>JAIPRL010000033.1:137668-265853 GCA_025469235.1 Pemphigus obesinymphae
AATGGCGAGTGATATGAGGAAGGTGGGAGTAAGTGAAGAAGATGCGGGAGATAGAGTTAAGTGGAAGTGTAGGACCAGGGTGGCCGACCCCAAATAGTTGGGAGAGAAGGCGAAGGAGAAGAAGATACATGTAAAATTACAAATGATTATAAGAACGTGCTTTGCAATACAGGAGTGTAGTTATATTGCATACTCAGACCGCCGTGCTATAAATTAACCATAATAATAATATCTATTATATTTATGTAAATATTGTAAATGGTAGATATAAAATACCAGTTTTTAAAATCTTGGACAATAAGGAAACATCAGAGAAATGAAAATATTTAAATTTTCTGAAAAGACAAAAATTAAAAGCAGTTATGCCCGATAGCTAAGAACAATTAAAATATTAAACTTTCACTGGTTGGATTCTTCTTAATTCTAAGTTATATTTTAATAATTTCCTACATTTTAACCCTTAACTGCTTACTATTTTTTCATGCCATTTGAACTTAGGCTATTACTGACCACGTGAGACTACCAAGACCTTGTTCTTTAATTTGTGCTATCAATTCACTGGATGATAGCGTCTTAGTTGATTATTTGTGACGTCTTATCAGTTTCTGATAGCAATTAAAAGTGAGTGGATCTCACATTGTAATACTTCGTGCCGCGAGCATACAAAAATGTTAGAATATTTTTATTACTTTCGTTCAATTATTTCTTTTATGTGTACTAATAAATTCTTGCTGTTACTTTTATTCCTTATTTTTTTTTACGCATTTACCGAAAAAATAAAAATTATCTTTTTAAAGTACCAAATAGATTTGTTATCGAAATATGATACTACATGTACTGATTAGAGCATACCTTCTTATGCAATTTTTTTGGTACAGTAAAATGAAAAATAAAAATATATTACTGAAAAAAAAACATCATTGTAGAACTAATAAATACTTCGTTTCACTCAGAATCAAAAATTATTATTACATTTTCTTATATTACTACCTAGCTAATAACATTGAAAATATTATTTTATACAATTGATATTCATCATTAATATTATTTATTTATTCACAGTTCACAAATACAATTAACATATAGGTATATATTATATTAATAATATTTAGTTTCATTAACATTTTTTTATATGGTTTATACACAGTTAGATATTTGATAGTATTTATTTTTTTCCTGTTTTTGTTTTTTTCATATTATAAAATTATTAAATAATAATATTATATACTATAATATCCAAGAAAAGAACGGACGATGAACTCACTGCTTCCACCGTCTATATTAAGCCCGCATTTTTATACTTTCGAAAATCTTTTAAATACCATGAAATTCGTCGAATACACTGAAAACAACAAAAGATCAATAAGACCTAAAAGACAAAAATTATTATTTAGGACTTATTGCGTATTATTTTCGGAAGTTTATTGGACATATTTTGTATACTTCGTGTTTTTTGAATAGCGACTGATACGGTCGGAATACCTCCATGAGTCGGTATTTGAGTTTTGGCAGGCATCAAAGGACAATGCCAGTAAGTACATAAACGCACGAAAGAGAATATTTATATTAGCGTCCGCTGGTCGTACGATGAGAAGGAGTAGGAAGAAAAGATAATAACCACCATTACCACCTATTAGTTACTGTGTTCTCTCTTCTGACGTCCTGTGATTTTAGTAGTGCAGTAGTAGTAAATATATATTTGTATATAGTGTAGTAAATTAAATATGAATTGATATCTGTTGGGACTTACATTTTTAACTACTTTTTAGGAAATTCAATAAAACTGTTTTGCATTTAATTGATTTGTATTTATTAAACTGTCGTTGCAATTTCGTTAAAATATTTACTCACATCAAATTAAACCAAAAAAATTTTTTTTTCGAGATTTAGAGCATTATTCCCAAAATTTTAATTTTTTTCTGCAAATCATATAAAAATACAATATTGGTATTATTTTACAAATTATCAACTATTAATATTATATTTCAATACATATTTTCTAGAAAATTCTTAGGTTTTCAAATTTCAGATAATAAAGTCAGAAGATCCACTTATCTAGCTTATATCATATATATATTTTTTTACTTTAAATAATTAAAAAATTAATTTTAAACGAATTTTTATATTTTTTCTTTCGAGACTTTTAAATTATTTTTGCACATATATTTTTTTGCGATGTTTTGGGGAATTTTTCGCAACTTTTCAGGCCACTAAAATTCCGGCCCAATATATAAGTTGTAATAGTTACACGTTAGAAAAATATTCAGGATACACTGAGGATTTACGCTATCATTTTATTTTTTACTGAGTTTTATTATCAGTAGGATGAAATTATAGGTTAGGTTTTTAAGTTATGATATTCGTAAGTTTTTCTGATAATTAGATACTATTGAAATTAAAAATTAGCAAAATAAAATGCAGGCATAAGTATTTAAACGTAAAAAATACTAATCGTTGATAATTTTTACTTTGAAAAGAATATTATCATTCTAAAAAGTTCCGTTTCCGTTAAATAATCATCCGTGAAGTTTTTCACTAACATCTGTTCGTTTATAGTAATTGTATTAATGACGAGCGCTAAAGTTTTAATACGTACCTACTAAACATTTGTTTTATTGTGGTGACTGTTTCAACAATAAAATACCCATATAATAGTAATAATAATGAATTGTATATATCGATTTCATAGTTCTCGTATAAACGTATAGCTTTGTAGTGTTATGACATGAAAAATTCAAGAAAATCGAAATTATTCTCGTAGACTAATTTACTATTTTGAATGTATTTGAAAAAAAATACTTTTTAGAATATTTTCCGTTAGTCAACATAAAATATTAACAGAGCGTTTTTGCAAAAATTACTTCCTTATAATCATTAACAAATATTATAAAAATATTTCCATTTTTCGAAATGCTGTATGGGAACTTTTTGAGTTATGCGTGCGTAACAATAGACGTACTTATAAATAATATATGAACGTTGCCCGTTTATTTTATCAGATATTGAATCTGACATGGATCACGCCTCCCCCATAAAAATATAACAGCAACAATATGTAAGCATTCGTTTATTACTTAAATTTATCAGTGACTTTGACAGTTCATCAAATATTGACTGGACATCGACTTTTATATAACGTTAAAGACTTGCCATAAATTGTACTATGCAATGTATAGATATACAAACATAATTCATAATTTATGTTTTCAAGATATAGCCGATTAAATTACCATAATAATAAATATTACTGTTCATATCGTCCTATATAAATCAGTTATCTGACTATATAGACGTCTGGATGTTAGAATATAGCTTCCATTTCCGCACAAAATATTAGATAGAATAGAATACGGTGACCTTGTATAGAAAACTAAAAAATGGGGTTTTTTTCCACGCCATTAATACTACTTCCACTGCCACTGCCACCACCACTGGATACTATACCATGATTATAATATTTTATCTCATAGGTTTTTACTCGATGATATATGTAATTTTTTTGTGTTAATAACAATTATTATCATATTTTCTACCTACATAATTATTATACAGGTACATAAATAGGCCATATTTAACTTCCTATTCAGAACTAATATTTTATTTTAAAACAAATACTTTCTTCAAACTTTAGCCAAGGTAAAATATTTATAGTATACAATAATTTTCTTAATTTTTCAAAATTTCGTTGAAATTGACTAGTTCAATTTTCAACAAAATGCTCAATGAGCCAACTATAATTTTAAATTAAATTTTTTACTGCTACAATTATCATGTTCTCATGAACAACTGCATAGTATCTATAGGTATAGTAAACATTTTAATCATAAAGAAATGTTGACTTTTTATAAAAAAAAAAAAAAACGTGACAATAAGCGGCCCGTCGAAAGTGTGTCAGGACAACCGAACAATTCCTTTTTAAATTGACGTATACGGGTCACCCTAGGATAGAGGCTTTTATTAATGAACTGGGCAGATACTCGTATTTCCATACTGTCCAAAAATATGGATTTATTCTTGAAATTACGTGATACATTCACGATATAAATTAATTTGTAACTTTGTTGTAACAGTTGTTTGAAACTTTGTAATTTCAAAAAATATATTATTTATAAGAAAGTCAGTTCTGGTTTTGCTGAGGATTGTAATAAATTCACTTTCATTTTTTTTTTTTATGTTTGGCTAGACATTTGTAAACGTAATTGAATAATAGTTTGACGCGTTTTCTGATCAGATACGATTTGCTCGGGATCATCGATAAAACCTTATTATATACACGACATTAATGTAATATTTCGAAATCTCTTATGTGTATGTCCACAGTGTCACATACTATACATACCCTTCCATTCATCAACCACGTCTACGGGGGAAGTTGTTTTAGTTCATCGACGGACCACTGGGGGATGGCCCGATGATATTCGCCGACGACGCTGCCGGCTTCAGTACACCGCCGCGACGCACCGCGAAACGTCGCCGATGAACATAGTTAACGGCTTGCCGTGACGTCTTACACGTGTTTCGATCAGTCGGGGGAAGAAACACTAGAAATATTTATTATATTTTAGACAAAATTAAATCGTAAGAATCGCCAAAAACGGTATAACCGGCACAGCTGTCGACGGATAATCGACCTGCGAGACCATCGTGATGGAGATCTAAACGAAATTCCCTCAATTTCACCGTATCAGAAGCGACAGATTTTCACGACGTCAGAGTCATGGGAACACGCAAAACAGGTCGGTTTTAAGCGATATTAATGTTCTATGATACGCGGATATTCGATTATTAAGGGACTCAAACGAATTTCTGGTTGGAAAAATATTATTTCCTAGCCTTAAAATATCAAATAGTCACATTCATAGATATTTCAATAAAATGTTCTATTACTTGCACACCTACATAAATGGCGAAATTAAATAAATATATCGAAAATATTAAATATTTTAAACGGACAGATTTTTTTTCTCTAAAATACACTCAAATAACTAGAATTTGCATATTTTATGAGTATTGTGCGCAATATTTCATATAGGTACGAATAAAAAGAAAAATATTTTATATTACAGTAAAACATCAGACGGACAATGTTTGTATTTGTTCCGAGTCCCCGAGTAATTTTTCAAACTTAAAAATTCTCCATGAATTATATCCATATATATTATCCATATATACCATTACGGTTTATTTCATAACACCTAAAAACATAACCAATTATCTTGTCGTAATATAATACGCAGGTATTAAAACAAAACAATTCGCTAAATTGTAAGAAAATATACATGATGATATTAAAATGAAAATTACTGCAGATACCATTAATAAAAATAATATTATCTTTATATGATATTTCAATAGAAAAAATTTCAGAAAATCTGTTTTTTTGTGATACGTAATGTTCGGTTTGTGTATAAATAAAAAGTTTAAAATAGTGCACATTATTGCATAAAAAGCTTTAAAATATGCAAAATATTTTTTTTTAATTTCATCCATACTTTTTACTTTCAAATTAAAAAAAAGGATGCACAAATATTCTTGTTTATAAACTAATTATACTAAAAATTTTGTTATAGCTAAATATATAACAAAAACAGAACATCAGTGTAAGCAAAAACGAATAAATTTATTACTGCATAATATTATTGGCAAATTTTAAAAACTAAAGAATTATTATAGATTATAGACATTAATTTAATAATTGAAGTATAATATACCTTTTTAAATCTACATATTTATGTAGTTTAAAGTAGTCTTTATTTTTAAATAATTTCATCAACCTTTTTGCTGAATAAACTAAAGATTTATAAAGCATTAATTTGTGTACAAATGATTTTAATGTTGTCCATAATATTTAATTTTGTGTACATAAATAATTAATTTAATAAATTTTTCGAACAAAATATGTTATAATATGCAAAATTCTTTATATTTTTAATTAAACTTAAAATATGAATTTATTGGAAAAATTACTTTTATATTAATTCCCTAATAAAAAAATCATCCATATATCTCACTCACATCGAACTGCTTATGTACACTTAATAAAAATATAGAAATAAATACAAATCCGAACTCTAATTAATTATTTACGGTTTAGGTTCAGACCATGACCGTAACCGGATCGATTATACATCGATTATCGATATTTATAAAAAAATTTTGATTAGTTAAATCGAATTTAGTTTTGTTTTACATACAATTGTTGACAAATTAACATAATTCAATTGGGTCGGCAAAAACTTATGTGAAATAAAATATTTAATATAATAAATAAGGAATATACTTATATCATAAAAAGATCATAATTTTATATTGATATATTTCGAATATTAATACTATTAAAACATTTTATTTTTATATAACTAAAATGCAGTAAGATTTTAACGGTATCTATATATTCTATTTATTACTTTTATTATTTTATTGAACATATTATTTTCTTGCACGTTAAAATTAATAAATTTATTGTTTAAGTCAAACTGCAAAAACTTTAGGAAGTGTAATCTACAAAGTTATAATTTCGTCTAAATATTTTAAGTCAAATATGCGTATACCTAGCTGTAGTGTATATTGTATAATATATATATACATATGACAATATGTTTATATAATATATAATCTTCAAGTTATATATTTATACATACTTATATATAATTTGTTGACTATCTTAGCCCTAATTAATATAATTCTATACCTTTTTTCTATTGAGAATATATATCTATAGGTAGTAAATATAAGAATGAAAAAAAATCATTGTGGAATAGTAATTTCTATCTTTGTAAATTTAATTTTAGTTTCTAATCTTTATCTAATCTGTTAAATATTATAATGTATATTAATTACATATTTTAATTTTAATTATGTTTCAACTTAAATATATAATCTGTAACTCTCTATATTCACTACAAGTTTTACTTACAGAAGACAGATAATTCCAATGTATAATATAAATTGCATAACTTATATAGATATATGTTTTTATTTAATGAAAAAAAAAATATATATATATTATATATATATTGTGTAAAATATGTAAAATCTTGATATTGCTATAAATAGTATGAATTGCGAAAAAATGTTGAAATTTTTTTACGGTCATAGTGTATTTATGTATATTTTTGTGCAAATCTTAAAACTTTTTGAGTATTATTTACGCAACTAAAACGAAAAATCCATACCTATTCGATTTTAACAACATCATGCTTTTACAGTTTTTTCTTAATTTTGTTTGTTTTTTTCTTACGTGTTTATTGAATTAAAAAAAAAAAATAATCAAAAAATGACCTACTTACAGTATCAACTATATTTTATTTGCTAATAGAAAATGGTGCAGCATGTAACAATAGGAGCACTCTTTCCAATAAAATTTTTGGATATAAAAAAATTTTTTTTTTATAAAAAAAAAAAAATCCATCATTGTAAAACCAATATATTCCTTGCTTCACTCAATATTTATTTAAACATTGTGTGCAATTATCTTTATCGTATCTAGATGACATTTTTGTGATCTGATTCTAATACCGGTAATATACATGGTGTACATTTAATATTTCTGGAATTTTAATTTTCCAATTTATAAACATTTTTGTTATTTTTCGTAGTTATAATTATGATATTACATATAGTTGGTAACCATAACTAGTACTTATTATTTTCAAATTTATAATACATTTTCATGTTATTTCTCTTATAAAAATAGTTTTTCACTACGCTATTAAAAATTATTTAAAAAATCAAAATATGATCTCCATTAACTACCAACTAAGACGAATTTCCTATAAAAAGCTTCTATACTAGAAATCTCTTAATATACTCTTGCCCAAAAAAGTGTATACTGTATATACATATATAATTAATTTCGAAACTGAAAATTAAATGACCGTTTACTTTAAAGTTTTAAAAACAATAATAAAAAATTATTAATATAAAAATAAAATAAATAAAACTTTTTGTTTCAATTATACTATACCAAACTTCAATTATAACCATTTTTTGAATATAATACTTTACAATTAAAAATAATAATAATACACCATACTGCTTGAAGACCGGTGGACTAACTTTTACCATCTGGAGTATCTAGAGTTTGGATGATTTTTTTATTTATTACTTTCTCGAAAAAATCGAGCTTGTATCGGAATATACATAATAATTATCTTTTTAATAAAAATAACATAAATACATTAAGTGCATTTTAAAATTTATTTGCACCTGTTAAACGGTTGGTTGGATTAAAATTCATGTAAAACCTTGTCGATCGATTTTACAATGTAATGAATCCAGTTTTTTATAGAATTTTTATAAATTTCAGTCATTTAACTAATTCAAAACCTATATACGAACTTTAATTTGTTATAATTTATTTTATAAAACTGTAACTGTAACCGAAAAAAATCCTATGCTTCAATCCCTGGTATATACTTCTCTGAGATAAACATTTCATATTTTTCAGAATTTTTATATTTTACACGAAAAACTTGACTCTTAAGTAGTTATATAGTATCTTTTTGCGAGAAATACGTATGCCATGTACAATATATGCATATACTAAGAATTGTTTTTTTGTATTTCTTTAGGGTTACACCATGTTAGAAGCAAGTCGTAGACGCATAAACATCAGATACGTTATTTAAATAATACATTGTTTCGCGAGAATATAATATATATATATATTATTTATGCACATGAACTTTTCCAAAGTAATGGCTTGATATCAATATAAACGTTTGTTTCTAGTATATTTCACGTAAAAATGTATGTATATTATTATTTTAGGAATTCGTTTAAACATTTATATTCGACGTGAAATTAAATTGCACGTCATATATATTCATGGCTAGTTAAATTATTTGATTACCTAGTTTAATGTTTTTTTTTTTCTAGAAATTAATATATAATATATACATGGTCGTATGTGTGTATGAATCGAATAAAAAACACGAGTTTAACACTTGTTTGACTGCATCTCTCGTTAATATTGAATATGATAGTAAAAACAAAAAAATATAAAAGATAGGCAGGTATAATAATATGAGACTCCCTATTTTCCGGTCGATATTTTACTAAACCACGTTTATTTTTCTACTTTTTTTTTTTTTGTTTACTTCTCAGAACTGCACATGCATTTTTTATGCATCGCACATATGCATAATGTTTATATAAAAACAAAAGTTTTTTATCTTTTAAAAAACTCATCATTAAAACTATATGGCTGGCGTTAGATTACAAAGAACAGCTTACTATATACCACAATTACGTCACACAAGTATATAAAATATTTTTCCAGCGGAAATATTCTTATAATAATTTCGTCGCCGGTAAATCGCTCTCTATTGTCTAGCCCACGGATATTTTTCTTTCTTTTATTCGATCTATTATTTTTTATCTACTGTTTCGCGTGTTCGCAAACTTATAATAATATATGTATTTTGCCAACTCACATAACATTAGATTATAATGTACTCCGTATATGCTGTTAGGGGATACATACTATATTTCAATATAAATAATATAAAAGAATCGCATGGAAAATACGAATGAGTATTATATTATAGTAAAAATCATACACATCAACGGAATTGTACATATATATTATAGGTATGCGATTATATGACATTTAAAATGGCAAGTGAAATAACGAAAAAAAAAAAAAAATAAATAATAATAATAACGAATTTTATACGTAAATACTCTGTTTAAGTGAGACGACGTATTTAACGTATGTAGTTAAAACTAGAAATCGGATTTATATTCTCATAAAATTCTTAAAATATGATGTTTTTATGTCGTTTGGAATAGGAAATATATTCTATTAATATTTTTTTAAAACGTCAGCTATATGATGTTTGATGTGCTCAAAATGCAAAATGTTCTTTTAATATTCTCTCTAAAAAAAAAAAAAAAAAATTATAATTAAATTTAAATATTTACAATGTGAAAAAATGTTCAACATTTTTTTTTTTTTTTTGCATACATTTAGACATCGAAATTTTTATCAAAAAACCATTTATTAGATACATATATATATTATATATATTACAAAATGTAAAATTGTTAAAAGAAATTTGTTATTAAATGTTTTACTTATATACCTATTACATATGGGTACATATAATTTTTATTTTAGATAAAAAAATAATAATAAAATTATTTTCTTCGAAAAAATATTAATAAAAAATTTGAATATTGTAATATATTCTCAAATAATCTCTAACGTATTGAATATTATCTAAACCCTAAAATATACATTTTTTATGAACCGTTAAGATATCTTATCTTTAATTAACTATATAGACTAGACACAAATATGTAAAATCATAAAAATCCGACCTCTAGTTATGAAATTTTTTAATGTGCATATTATTATAATATATTGATCGGTAGGTGTGTGTTTTTAACCAAATTAATATAAAAAGTATCGTTATATATATAGAATAGAAACTGAAATTCACTATCACTGAACTAGATATTAAAATTACCAATATTAGAATAATACAAAAAGTAACGTAAATGGGTATTACGAACATGTGTGCTTAATGAGTTTTTACGTTTATTTCGTATTTTATATACATATACTATATATATATATATATATATAGTATATGTACTATATATATAGTAGTATGTATATATATACACTAGATTAATTATCTGATTTCACATGTAAACAGTTTTGCCCAGTAAAAAGGGGTTAAGGTATGAAATGTAATATTATGAAATATAATATATAATAAAAGTTCGATTCGTTCATTAATTTGATGACAGAGGCGTTTTTTCTACCCTAATTATGAATTTCAAGTCGCCCGCTCTTACATTCTATAATGCAGATTTGAAATCTCTGGCCAAACAGTTATGTTCGTAATTCAGCTATAATTTTCGGATCTGCTGCTACACTAAATGTGCATCATGGATCAATCTCTTCCTTCACATTGTCCATGAAATACATTTCTAAAACTGTGGATCTTTTTCGGGTACAGGAAAAAGTGAACCATTCTGAAAAAATACATTTGTCTTTGGAATTTTAATGTAGCATGAAATTACTATATATCACAAAGATGGAAAATTGATTGTGTCATTGGAGCAACAAAGTTCAAAGTGAAAGTTCAAAAAGCTACAATGAAAGCACTAATAAGTTATTTGACCAATGATAACATCACGATGCATTATTTTTTATCGTACTTTTTATGATAATTGAACTCCGCTTTGTTGAGTTTGATTATTTTCGTTCTTGATTGACTCTACTATGAGCATTCAGCTTCACGTTGTGTGTCTCTTTTTTCGGATATTTCAGCAGCTCTTAAAGTAGAGGTTCTGATTTAGTCAGTTTACCGGTGTGCATGTCGCTCTTCAGATGTCTCTACAGATCCAATGGTTAAAAAATACTAAATGTCTAGTTTATATTTCAATGTTTGATTATTTGGATGGAATTTCAAATATTTTCCAGTACTTATTGTTTTTTGATAGATGAGGCGTCCAAAGACAAGTTGTGTGCTTATTTTCTATTTCATTTGAATTTATGAAATTTTTGTTTCCAAACAACCAACAAGGAATTTATTCTTTTATTTATAGGCCATTGTTATACTAGTGATTAACATTTAATAGGAAACAAAACATTTAGGCTCCTATTTTTTTTTTACCGGTCAGGCCAAAGTTTTAAATAGCTAAAAACTTATCCCTGACTAAAAAATTGCGTAAAAATCGGTCCAAAATTTTTGAGTGTATTAATATCGGATATATCAACATTCATTTATATTTATATGTATAAATAATATATTTTATGTTTAAAAATAGAATCTAGGCACTAAATATGCATAATCTAAACGTATCAATCCAATTGAAATATTCAAATTACTGACCAACGTATATTAATTTACTGACACTACGAGTATAAATAATTCATAGTTAATATATTATTATTACGACAACGACACAAAGAAGTCATTTGGAGAGAATCGAAATTAAAATAATTGTTATGCACTATGTACTTATTATGTATTTTGTATGATGATGCAAATGTTATTTACATTGTTGTTGTACATATTTTATAGATTGTGTTTTGTTTCACAGTTTAAACAATTAAATAATGATAAAATAAATACTACAAATAAACGTCTGCTCCTATACTTTGCATAACTATATGGTTAGCTATAAACACTAACCAGTGTAATTATGTCTAAAATGTAATTAAACTACATTACACGTCACACCGAAAAATAATATCAATACAACTTTCACGTATTACATACAATTATTATTATTGTTTTTTTTTTTATCAAAGTCAAATTATATATAATTATTTCAGTATAGATAACGTTACTTTTATTTTTTCCTAAATTAGCGTTAGCATTGGTATAATATACCTATACAATTTGTATATGGTAATGGAAAAAAAAAATTTCTATAAATGGTACAAATATAATCATACTAAATATTATTAAGCAAGATTGTACCGTTTAAACTAAAAATAGTCAAGTATTTTTCGGATTTGAAAATACAGTTTAATAGTCTAAGAGACGGTACACCAGCCATTTTTAAAGTGTTTTGAATTGGAAATTTTTAAGACATTTTAGGAAAAATAAAAATCTAAAAATTTGGAAATATTCAAGTACATTTTAAAACGAATTTAAAAATTGCCCCGTACCCATACTTTTTAATCTTGTACAATCACCATTTTTAAAATGTGTGTTTTAAATAATAATTTTTAGTGGATGCTTAATGAATATAATAATCTAACACCATAACACAATGATTAAAAAATTTAAATCCAAAATCGTAGAACCATATTTTTAGTTTTCAATATCTATTCTTTGATGCTTTATAGATTTTATTATTCGTTATCAAACTAAAGAATACTTAACATAAAAGTTTAAAACGGAAATTAAAAAATCAAATGTATAAGTTTAATATTCTTAATTTATCAATAATATCTCTAAAATAATAAAACCAGGAAAATTTAAATTTAAATACTTACAGAAATAATTAAAAATAATTAATTAAAATGATTTAACTATTTATTCGTGTTTGAGTTATCGCTTATGTTTTTTGGAAGTTTAGGATTTAGGCAACTAGTTTTTAAGTTTAAATAGAATAATTCTGGTTATTACTTACATTTAATACTTTATATAATTAGATATATAAGTATATAATATAATATATAATAATATAATCGTAATATAATGTATTTTATATGGAACCGTTTTAAATAAATCGAATTCGTATACGCTTGTAAAAATATTCAGATGTTTACTATTGGGACTCGGGAATTTCCAATAATGTAAAAGAATTGTATAAATACTAATTTGAATCGAATTTAAATGGATTGGTATACAAAAGACCGGGGGGGGGGGAGGGGCAATGAGAATCAAACAAAGAATAAAAAGAAAAAAATGTACGAAACAAACGTAAATGTAAGTCACAAATCGTATATATCACTGCAAGGTTTCGTCCTCCGGGTCAAATAGTCCCTGGAGTTACAAAAAAAAAAAAAAAAGAAATAAAAGAAGAACGTTAGAAATAAGTATTTTAACGTTAACGAAAAATCTTTAGTATAGGCTGGTTTGAGTACATTTTTATAGACGTGACTAAATAAATGGTTTTAAATGTTTATCATTTTTTCTCATCTCCATCAGACTTACAGATATCTATAAACCTACGGGATTTTCTGTTTGTAAGTATAACATTGTAAAAAAACGTTTCTTATTTATTTAATTATTTTTTTATTGAGTTTGTTTCATATTTTAGAGTTTTAATATTACTAATAAATTTAGTTGGATATACATTTGAAAACTTCAAATCTTCTTTTAATCTATTATAATAATTTCGATGGGCACCTTTTTAGTTTATTAGATTTTAAGACGGCAATTATTTTTGTTGGTAATCCGAATTAAAATATATAAATCTCTTGTCAAATTTCAATTATTTACATCATAAATAGTAATATTTAAAATAGGAGTGAAAATATTTGAACGTTTTACAGTTGAGTTACGGTTTAAGAAATATTATAAATTCAATCTCTGCGACTTTACAAGAATCGGGTTAATATAAACATTTATTCATAATTTGCTTAACTATAATATAAATACAATTGTATAATGTTGAATACTTACAGAAGTAGTTAAAATTCTATGCATTTTGTTAATTTACATAAAACACTTTCAGAAATAATTAAAAATAATTAATTTTCGTAGACTTATATAATATTTACATTTTACAAGATTGATAAAATATTAGTTGTTGACTCTTTGTCTGGCCAAAATATTAAGCATCAGCTAACCATCAATTTTTTTGAAAATATCTTTGTTTTCTAATTTGTTAAGTGGTAAATTGTTAAATTCTGTATTTATAAAATTGTATACAAAAGACATATTGTGTTTTATCTTTTGTACATTATTACTTATGTAACGTAATATATTACAATGATAAAATTTAACAAGATATTATAAAAATACATAATTATCAAAATTATATACTTAATTAGTATGGATATTTTTTTTTTGAATACATTTGTGGCAATTTATAACATTTAATATTTAATGTAAGGCCAAAACACCATATTATTGTATGGAATGAAATATATTTTCACAGTGTTTCTGTAAATGATCATTGACGAAAAGATAATACATACAAAATACACAGAAAACAACTAAATTATATGTTTGTATAACTTTTTAACTTATTCAATTAAAATTAATTTGATAAAACAGTTTAGACGTTTAAACATTATTTCATTATCATTTATTCTAAAATCATTAATTAGTTATTACCAATAAAAAAAATTACAAAATATGTTATTATCAAAATATTCCATAATATTTCGAGATAATAATTTAAAGTTAATGCAAGATAGAACTTTTGAAATTTAAGCATATAAACCAAATATTTTTGTATCTCTAAATGTATACATTTCGTCGAATAAAGGATTTTTTTAAACTTTAACCATTTTTAGTATGATTTTGTTTTTTGTTTTATCTAATGAAACTAAAATAAATTGGTAACTGAATTGGCATTAGATATAACCTTTAATATTGTGCAACTTATTGAATGCTTCTTACATTTTTGAAACCTTTTATGTAAAACAGTGAATTTGGAAAATATATGATTTAGAACTTTTTCATACTGCGATCAAAAAATTCGTTTCAATAAATCGTAAAATAAATTTCAATATTGTCCCAAAAATTAAAAGAATTGTCCTTCAGCTTGAATTTGCGAGTGGCATTTTTTAAAAGTTATTTAAAACTCATTAATAAACATCTAATGATTTTTTTAAATATTCCAATGACTTCCAACAAATTATCAAATATTTGTTACAAAGAATTGAAATTATCTGTTATTGTTTGGTCACAAGTTCACGGATATTAATAACACAGATGTGATTACAATATTACATATCACCATAATCATTAGGGCATAATTATTGAAGGGTCCATGGGTCATGAAGACGTCCCCCAAACTATTTTTACCCTTTTATTTTAATATAATACTCGAATTGTATTATACACATTTGGATTTTTGGTTACATCTAAGCAATAAATTATTAATATTTTACATGTCTTGCGTGAATTTTAGATCGTATTGTAATAAAATATTTGTTGTATATGGTGAGATAGCCGCGATTGTTATATAATTTTATTCTGTGAGTGACATTGAATTGTAGTGTAATCTTATTGACACTTTGATTCAAATTCGTTTTTGGCTCGATGTAAATTACATAAATTGTCGGATCACATCTGTTTTGCATTTTAATCTACATCAATCGAATCGGACGGGATCGGCTTGAAAAGCCATTCGGTGTGTTCTCCAGGTTTTACTGTCCACAAAAAAAAAAAAAAAAAAATTAAAAAAAATAAAACAAAGATGGAAAGAAAAACTCAATATAGACGTCCTTGCATTCTGGGAAATCTTCCGGATCGGATTTATGGTCGACGGGCTAAATGCTTTCATCAGAATCCGGACAAAAGCTATACGTACGTAAATAGTTATTGGACCCGAATTTACATTGGTGTTGCATCGTGTTCGTATTATATTGTCGACGAATGTCTGGAGAACTATGGAGAACTAAATCGAATGTTTGATGACATTTTATATTATTATTGTAACATGTACATATAGTTAATAATAGGCGTATGTTTGTGTGAATTAATTTTAATTTTTATCGATTATTATTATTATTATTATTATTATTATTATTATTGTATACATGTGGACAGACATTAATAGTATTATTGTATTATTGGACCCCGCGGAGATATTTGTATTTGTGAAAAAAGCTTTAAAAAAAATAAAAAAATAAATACACGAAAGCCAAAGGGTATATGACCGCTGTATACAAATCGGAAAAAGGTAACGATATGCTATACAGCCAGCATACAATGGCGAAACGAACGGCGATCCGGTCGTGCCCGCAATTTCCATGCGTTATTATAATGCGCGAAAAACGAAAACGCGGTAAAACGCGGCCCTCCCTCTCCCGTTCTGTACGGCTGACCCTTCAACGTTCGAACGTCGTAACCCACAAATTATTATCAGTATGTATAGTGGACGTTATCAGTGGCGTAACTATAGGACCATTTTATGGGGAGTGATATGAATATTTGTCACAAGGCACAAAAAAAAAAACAATTTTATTGGTATCTCATAAATTATAATAATAACTCCGGTTGTCTAAGTTTCTAGTGCAGTCTTTGTATTTAAATTATCAGTCGACATTTTTTCCATTCATTTGCGATTCTTTCAATGTCACACGCTTGTCGATTTCCGGTTTGTAATGTTCAATAAGCTTATTAAATGCATCAATTTCATCGGGAATTAGTTTTGAAAATTTGGAATTTTTAAATCGGCATTCAAATTCTAAGAAAATTAAAATTATCTATTAAATTTATAAAATCATAATACATTACGGAATACCTATATTTAATATAAGTACCTAATACTTAAGAATTATGTAACAAATAATTTGTAGATATGACATACCTTCGAAAACTGATTTGTGGCTTATATGCCGATCCTGTAGTTCGTTTACATAGCTATATGAAAACCGTTATTTTATAATAATAAATTTAAATATATATAAGCATTAAGCTGTTTCAGTGAAATTAGCCACGCAATTAAAACAGATGAATTGGCTATTCATATATGTTTATTTGAATACGGTTAATTCATTTTTGTTTTTTATTTTTACTTTTTTTTCTTTTAGAATTACTACAGGGAATCGCTAGAAACTAGATTTTAATATGTGATGTGGACGAAATTAATCACAAAAATTAAAAAAAATATCAACCAAACAAATAAAAATTAAAAACCCGCAAAATTGGTATGCAATCACAGATTTTAGCCAGGATTACACCTTATCAGTGTATTTTTTAGAGGGGACGTTCAAGTATTACGTCAGCATATTTTTGGCCTGTTTAGACCCCCTCCCCCCTTATCAGAAATTGTCATCAAATGTCCGGCGACCTCTACTATTAAAAAAAATAAAAGTAAAAATTTTCGAATTTTATATGATTTAATTAAAAATGTTGTTAAATATTTTGAATTTTATTTTACGTGTTTTGATAAAAATAAGTACATATATATGTACATATTTTGATTTTTTTTATTACTGTTGACGTCAGCATGTTTCCAACCCCTATATCCTCCTTGTCAGCAAATGTATGTACACGACAGACCCTCTCTCTTCCTAGGCGCTTACGTAATACTCGAACGCCTCCAAAAGAAAATCGCTTCAATATCACATAATATCATAAAATAACTATATCGTACTATAATATCAGATTTCCATGGATAATCTCGAGCAGATAAACCGAGAAACCATAATTTGTATCACAATGTGTTTTACCTATAATTTACTTATATCGTAATCCGTATTACCTACCTATATATTGTATACTATATTATATTCCATAGAGAAGACGCGTGACCAAAAATTTACAGAAAATATCGATAATATGAAATATGAATTATACCGAAATTATAAAACAAGTGAATACAGTAAAAAAGTGGAGTCCGAGAGGGGGTGATATGTCATCTACATCATCCCTCCCCCCACCCCCGTAGTTAGGCCACTGGACGTTATCATTCTACAAAAGTCGTACTCGCTTAATCAGACTCTGCCAACGCCGTGAACGTATATCGCGCTCAATAGGGCCTATATTATTATGTACGTATAGGCACAAATACATAATAATATACACGTATTATACGCGTGTATGCGGTGAATTTTTTATTTATTTTTTTCCATATTCTGGAGATAAGAAAAAAAAAAAAAAAAAATGAAAATGAAAATAGAAATCATAAAAATGTAAATTCTTTGCTCGTATCGAAACGGGCCGGGAAATACAACGGTATATAAACGGCATTGTGCATTCGCACGCGTATACGACTGCAGCACGCAAACGTCGCGTGCACACGACTGGAATTTTTTTTTTTTCTCCGGCGAAAATCGTGTGATTTTCATCCATATGTATATATTTTATATACATATCGATCGCGGGCCGTTATTCGGTCGTAATTCGCACGTATAGGCACGTTATCCGTCTTCGCGCTGTTCAATGCCGTATCGATTTGCTCCCCCCCCCCAAGAAATAAACGCCAGACCGCACGACACGTTTCTTATTCGAAAATCTAGTATTATTATTATTATTATTATTATTTGTTTAGCTCTTCAATGAAAACAATGGGCCCCACTGAACGAGTTCTTGTGGGGGCCTGCCAGTTCCAAAATACAATAAAACAATTACGTACAAAAAATAAAAATAAATAATATATAAGTATATATTATAAAAGTATAAATCATGTAAAGAAAAATTATTTTTAATGCACATATACAGCATATAATAAAATCGATTAAACTATTAAACTCCACTAAATATAAATTACAAAAGGATTTTTACGTAAAATTCATTTTCAACGGTTTTACATAGATGGAAATTAACTGGCTAATTATCTATATTTTGTTCTTTCAAAAGCCAATCGGTAATGTTTTTCTTTCAATAGAAATGGAACGTTTGACGCCCAATGGAAGTTTATTATAGAGTTTTGGACCAATATATAAGAATGAAGATTGTGTACGTTTTCTATGCACTAGTGGTATAATAATACTTGTATTATATTGCTGCCTAGTTTTATAATCATGTTCCGAATTAGAAGTGAGGTTATTTTTAATAATGTAAAGGACAGAAAAAATACATTTTACTTGCGGCATTCAAAATCGAATTATTTAGACGTTCGTCCATTATTATACGATATTAGCATACTGCTGTAATAGGTAAATGTGGGTCGATCGCAAGACCGGTGCCAGATATTTTTTTCTGGCGGGGAAGATGAAGCCAATTTTTTTTTTTTAGGGCGCAACTTTATATTTAATTATCTCTCGCTCTTTGTGTTTTTCAAAAGCGATTATTTTGTACGGCATTAAACTAATGATCTAATGCAATCAACAGTTTATATTATATTAGTGTCACACTGAACCAAATATATCTGTGATTTTAATAAAATTATAGATCAATTTAATAATATGGTTATTAAATAAAATTTTTGTTGATTTAGAAATAAAATATTTGTTAATTTAACAGTAAAATAACAAAACGTATGATTGATTTAACAATATCTTTTATCAATATTGTGGGAAAAATTGTCTAATTGAATACAAATTTATTTGAATTAACAAATATTTTGTTAATTCAATTATAAATATTTTGTGTTTTTTCTTTCTTCTTCTTCGTACAACAAACGTCCATTTGTTAATCAAAATGGTCAATTTAAAAAAAAAAATATTTTTTTTTCAATTTAATAACGTATTTTATTATAATAATAAAATATGTATTCATTTTACAAATTATTTTTATTAAATTATGAAATATATATTTTGTAAAATTTACAAAATTAATTTGTTATTGTAAACACATTTTTTATTAATTTAACAATATATACATTAAAATAATAAAAAGTGTATTATTTTAACAAATATTCGTTTGTTAAAATTTGATTATTGTATATTGTTAACACTTATTTTTTTCGATCGTATTTTTTAATTTTCTAGGAACAACTTTTCAACAAATAGGAGTCGATGCAGGAGTTATTTAAGTGTACATGAAAAGAAGTTATTTTATACAAAGAAATTACACTTTTAACATGACATTTTTCAATTTTTTTAGTAGATTCTACTACAGATTCTTCTACCTGCATATCATTGTATATTAAATTATGTATATATATATACTTATACGGTGTAACTACTACTTTTATTCAAGGGGAAGGCAGAAAATGGATTTAAATTTTAATTTAATGCTAAAAAAAATAACAATATAATATAATACAATTTGTAATTTTTTTTCTATAGGATTGTGCAAAATATAGGAGATTTTACCTTGCCAAAATAATGTCAGATTATTGACCCGTTAAATTCTCAAAGTCCGTCATCAAAAAATCAATAATGTATTTATAGTTTATACATATGTAATATGCATTAAGCCACTCAAATTTATCCTGTAGTTAACTTGTAAGAAAAATTGTTATACCTACTAATAATGAATTATAAATATTTATAATATACCATGGTAATAAAAATAATGTGTATTATAATAGAAAAATAATTAACTTTATTATAGATCTGAGTATAAATTCCTACGACTAATCCATAATAGTGACGTATCCTTAATTATATTAAGTTGACTTAAAGATATTTTGTGTATACTAGTATAGATTGTATACATTATAGTTTGTATGTTTAAAAGATAATTTTTTTATTCCCCTTCCTCAAACTCAAAAAAATGCATTCCGCTCAAAATCGTTTATTATCTAATGCTATGATTTATCCTTTATTTTAAATTCAATATATCCACCATTATTATGCTACTTGATATGCAAAGTACTTCCACCCCAATTGACATGACCGTTTTTAGAAATTAAATATTATAAAAATATATTAGAAAAAATGAATATTTTAATAACATATTAAAATAACAGAAGTTCTAAATTCTGAATTTAGCTTGGGATTTCTTAATTTTACATTTTATCGTACTAATTATTGTTTACAAATGTGATAAAGAAAACCTACCTAGATTGCTGTGCTTTAAGATAATATATTTTTATATGTATACGGTAGAGAACAAAATGCTAGTTTTATTCGGGGATAATTATTTAGAAATTTTGTCGAAAAATAATTAAGTATTGAAGAAATAAAGTTTGTTACCTGATTTTTAAACTGTATTATTCAAAAATTATCGAAAAATACCAATCGTTGTTTTGTTTTAAAACTCAATGCGGTAATGTCAAATAACTGAAAATAATTAAAGTTTTAGAATTTAACCGATTAGATTCTAGATTTCTCTTGTTACTTGATTAATTATATTTGACTTAAACCACTTTTATCACTGGCTGGGATGTGAGGTATAAAAGTGTACTTACGAATAGGTATCAACACATAATTGTGTGTTCGAGGGGTTCGTATAGGGTAAAATTGTACAATCTTCCCGCAACTAAAGACTAATTGTTACTTTTATTGAGATAAATAAATATATTTATATTATATTAATCCGTGAGTTTTTAAGACACGGAATTCTTACCGACATCCGTAACACGTTCATTGAGTAGCACAATGGTGATAGATATATTGAATTTGAAAGCAATGATAAATAATAAATGTCGATAAAAATGTTCTAAACGAAGCTCCAGTGTATATGACATGATTATTATTATTGGTAGTAACGAAAATTAATTTTTTTATAACGAAAAACCTTCAAAGTTAATTAGTAATTACTATAAATAGCCAAAAATTGGGAAAAAGTTTTAAAATTATTTTTACATTAATTTTGTACTTATATATGTATGTTTTTTTTTATAAAAATTACAAGTTTATAACTAAGTTTAAAACCGTATTTGAATTTAAAAAAAAACCCTACTTTTATCATTTTCCCTTAATTTTTCTGTCTATTTTTCTCGTGCGTTTATGGAAAAAAAATTATAAAAAAAAAGTAACTCTCAGGTACGAAATAGATGTAAATTGCTATTAGAAAATGGTGATGCGTGATTGGAGCAATCATTAAAATAGAATATTTGTACATTGACATAAAAAAAAAAACACTGCATTGTAAAACTGGCAATACATTCGCAAAAAACCTAAAATAATATACAAGTAAAATTACAAACAATAATTATTCCAAGTACGTCTTTTGCAATACAGAAATGTTTCTATATTGCATACTCAGGTCGCCGGGTTATAAGTGTACCAATATAATATTATATTAATGTAGACAGTAGAGAATAAAAAGCCGATTTATCGGAAATATTTATTAAGAAACTTTTGAATAATTTTTTTTGTTAAATCTCTAACAATAAGGAAATACTGAAAAAATGAAAAAATTTGAATTTCCAAAAATAACTATATTATTCAGAATTTTTTTTTTTTTAAATATTTGTTACGTTTTAACAATTTATTAAGTTACCCGATAAAAGAAAACGATTAAATTCTTAAAATTTTGAAATATTTGACTTAATTACTGAAAATATATATAGTAATAAAATATAGGCACTGTAAATATACGTGTATAAATTATACACGTTTAATTGTTTTTCTTAATTATTTTAATTTTGAATTTTTTTTTGGTAAATTTTTTTGTAGAACGCCATATAGTTTCTGTAAATAAATAGTATTATATAGAGACGAATATTTCTATAATAATTTTTGAATACACTATAATGTACTTTTACAGACGTATATAGTTGTAAGTAAATATATTATAAGAGTCGACGAATTGTATGAAATCAAAAAACAGTCATCATAAATCATACAATATAAACATTTTACAGTTAATCGTTTATATTTTCTAGTTTTAGAGAAGGGGTATAGATTATAGGTATAAAAAGTCATTGTATAAAGTAACAAACGAGTAACCTACTATAATACGAGACATTTTAGTAAAAAGTTTTTTTTTTAATATTATATAAAAATGGTTTAGAGTTTTTAACGAAAAATTAGTTCTTGCAGTTAACAAAGTTTTTGGTGAATACGGCCCGTACTTTTATTTATTTATTTTTTTTTTTCAAAAATGGTAATGTCATTTTCAAGTTTTCCGTAACTCACTTTAGTCGGGTTTCGTATACACTATATTATATTCCATATAATATTATTATGTCCGATAGGTAGGATAAACAAATGTATAATTTATTTAGAACTGTACGAATATTATAAATGGCTTGTTATAAAATTCATTTAAACATTTACATCATAGCTAGGCTTACAGTTTGAAAATTTTGGAAAGTTCATAAAATTTTTATCGAATACTTTCGAACCTATCGTCAGATTACTTGTATTAAAATTTCATGAATTGTAACAGCTGAAGTAGTTTGTCGCATAGAAAATTAAAATTAATATATATATTTAATTATACTATATTTTCATTGTACGAATTTTTTTCAAAAATAGTGTACTCTGAACGGTATTTAATATAGTTACATTACCGCCCATAAATAACAAATTTCCTTCACATAATGATGGGCAGTGTGAACGTTAATTATTAAGGCAATTTTTTATTTGTATATATTTCAGAATATAAGTAAATTATATTATGCCTTCACTACGTAAGGTTAAAGTTGATAGGGGATTTAATTTTACTAAAATATATTTATCAAAATATTTGATATTTGATAATTGGTATATTTTAGATACATTAAACAATTCCTTTCATCATTCATAATACCACAATATTAGTGTTAATTTCAGACAAAAGTAGATTAAATATGCCTATTTTAAATTAATAATTAGATAAGTAATTATTGCCTATTTATTTTATTGTATTTTTTTTAAATAATTTAAGATAAAATATTCCTTTCTGAAATAACTTTGATTTTAAGTTACATCATTTTATATTTTATTTGACATACTTTATATGAAAAAAAAATAACTACCTTATTATTAAGAACTTTATCACAAATTATTTGAATAAGATAATTTGATAAGTTTATAAATGTAAGCAAAATTCTAGTTGATGCCCATAGTTAAAAAGCTACAATATTTATGTAAACAAAGTGTAATAAAACTATTTTGTCTTAATATTTTTGAACATTTTAAATAATTTTAAATATGTTATAGATATAGAAAAAGATACACTTCACTCGTCGTGTGTCAGTAGTGGTGGAAGAACTTATCGTTATCATATAGGATACTATTGGTGGATGTACTGCATTTAAAAGCAATAATAAATTATTTCATTCGAAAAAACCGATTCTGAAAGTAGCTTCGATGTACTATATATAACTATTAATATTGGTGATGTTATTTAGTACCTATGTTTAAAATTAGATTAAAAGATAAATTGTAGAAAAAAATTCGATTTAGTGTGACAATCTCTATATTATAAAATATAATATTTAGAATAGCATGATTTAGTATAAGTACATTGCTATTATTGTTAAACATACATTTAGTATTATATATTTTATTTAGAGTTTAGTCCCTCTTTTGGTTTTTGAACACAACAAAATATTATAAGAAACGTTTTATGTGAAATATAGTTTCCTTTTATGGAGATAACAATATTCCTTTAATTTATTCAACATTTGACAAGCTATTAAAAAAAAATATAGTATAAATCATACTGTACAATATATACCTATAACTATATAAATATAATTACCTGTGGTTTATAAATCATTTTATAATTATAACACACTAAACTGAATGTCCTATTAGCTGTTTCACTAAATGGTCTTTATAAAACATTATAAATGATATAAATGTTTTGAAATATGTATAATATATACCTACCTATGTATACATCCATCATTTTTAAAGGTATACATTAGAAATCTATAGTTTGATGGAACGTTTTACATTAAATATATTATATAATTTCCTTTTGTCATAAGACATAAGTTATACGACATATATTTACTATACTTATAAAAAGAAACATAATTATGTATTAGGTATATGAATATAAGTGTCAAATATTTAGTTTTAAAGTAAATTAAAATCATAGATAAAATGAGTACAATAAACGAATTACTTTTTAGTGCAAAAGTAACAGATATATAATAAGCTTATGATTGAACATATATATCTAATATGTAAAGAAAAAAGAAAATAAATCCATAAAATAAATAAAAATGTTATAAGAAATAATTCAATACCATTTAATATATTACTGCAGTATTAGACAATTTATATCAATTATTAAGTGTTCTTATATCATAAGTAGATAATTGAAATATTTGATTGAAGACTGGCCACTTGCTACTGGCTTAGCAAAAACTTTTCAAAGTCAATTTAAAAATTCAAGTTACAAGGTATACTTAGTAGGTACCTATTCATATAAATGTTGACAATTTATATTTATATGTTAGCCATAGATTTGAGATAGATGATTTTAAAACTGAAACCTATATTGACATGGATTAAATATTTCAAAATTTGTTAGACACTTATAATGTATCACATACAAAATAAAACAATACAATTTAATATTAATCAGCCATTTAAATAAAATTAACAAATAACTTTACATACCTGTATAATGGTATAATATTTTAAACAAAAACAAAGAATCTGTACCCCAATATAATAATATGATAACAAAGAGGAATAAATACCATCGAATATTACTTAACCATTCTATCTATAACCATGGTTGGGAAAGTTGACCAAAAAGGGATTAGCTTATTTTGGATACTAGATCAAATTTTAGGTACAGTAGTTTGTGGTATTGTTCTATCTATTACTCCTATATAGGTACTTGATACTTAGCCTTTATTATACTTAGCATACTTCTTATACTTAGTATTATATAATATAAGTTATAACCTTTAATTATATATTCTGAGTAGGCATAAACAATTATATTGAGTAATTAGTATAAAATAATTAATGTAATATTTATCAGTTATACATTACGTGATAACCATAGAACTATAAAAGTATATTTTATTCCTGCTTATTTTATTTTAAACAAAATATGGCTAAAAAACCAAAAATTTAATAGATGCTAAGTTACCATGGAATATGTACGAAATGCAAAACTAATTTACATAAATATACTCAATATAGTATACAGTTAACATTTTAAAAATTTTAAATAGCTAATATATAAAATATTGATTATACCTACCATTTTTTTTTTAGTTTTAGATTTCTTTAATATAGTTAGGGTGACGTAGTTATCATCATGTATTTAGTTCATAGCTCATAAAATTTAACGTTATGTCTAAAATAATTATTTACATTAAATTAATTTACATATATATATATATATATTATTATAAAGTTACATATTTGTTCAAAATTTCAAGGATTTTAGTCCATTAGTTTCGAAATGACGAAGAAATAAATAATCTCGAATTGACAAAATTTTTTTTTTTTTTTTTTGGTTTTTCGTTATTTTTGGTAGTTTTTTTTTCAAAAAAACTATTAAGAAAATCAAAAAATGAAATAATTAAAGTACAAACTAGATGAAAGTTTTTATCGTTAACCGAGTAAGCTTTTAAAGATTGATTTACGACTTCTGGTCGAAAAGTGACTACGATTTTCAAAATTTTTTAAAATATATTTCAAAGAAGGCACAATTAACTTTATTACGACTTTTAATACCTCAACAACTATAATGGATGAAAATAATTCAAATTTGAATAAAAAAATATACAGTTACATATTCGGTGAAATTTTCAAGAATTTTAGTCCATTGGTTTAGAAATGACGAAGAAATAAATAATCTCGATTTGACAAAATCATATTTTTTCCATTTTTTGGTAGTTTTTTCTAATGCAAAATACTATTAAGAAAATCAAAAAATGAAATAATTAAAGTACAAACTAGATGAAAGTTTTTATCGTTAACCGAGTAAGCTTTTAAAGATTGGTTTAAGCCTTCTGGTAAAAAAGTTATGCACAGAAAAATAAAAAAATATAAACATCATTGTAAAGCCAATAGCTTTCTCGCTCCACTCAGCATCTAAAATTCAAATTACTTAATTATATAACTCTTTATTTTAAAATAAAATTTTTAAACTATTTTTTTCTCAATTATAATAATTTCTTCAAACCATCCTAAGTTCATGTTTTGTCTTATAAAGTTTTTAATATACTTCAAAACAAAAAATGCACGTTCTGCATAAAAAAAAAAAAAAAAATACCGCCTATACGACTATACGTGTATACGAGGTATAACACAAAAATAACGAGACTTTCCCAATAAAACCCAAACTATTATTGTTATTTACATATCTATTATTGAAATATCATTATAAAATATATATCTAAGTATACTATCAGTATAAATGAAATGGGTTTATTTTTCTTATACTAATTTGCGTTTGAATTGGTGTATGTTCGACAGTATTGCCGAATACATGTTAGAATCAAAAATCAAACAACGTGTTAACTATAAATTCTTGCTAAATTAAAAAAAAAAACGCCGCAGACTCGTTTCAAATGTTAAATTAAGTTTATTTGAAGAATGCATATCTCGAGCTTATTTTTATATAAAGATTTATACGATAAAATATATATACAGGCATAAAAAAACCTATTAATTATTATGAAACCAATATATTGCTTTTCTCAAAATCTAAAAAAAAAAATTTTACTTTTGTAATTAATATATCAATATATTTTTTTCCTTATTCTTAACTCAAAAAAATATTTATTTAACAATATTGCAGTGATATAGCATGTGAGGGGTGTCTCGAACTTTTAAAAAAAAAATTTTTTTAAAGAAATATTTAATATATACGTATTTATTATTTTTAGGACTATTTTAAATGACACCACGCACCCCTCCACATACACACGGTAACCATTGTTTGCGTATTTTCCTGGATTATATATAGGTACTTATTGTAATATTTTTGTTTTTGGTTTTAGGATACATCCTATTACAAATAGATATGATAAAAATAATACTCTGAGCACTTTTAAAAATCGTCGCTATAGGTAATAATTGCTATTGGCACATCCCCCTCCCCTACACCCAAATTCGGTCAAAGACATTGCAACGATCGCGATGATAATGATTACCAAATTAACGATGTTATTCGCGTACGAATTATCATCGTTAACAGAAATATGAATGATTGCAAGATATAAAATACATTTTAATATAATAGATAATATACAGTATATACCTGTATATTGTATATTATTGTCATCAGGACGCGTTTGTTTGAAGAACCTTTGTTTTAGCAAACACAACTGTAGAGAAACTGAAGGACGTATAAAAGAATATCGTTAAGGAACAATTGAGTAGGTATGTGTATATAATGCGTCCTTGCACAACACTCAATTTAACACCGACAAGAATCACTTTAAGACAAACATGCACGTGATAATACTGTTATTGTCATACCTCAATATAAAATACGGAAACTCGGAATTAAAATTACATTTTTTTTTTTTTATACATTTCTATGGTGTGCTAGTCGAACTTTTGAATAGTATTTATATCTACTAAAAATACCGCGGTAATTGTATTTTCATTCGAACTAACGACGACTGAAATGGAAACGTTTGTATCGTAAAAACACTGACTCGTCCGAATAATACCACTTACATATAGATAAATATATATATATATACTGATTGAAACGGATTCTTGTATCTGGAAAGTAAGTGGGTGTAAGTACAGTAATTAGCGATTGCATTATTAAACTAAATGTTTGTCGAAAGAAAATAAACGAACGTAATATAAACATTTATAATTAAACATATGATAATTGTATGCGAATGTTTAATATTTAATATGTTTTTTATATATATTTATATATATAAAACAACATTTTTCATATGCCAAACGATCGATAAAAATATCTTAACCTGTATATAAGTAGTACTTATAATGAATTAAAACTATGGAATTAATTTTGACGAACGTGTCAAAATACTTCCTTTCAGGATTTTCGTTTATATTTTTCGGAAATACTTACTGTTATATTCGTGCACGATTATATGGCTTTCGAAATTCGTCGCTGTAGAATATCATTTTTACCGTACCATTAACTAAGTCCATTAACCTCGGTCACCTTTATAAGTACGAACATTAAAGTTTATTTGTATTTTTTATGGGCATTATATTAGTATTTTACAACACCGAATCGTGCAGAACATGATACGCATACGACACGCCGGTTGAGTTGATCGAAAATATACTGAGAATCGCATATTTTAAATACGATCATGGTGAATGATATTATTAACATAAAAGATGTACGAACCGATTAAAACCGTTGTTATGTTTTATGTCGATATTGCACATATTATCCTAGGTTGTAAACGGAGTTAAAAAATATTTATTTTTTAAAAAATTTACATACAAAACATTAATATAAATATATAAGTACATATATATATATATATATTTGTTTATGTGTTTATCTAAGATATTTCGTGTCATTCAATATCAAATTGAAGAATATTCAACAATTGAATTAGGTTTATAGATAATATCAATATATTATTTAATTTTACAATTTTAATTATCAATTGTAGTTTATATCATATACAGGTTTATTATTTTAACGCGTTCACCGGATTTTTTCTGCGAATATCAATCTTTTTAAAATATTTGTTTTTATATACGTATTTGGAATACTTATTTTTCATTTTTTTTTATATATATAAAAGTTAGAAATGCTTACTTTTTGTTTTATCCTTGTTATTTTATAGGTTTTATATTTTCTTAAATATCAACCTAATTTTTGACTTTATATTCTGACATAAAATATTTTTCTCAAAATTTTGATATATCAATATCGAATATTGTACCATCAATTATTTATTATAATTTAAAATTTAAAAGAGCGGAGGTGTGCAATTAAAAAATGTATTCTACATCTTACTTCACACATTTTATCTAAATTTTAAATGCTTATAAATTATTGAATGTTGGTTAAATATTTGATATTGATACACACAATATTTCCAAAAAATATTCTGCGTCAAAATATAAAGTTAAAAATAAAGGTTGATATTTAAAAAAAGTATAAAACTAAATAAAATACTTGAAAAATTCTAACTTTATATAAAAATGAAGTGACATAGTTATTTTAAAGTTATGACAAATTTATCATTTGTCGTAACTTTAAAAAACTTTATCAGTCCTGTTTGCGTAAAATTCTTTGATTGTCAGATATTATCTGAAAGGTGTTACACGATATTTTTAGTTGTAAATATTCAATATATTATTGTGTATTTATATATTTTTAAATTTTAAAACTAATCGTAATGTTTCGTTTAATTGTTTTTATAATATCTAATTATTGCCTTTTAGATTAAAACCGATAATTAGTTATAATTTTTTTACATTATATCACTGGCATAGAATTAAAAATGGATTAGGGTTCTAAATTGCATTATTTTCTAAATAAGTATGTTTATATTAAATTGCTTTAAGATTTTTGAGACAAATGCGTAAACCTAAAATAATATTTGTATAAGTCAATTAATATTAATGAAAAAAAATTTTGTAAATCATTATGTATATATATTATAGAATACAGATTAAATCTAAAAATGGTAGGTACTATTGAATAATTAAAAAAAAAAAAATTACAACAGAACCTTTTGTCAATATAATTTTAACAATACAGTTTTATTATATTATTTTTCTTTCTCTATCCTTTTCTATCTGTTATATATATATATATATATATATTAATTCTTAAATACAATTGTATTTTCAACCTATGTATTGATTAATCATTTCATTTTATTTTTTTCTCAAAATAGTATACTATAGTTCGACTCGATACAATTGATAGCATTACTAACCCAAACAACCGAGACTGACAATGATTTCGTATCGACTTAGTGTTAGACTAATTGCGTCTTGTCACTTTTGAAAACTGAATCGGAACTTAAGTCTTACTATTCACGCTACATCCCCCTCCTCAACATTGGCGTCTCTTTCATCGTTCCACTATCACCCATCATCCCCTCGCATTCATAAGACTTTCTCGTTTCCTTGTCTTCATCATTGTCCTCTCGGTCGCTCCTTCGACGATGGTATATACCGGTTAATAGACCGTAAAAGTGGTAATAAACGAGCGGCAAATTATTTTCCGGCTACATCAACAACCCATAAACGCCTCGACCTTAATGTACTCTGCCGACAAAAAGCATCCACTAGCAGCTTACTATTCCACATCTATATACCTGACCCCTTTCAGGTCGGTTCGTGTCCTCTCTATGCTATACTTGAGATAAAATATTGGTATTGTTGTTATTAACGCTTAGGTTGTCAAGACACGTTGCAGAATTCTAGGGGACCCGTGGACGTAAAAAAAAAATTCATCTGCCATCGCGGTAGACAGTAATTGCTACTCGGTCGGATAGCTTTGAGCAAGCGCCGAGACCAAGGGAGCAAGGGAGGGATCGTCTCTGAGACAATTAGTTTAAACAAATACGAACGCAGACTAAAAACATAATTGATTTCCTGTTAAGGCGTTCGATAATCGTTTTGTAAAAAAAAAATAAAAAGGAAGCTTTTAAAAAAGTTAAATTGTATTTCGATTAAAAATGAAAAAAAAAAATTCTTAAAGAACCAAATTGGTTTAGATTATTCTACACGAATGATTCTATGAATATTACGATTTTGACATAATTTATGTCATATTAGAAAAAAAAGAAGGAGGACATATATTTATATATATATATATATATATATATCATATTATATATAATATTATGCAGTTTTTGGTAAAAGAATTTAATTACAGACTTTTCAAATGTATATAATTCATTTAAATTTTATTTAAAATCTGAAATTTCAAAGTTTTATATTTCCCGTGAGAACAAACTTTAAAACATATACATGCAATACTTTGAATGTTGGAGTCCATATCGTTGAAACTATAATACGCGCTTGAGAAACACTAAAAATAATGACAAAACTCTCGTAATTTTCTACTCATTTAATGGTTAAAAGTACCAGTTTTAATGATTATTATTTTCAAAAGTTAGACTGTTTAGCAAATTATTATTACTTATTATCTTTAATTCAAACGTAAGATACGTTCGTTGAACGAATGTCCAGGAAATCTCTTTGAAAATATGCACATTTTGGAAATTGGGCAGTATAATATATACCCTATAAAAGTATATTATCTATGTATTGTAATAATTTCTTTAAAAATGGTTGAAAACAATTTTTTATCTTATATTACGACATGATTTTATGAAAATTTAAATGTAAATTTTTACATTATCTAAATTTTAAAATGAAGAACATTTTCAGTAAGCCTCTTTTATTCTATCTTTTATATACGAAAAAAAAATTGTACAGTATTAAACGCAACCTCAATCTAAACCGTAGTCAAAATATTGATATTAATTGTATTTTTTGATAATATATATATATTTTTACATCTCATATAATAAATTTCGGGAGAGGGTTTAATAGTTATTGCTTAAATATGGATATTAAAAATAGTTAAATTATTGAATTATATACTATTCTGGTGAAAATGTGTACATTTCTTATTATTTTTGAATAAAATAAACTACATAACTGATAAATTAACATTTTATTCAAATTATTATATATGATATACATATACCTAATTTTAATAAATATATATATATATATGGGGATTAGTCAACCTTTAGGTGTTGTGACTAAGTGTTGCTAAGACACTGCTGTCCGAGAAGTATTCAATGTTCCCTGAGACTTTGTGGTATAATGTGTGTGTGTAATTGGCGATTGGCAGTTTATTTTTTTTATTATGTAATACGATTCTATTAAATACTTATTGTAATTTCAGTGTAATGCGATTCTTTATATTAATTAAATAAACGATTATACCCTTTGTTTGTTGCATGTCACAAATTATATCCCACATTTTGAAGTTATCTCCGCGATAAAATTGTGACAATATGCTATAACGATATATCATCGTTTAATTAAATGGTTGCGAGTGTAAAATGCGTATCCTCATTTTTGTTTTTGTTTCTAAATTTTAATTCGTTGTCAAGTGGAAGTTAACATAAACTCAACAAATTTAATGTGACTTGATGGTACAACTGTAGGGTTACTGATAAATAAAAAAGATACAAAATATAATTAATTATCATGTATTATATTGTGTTGTGATTCGGTCACGTAGTAACAAACAAAAAACAAACGAGTACAACGAGTCTGGTATAGCCAACGATGCGAGACTTATTAGGGTATGAATTTTCGTGATGTGCCAAATTAATTTCTCTCTTTTAGTGGGGATGAGCCATGCTGTTATAATCTGAAGATGATGGTCATCTACATCCAGTTTACTATATGAGTTTAAAGATAAGGGAAGCCCAAAAGAAATACTATAGCTATAAGCTGGATGTTCTAGCTGTAGTTAAAGCCTTAAAGAAGTTCTGATATATCTTCTTGGGTTGCATTTTAAAATTATCACGGACTGTGTTGTTTTCACTAGGATTATGAACAAAAGATCTTCCTATACGAGTCACAAGATGGGCACTATTGTTGACTGAGTATGACTATATCATTAAGCACCGAGCCGGTTTAAGAATGACCCACAGGAATTCCCTAGTTGCATAGTAAGCTTTAGTGGGCGCTTTGTCTTCTGCATAGCACAAGGCAAGGACAATGATTATGACGTCCTGCATGGGATTTTTTACAAGATAAATTAAGATACAAAACTGTCGGTGAACAGACATGGAGATTTAGTCACTATCAATGGCACCCAGTTTTGATCTACCTCTAAGTGAGATAATAAATACCATGCCACTATAATGGCTGGACCAAATTAGTATTAGGTTACCAAAGTTAAGGTAGAAGAAGGGCCTATGAAAACCTCCACAGGTTTAGATTTCATAATGAAGTGGCTAGTAGGGAGGACTGGTGAAGAAGATTCTATGTTCGAGATGGACTTTATTCCAGCAGAGGAGAATGTGAAGACTGACCAATCCCTAGTTTGTGCTAGCCATGAATGAGTGTGGTTACAGCACTGCTGTTTGAGGAGTATTCAGTGTTCCCGAGACTATGTGGTATAGTGTGTGTAATGCAATTCAATTAAATATTTATTGAAATTTCAACGCGATTCGATTTTTTTTTACTAAATGAATACACGATTATACCCTAAGTTTGTTATATCTCACAATATTATATCCCATATATAAATATAAATAATTATAAAAACTATGAATATGTCTAATAATATTATTAAAATAAGACACCAACTAATTTATATTCAGAGCATAATTGTATATTATCTAATATTTTTATAAATAGTTATTTAACCCTTAATTCTAAATATAAGAACTCATATTGTTGAAGGCAAGAATTTTTAATGAAATATATGTCTGAAATAAGAATCATTAATTGCCCACAAGTACAATAATTAAACCATACATATCCATATATTCTTGTGATATTATAAAAAAAAATAAAAACCCATAAAATATTATTAAGTTGTACTTAATATTATTTTAGTGTATTTTGAGGATTATCGAGTCTATAATATAATAATAATCATCTATTTTTTTAATTTTATAATTTCATATCAATTTTTAAAAATTACTTAATTATTATATTGAATAGACATGTTCTAGTGTAATATATTTCTAAATTATTATTTTAATCATTTAAATCATATTTAAATGTACACGAATTAAAGCACTTTTTTCTTGGTTTATTATTTATCTTTTATTTTGACAAAACATTGAATTAAATTAATTTATATTAGCATGTTAACAATACTACAATAATAATCATATTTGTGATCTATAGAAAATTATTAATATATTAAATAATATCAAATATCAGTTTCATATTTACAAATAAAATATTTTTATGGGATAAAGTTGTAAATTACAGATTATAGGGTCGTTTAAACTTACAACGGTAAAATTACTGTAAGCAATACAGCTGGTTGCCTATTATAAAGGTCTGCTATAATATTATTTCTATTAGGTGCAATAATTGTGAAAAATGTTCTTGAAGATATTATAGTACCAGGAAAAAAATCAAAACAAAAACGATAAACCGTTAACTAAACTACCAATTAAAAAGTAAAAAATAAATAAATTGATTACATTTTAAATATTATGTTTTCAAAAGTTGTATTTGTTGACTTACGGGAGTTATAATAGTGTAGGGATTTAAAAAGATTAATTTTAAAATTTTTTTAAAAAATGCTAATGATTAATTAAAATCACGTAAATATTTTTTTTTATCATTTACTTATAATTTAATTTATAAACTATAAAGGGGAAACCGATATTTTATATTTAAAAAGAAAAACTAAAAAAAAAAAAAAAAAAATGGGTAGTCGGGTAGTAAAATTTCTGAAATTTGCCAATTTCTTAATTAAAAATGTACCTACTAATTGCCCACTGGACTTAATTTTGCTGGACTATATTTCCTGAATAGGGGTTAGACATCACTATTTTAGCCTTGAATAAAAAATTTATGTAACTTTATAAAAAAGCGATATTGTATAATTTTAAAAGTTACTGCTGATTTCGATAAACGTAAAAATCTTAAAACTTTTAAGGGAGAAAAAAGAAAAAATATAAACATGGTTAATAATATGAAATTATGTATAATTTTCCAATATGCTATACATATTCCTATGTGTCAATTAAACAAATATTATATACCATTTAAATGAAAAATATATATAAATACTACAGAAAACAGATTTACCGAAAAATGATTCAATGTCTCAGAAAAAAAAATACATCTATAGCATTAATGGTCACATTAAAATTGAGTACCGAAAATCAAGTCAGGAGAAGTGTACTCTATAATACGAACGTGTTAGGGTTTCCATATACTTTATTTTTGTGCTTGGATTCTATTTTCATCAATGTCAGTCGCAATGGTCTGGGCATTATTTCACCATTCAAACGTTGTCGCTTATCAATAAATAATTATTATCATCAAATCAATGGTGTTTCGTCGGCACGCCACAAGTCACTTCTCCTCAATTTTCTAATATCGGAAACGTTTGTTTTTAGTATTCTTGATTTGTTCGATCATTCGAGTACGTTCACAATATTTATTTTCAGTTATTTTTGCTTGCACTATACCTATATTTTCCGTTACGTACTGCCTTTCATCATTTATCACGTTATAAACCATATAGGCGTATTATACGTCCCTACAGTAGTTCACTACGTAATATGTGAATTTTCAATATATTTTAATATATTTATACTAACTAACCATAAAATTATGCTTTACTTACTCGTATGTAATACCTACGTTATATATATTTTACAAATATAATGAATTTCATCAATTAAAATGGATTGTTTTTTTTTATAAAAATTAATTCATATTTTTCTCCAATTATTCCATATTTTTTGAGATTCTGGGTATGCAATTTCTTCAAATTTTAAATTTTTGTGCGACAAAACACTCAGTCACAGCAATCGAACGTGACGGATATGCCGATACCCGGTAACTCGGATCGATGTATATATTGTATTTCGTGCATAACGATAACAATATCGTCGAAAACGCCGTCTTAGCCCGAAATCCGATACGGCTCTTAAACCTGAATTTATTCCGAGTAACTTACACCGACCTTAAATCCGTTGGCTTTAAACGCTATTAGTCTAATTGTATTATAATGCACTCGCGGTATACGGTTACCACGCGCGCGGTTATTATACCAATACTGCTATATATATATATTATATTTGTTAGGTATTACACTTATATATACAATATAATCTACCACTTCGGCACCACACGTTATCATTAGAATATTATTATTGTACCACGTGCTTATCACGAACTCCGTACATCGTGGGTTTTTGATTTCGAGCGACACAAGGAATGTATATCGGTTTATAAAAATGTATGCGTGTGTTTTTTTATACCTATAGCTGAAGTTTTTAGCATAGAATATTTATAAAAGTGTTTCAAATGTTTCGAGCATATTTATTTTTCAATAATTTATCGATTCTTTCAAATTGAAGCATCTGACCGTGTTTTTAAATATTTATACGAGTAGGTTGATGATATTTCTAAATTTTGTGAGAAGAAAAATTCACAGTAACTGTCTGCATAAAAAATATATTACTGACACAATAATCATCTATATATATATAAGTATACTTACGGTGTCAGTTTTGTAGAATGCATAATGATCCAAAGTACATTTTTTTATGCGGTTTTGTTAAATCGAAATGGTATATCCAAAGTGTATTTTCTGTGCAGGTATATACGATTATTAATGCGTTAAGGACATAAGAAAGTCTCGAGTTGTCAATATTATTTATACATTTCAGTATTTTAACTTTTTTTTTTAGTCTTTAAAATTCGTTTTAACAGAATGGCCACGTAATTATCTCGAACAAACCGTAAACGGAATAAAATTATCGGTTATAGTATACATATATATATATACGCCTACCTATAGGTAAATCGTTTCTCTAAAAGAATGATACTTTATTTTCTGCTTACCATACTTTGTGCATGCAACTGCAAGTGAAAATAATTATATTCTTTTGAAAATTATGATTATTATCTATAGAATTGATTTTATTTATTATTGTATTCATATTTTATATTTGTATATTTAAATATGCATATTTTGTGGCGTTTTTCGGCTCCCGTCACCACGCGTACATTTACTTTACTCAATATTTTCTTTGTATTATAAGCCAAAAATTAAAACAAAATAATATATCGATTCCATTAATATTCAAAATGTGTATTTAGAGATGATTCGAAGGAGAAACGCTATATTGCGAGAAAAAGGGGAAATGTGAGATAGAGAGATCGGAGATTACACATTATTATAATATATAATAATATATAATATATATTATATATTATATGCGGTGTGGGGCCTTTTAAGTCAATTATAAGGCTAAAAGCCGAGCGATCGTCTCTAAGTTTGCCATTTTTTTTTCCCACCACCGGCGTCAGTATTATGGCGTGAAACTTGCTGACAAAAGAAATATATATATATTAAGAAAATTATAATAATATGACGCGAATGAAAAAAAAGTTTTCCCCGAGAAGTCGCGTACCTCCTGCAATTAGTTTAATTTCTCGTGTGCCCTGACACTTTCGGTAGAACGATTATGTATAGTATAATATATACGTATGTTATAGATATAAGTCGGTTTGAATGATTAATATTATTAATATTATTTAGCTTGTATTAATTTCGTTAATTTCGTTAATACTATATAATAATATTCGGGGATGTGAGACTGCAGCTGTAGTAGCAGTGTATATTCATATAAGTAATATCATATATATATAACTCATATATATATATGTATAAAAAAATAATAAAAATGCTGCTCAATTCAAACAATGGTAGATTGAATTTTGGGTTATCTTCATATAGTTTTATATAGTTTCCAAAATTATACATTTTTTTGAGGCTAAATTAATAAATTATAGAAATTATTAACATGATCTGAATAGCTGAATAAGCTAATTATTTTAATATATTTTAAATTACTGATAAAGAATTAGGAAAAATGCAAAAAAAAAAAAATATGATGTGTTCAAAAAGAATATATTGTTAATCGTATTTATTGATGCTAAATTATGAAATAGTTTCCAGGCGATGAAAAAGATTTTTGAAAAATACAATTTCAAATTAATTATTCTGAAAAAGAGTTATAGAATAGAGTCTCTAGAAAAAATTTAAAGTACTCCATTTACTAAATTACATATAAGTACTCTATGTTGTGTAATAACATAAGTGTACACAAGTGTACAACTTAAAAAAGGTTATTTGAAAATAAACTAGAAAAAAAAATATTATTATTATTATAATTATTCTTGTCCAATGATTTTGAAATAATATTTTCTATAAATTAATTGGTTAAAAATGTAGAAAAATTTTAATTGGAAACAAATGACAGTGTAATTTAGTCAAACTTTTTGAGGTGATATTTGGAAAATGTTCATAAACTTATTCTTCAGCAATTGATTCTCTTTAGTAAGATTTATCAAAAAAGGTAATACACATATTTTGTAAATGATACACGAACACCACTTATGTCTGCTAAACAGAACGTAAATGACGATTGTATTTTATGGAATTTGAATAATTTCCAGGCCGTTAAAATTAAATTTAGGATATTTATGCTTTACTATCAACACTGTTAGATTTAAATATAATTATAAAAATATAACGCAAAATCCAATTTTGTTGTCCACTCGTATTATAAAAACGATAGTTTCTATAAATCGGTAATTTTTTGGTAAATATATAGGGAAAATTTACGTATTGTTAAAAATTAATTAATTAAAGTGACGGACCAGACGAATGCGTTAATTATTGTCAAGAAAGTAAACGAAAACGCATTTTCCTTAAACACATTTAGACTTGAACGTGTTAATTTTTTACGCATTGAGCGTGAAAGAGAACGAAATAAATTTCAAAGTTAACGTTACGAAAACTGAAAATTGTAGATCCGACGAAAATTATAAAAATATTTAACTTGTAATTTTTTTTTTTTTTATTAAAATATGGATTTAGTTAACTGCGAGTCACATTATGATAAAATTATCGCTATAGGCATGTATCACGGCATATTTTCGGCGTAACACGATTTGTAATGCAAATTATTTTTTTTTCGAGTCCAGTACTTGGTCGATTTGTTGACAAAGTATAACTCGTCCAGTTCATCCGCGCCCTCGGTGACGTCACACAATCGACCGAATCAGGGGTTCAAAGGATTTAATGGAACAACATGACGTGTAATGCCCAGCTACTATATATATATGCTCGGTTTATAATATTATCACGGACATTATTGTTATCGGGTAATCACTATTTTGCCGGGAGTATTCCGTAGATATAACCTCGAAATTAAAAACACGACACGTCTGTTTATTTAAAAAATGGCCGAGCCGTCGGTATATTTTCATTAGTGGGCTTTAACGAAATCCTTTCACCTAATAATACGCGACGCGATGTTTAATGCCGGACACGCGTGTACGTTTTCGGCCCCCCCACCCTCCCGGGCACCATAATATTATAACATGACCGCACACACGATACGGGGAGGGAGGTAGGTATGCACCCCTAAGCCACCGTCGCGCCTTCCCCCCCCCCGTCTAATCCATTTTGGCCGGTTAACCGTGACCACGGTGGGTCACGTCTCTCCGCTCGCTCGTACCCCTCCCGGCGTCGTTTGTCCCCCCTCCCCCGCCGGTGTGCCGAGACAGACGGCCGCGACGGTCAAGTTTCATTTGCCAGGATTAACCCCTTTTGTCTGGGCACGTGCGCGCCGACTTGAACAAACAACGGCCAGGGGAAAAGAGAGAACACGAACATTTTCGCCGAACACCTGGGGGGGAGAGAATATGGACGCCGGGGCCGCCGGTAGGGAACTCGAGAAACGCGTTACGCCGGCTTAGGACGAACGAGAAATGGCTTAGGTGTATATTTATATTTGGTGTTTTTTTTTTCTTTTCTCTCCGTCCCGTGTTCTAAATCGACTTTTTAACACCGTTCTCAATACCGTTTTTAAGAAGACGACGGCGCCAGTCACGCTCGCGCGTTCCCGACGAAAATCGACATTTACGCGTACGCGTGCCGCCGCGCGAATCCACGGTGGAAATATACCTAATAATATGCGACGAGTTCTAAATCAAAGACAATATTAGTAGTATTTCGAGCCACTCGAAAAAAATAACAAAAATAATTGTCCGTTCGTCCAGATACTGGAAAAACAAAAAAAAAAAAAAAAGGTAAACAGTTAACGAATATATCACATTGGTCGACAAGTGTTTTATCCTCCTCGCGGTCGATTTTACATAAACGACCGAGTTTTTTCGTGAAACCCTAAACATTGTACCACAATAGATATTGAAAAAATAACAAATATGTAATAGACAATTATTGTTAAATCTATAACAAATGTCTGTCGGCTGTACTTATATGTATATAGTCATTTTGTCGATTGAATTTGTTTTTTTTTTCAGTATGAATAATGTTTCATTGTTCCGTCAGTCCTTGGGCGGAATAGTGTGTCATGGTTATAATTTTTTTTTATTAAAGATTTCACTCGTAAAACAATTCTATATGATGTAATAATATTATTAAAAATACAAATAGGTAACTTTTACAACTATAAACACTATTTTGTTATTTCTCCTGAATTAAAAAACTATTTCCATTTTTAAAAGTATCTTATAACAATAATTCAAAAATAATCTCTTCAAAATACCAACTGATTTTCTTTCAAATAATGTCTTTACTCCAAAACTTATACTCGGTTCCTTTCGGTGGAAAAATTATTTATAAAAATAAAAAAATATACATATATATTATTTTATTATATATCATAATATGTTGAGCTTTGTTTAGTATCTATAATATACATATAAACTATAAAATATATATTAAAAATTAATATTTATTTAACCGAGTTATAAGTTTATATATTTTTTTTCAAACTTGGTCTTCGATTAGTTAATTTAGTGTACAGAATAGTGTATAATTATCAAATTATACAGTTTAGAATAAATTAACAAATTTTTAAATGTAAAAGAATATAATTTGATATATATGTATTGAATTATTTTATATTTTATTTATCAGTATTTTAATATTTAGATTAACTGTTTTCACTAGACTCAATGAAAATGGGAATATGTCATAAATTATTATTAACAGTATATATATATATATATGTACATTTTTCCAAAAAATGCAAATTTTTAATCATTTTTTTTTAACTCGTGCACTGCCCAATTATTAAAGTAGGTATCGTAACATATCAATGAGGTCATCTCCAAAGTAACATATTATTCTATCAATTTTTCCACTGAGTGTTCAGTATACCACTAAAACCTTTTTAAAAGCCCCTTTGTGTGATTTTCGACATTTTTCAGAAAACATTGTTATTAACACAATTGTAAAATATGGTCCTTTTAAAATTTTATTGGACCTTTATACATTTTATATTCTAAGCGAGGCGACTCATATAGCAATTGGAACATATACATCTTATGAAAATATGTTTTTACCTATTTTAAACACTATTTCCAAAAAAATTGTGATATCACATTGAGAATATTTTATAAACAAATATTTTAAATTTAATATTTCAGACATTTTTTAAAAATTACGTTCAATCGATATTTAAAATAACATTTGAATGTCTTTCGTAGTGGTCGTCTATGTCATTAAAGGAATATTCTTTAGAAATTTCAAATTTATATGGTCAATAGTCTGGGCTGGGCATTGATAATTTTTATATGTATAGATTACCTACACGATAAAAACGTTTCAGTAGTTAAGGACCTGAAATTCGTATTAACTTCCATGAATGATTAGGCAGCAAAGCCGCTAACGAGTGTATGTGATATTCTGCGGTAGCAAGTTCGATTCTAGACGAAGAAATGAAAATTCCTTTCCAATTTCCATCGTCCACAGCCATGTGGAAAAAAAGTGGTGGTATAATACTCAAGAGGGGGACCGACAAACCATTCCATCCTACATTTCTCTTCTTTCCCACTTTTTTTTATGATTTAATGTTGTCATTAAATGTTTTCACCATATTACCGAAAAAGGATGTTACAATAATAAATCGACCATATTGTATTAATGCTGTATTTCTTTGCCACGGATATATTGTAAAACAATTTTAAAAATATTATTTACATAGAAAACAAATATTACAAATATATTGTAGCCATTCTAATACTTTTATATAATATTGTAACAACATTTGCGAAATATATGTAATTGCTATCTAGGGAGGAAGCTATTGATTTTAAAATGATGTACATTTTTGTTTTTTTTGTGGGAAATTTTTTAACTAAAAACAACAAAACGGAGTTGAGTACGTGTTTTGGGGTGTATATGCTAACGATAGAAAATTCGTTCTAGGTCGTACTTTAAACAAGGCATAACATATTTTCAGTATTTTCATTGCGTTTGAAGAAAAACTATCTTCTTTGTGGTGTATGTAGTCATAAACTGTATACATACTTATACTGTACATACATACCTATAGGATGTAAGCACTTATTTTAGTTTCTGAGCATAGCGATATACATCATTAATATATAGTGAATATTGGCAATATTATTTTATTATTCTGTATTAAAAATTTTCTATTTGTTATCGTTTATTAATTTTCCTAATGATTTTCTTAAGAGTGAAGAAAAACTACATTATACGTAATGTGTAATTTATGTTACATATATACCTTTAAGGGTGAAAAGGAGGAAAGGGGGTTTATATACATACATACATACATACATACATACATACATACATACATACATACATACATACATACATACATACATACATACATATAAACATTCACATAAATGTATTTCCTTTATGTGCAACGATACGCACGCTGTTTTTGTTTATTTTGTTTTTTTTTAAGAAGGAATGGGGTAAGTGGGTTTAAAATTGTATTCAACGTCAAAAATAATAATAAAATAGAATATGTAAATATAACATTTACAGCATTTATCATTATGAATTTACTGGGAAGTAGAAATTTAATTTACTAGAAAACCAAATATGACCACTAGTATACTAATAGTACCTACGGTAATGTATATAAATATATAATATATTAGTAATCATATATATTTAAAAAAGAGATTAATTATAATAGAAAATATTTTGTACATTGGTGAGGTAAATTTTCGATTTCTCCTCCTCAATAAATAAAAATTACACCGCTTAGAATCATATTTATCGAATACAATGATTTATCATTGCTTTACTTTAAAATCTAAAAAAATGTTTTGAAGATTTCTTATACACGTAGAATAATTATCGGTCGTTGCGTTTTAAATCGTTATTCCGATTGTGGATGCGCAAATTCCGAAAATTAAACCGCGGTCGTTCTAAGTGTAATCTCGAAATTTATTCGAAAATACGTAAGACCTTAAAACATATACACCCGTCTCTCTTTTTATCACATTCTGCCAAAATAATCTTCTTCGTTTATAATTAAATTCTCGGCTTAATGTTTACATTCAATTTCTGGTTTGGTGTTGTGTTTCACTACCGCATAGTATTGTCACACTATTATTTTTATTATTTTGACGATTCAGAAAATTTTTTACACACGAGTCACTAGAGATGTATTTGAAATTAAAATTTTACGAATTATATAAAAAACGCGCATCACTCGTTAGTGAATTAATGTGTTTTTTATGATACAAAGGACGATTATATGGACTATGTAAATATAATAGTATAATACTTAATTTGCAACTAAATTAATTTTTCTAAAATTAATTGTTGTCTTTTGATCGGAGTGAAAATGTAAACTTATAACAATAAAAGTATGTATGGGTTACATTTTTAATGTATAGCGTTAAAGGTTTTTTATTTTGATATATAAATGTCAGATTAATCGTCGTATACCAAACGAAACCCTAACTGTTGTAACTTTGAGGTATCAACATATAATATATTATGTATTAGTCCATATCCCATTTCACACTATATACACAACATTTGATACGTCATGTTCCAAAAAAAAACTGTGGGAAAATAGAACATGATTTAAAAACCCATTTTCCTCAGAATCACCAAAAATATATTTTATATTTAACTCGATTATTTTTTTGCTTGGAATGAATCTAATACTCGAATCGATTTCTGCTTGATGTACAACGATGTGGAATATAATTTTTTCAGCTTTGAACGAAAAAAAATATCATTAAAAAGTAAAAACGATGATTTATGGGAATTCAAACGCATTTAATACTAAGGTTAAATTAAAGGTCTAAAGGTTCTACGCGGATGAATCAAAGAAAAATAAATCGACATAGAATAAAACACCTTACTGAATTTGTATAACATGATTAACCACTTTTAATGAAGATAATCTCAAGAGGTACTGGAATCAAATTTTAAAATATTTTTTTATAACTGAAATAATTTAGTATTTCATTATTCATATTTTAAATGTCAGCGAAAAACGCGTTGAAATTTTTGACACAAGAGTTTAAATACATTTTTATATTGGTAAGTGGCATTATTATATTATTATATAATAAAGTTTATGTTTGGAATAATATATATTCAATATTATATTTAAATGGACTATTTTAATTTCTAATAAAACAAAATTTTATTTAATATCTATATTAGTTATTTTATGATTATTATAAAATACTTTTAACAATTTGAGGTACTTACTTGTATTTTGTTCTAACCCTAATATTTAGATTTCAATATTAAATAATGAATTTGATTTTAAATTACAGTAAATACGAATGAGATAATGATTTATATAAAAAATGTGTACGTATAGCTCGAATTCTTTAGGAGTTATGGAATTAAATTAGTCTCAAACGAGGAGATATAAAATATATAAAATATAGATAATAAAATGAGTTTTGAACAACACAAATGGACTCAAGAAAACTAAAATAAAAGAATTAACGGTACAAAAACTTTATGAAATACACCTACCAAAATTTTAATGTGAACAGGAGACCCAAGATATCACAACCTGAATAATTTGACATGTTCATTAACCAAAAAGCTATTTTGAGTGTGTTCTAAATTTAACGTATTCGATTCGTCGACGATGACGTAGGGAATAATTTTTGGTTATATCGTTTTTAGCGTCTTGGTTGTAAATAAAATTATAATTAGAAATTATCTTAAAAACTAATAATGGCGTTTAATATAGGTTCCGAAGATTGATTTTTTTTGACAAAGTAAATAGTCAGTGTATGTGCAATACAATTTATTTATATTATTTAAATCGAAGATTTACGAATTGCCGTATTGTGTATATATTATATACTTAGAATGATCTTATAAAGTTTCTGGTATACCGTTCATTTATAATTCGTTACATACCAAGATGTCTGAAGAGAATTTATTATATATTGTATAATGTCTTTATAGAGAGGCCATATCATACATTATACGTAATTTGACTATACTATACTATATAATATATATGGTTAATAGGGCAAGGGTAAGACCATAAATTGATCTATAATTATTTCTGTTATCATATTTCCAAGATGTTGACATCAAAAAAGCATACCATTGTATACATATAGAGACAGTCTAATAAATATTACGAAGGAATAAAAAATTTCTCATAAACTACTTCAATTAATATCAACTAGTATTATGAAGACCTTGGTGAACATATAACATTGAAAATACAAGTTAAATCCAAAAACAGTATAATCAAGACTAAGATAAGATCACTTTTAGTTTAACCTTATAACATAAAAGGTTATAAGGAAGATGAAGATTGAATCACAAAAAGGAATAAAACTGCAAGATTCTGTCATTAAATTACTGACCAAATAAAGCAATATTAAAAATGAGTGTATCCATAAATTTGTTTAGAGAATTCAATATATGGTTGTAAGATACTGAGGGAGTTTATACCGATGTGTACATATATGAAAGTAAGTCGATATTAATTGAACATAGTAAGTCAGTTTAAATATCCTACATCCACGGCAATGACAGAACAAATAGTGCTGTTTACAAATATGTGCTTTTATGGGCTTGTAATAGTATATTAATATCACAACTGTTAACAAGATAAATTAAAAAATAGCTGTTTATCTAAGTAAAATCAGATTTCTCATAAAACGTAAAAATAAGAGAAACGATTCTCGGAGCGAACAAAAATGACGAAAAAACATAGACTGGTATGTGACCTTTCACTATATAACACTATAATGTCTGAATAAATCAGTTTAAAATATAAAATAATATATATATATATATAGGTATGTATATATACTAGTTTCGGATCCATGGTTAGAGGGATCAATGGAAAATTTTCCCTTAACCATTTTTTATTGTATTTCTCATTTCTTGATATAATTTACATAATATATTTGAAAATCTAATAAAATTATACAGATCTTTGTACCACTCTCGTAAAATCTAGTTTTGAATCTGTCACTAAGAAATATGAGAGATTCAAAACGTTAACATATAACACGCATTTGGTTTTTAATAGACGGAATGAAAATAGTTATTGATAGATTTTACTACTTATAAATCTAAAAAACTCTGGAAACTTGTTAAATTAGTTACATACTTGAATTAATAAAACGATTCAAATTTGGTTCAATTTCACAGTGCATGAACATTTAGACACCAATTGGTAGAGGTGCACTGACTGGCAACCAAAGTTTTCTTACATTATATAATATTATATCACTCACTAATTTTTCGGTTCATCTATAACCCTTGAGTTACAAATTGTATTATTTGTTTTGAAAATACTGATCAATAATAAAAAAATAATGAACACTTTTTAAAATTGGTATTTATAAATAGGTATATAGTATTTTCGTATAACCAATTTAAGGAGTCGAATGGTTTGAAATTTTTAACAGATCAATCTTTAATTTTAGCAAGATGGTTATTATTTGGAATTTTTTTTTCACTAAAGTTATAAAACTAAAAATCTGAATAATGCAACTAAAATTCATATTTTTGTTTTTCGGTAAATTGAAAAAATCTTTACAACTATATGTGTTGGTCAAATCTGTAAATATTTTTAAATATAAATAGGTATTTCTTTGAATTGGATATATTTTTAAAAGTGAGTGTTATAAATTATTTTAAAATATATTTTCTATCGGACTATTTAAAAATAAAGTATAATTAATATAGTAGCCCGACTCGTTAGTATTAAAAAAAATAACTTATTCACTTAGGAGATATTATTATTACACGGCCAGTGAATACTCGTGGGGTGTTCTGGAGCACTATAAATCACGAAGATTCCAAAAATTTTATAATGTTATGTTTCTACAACCGTATTGATATATTTACCGAGCCGGGTGTTATATATATATATATATATATCCAAATGCTATTTATTCTCCGTTTGTGCGCACGTGCGTTTTACTTTTTGCCGATTCATCAAATGGAAATTGACAAATTCCCACCTCCTACGCGTGCGGTATCTTTATAACGGACCACGAGTCCCTTTAAAAATTATACGTGTCTTTATCCCTCCCTCTACCGCACTAACATACTATATGTATTTATTCACTCGTGTGTATCTCTCCTTCTTCGGAATCTATTAGTGGGGAAAAAAATATAAAACTTCCATCGTCACTATAAATACCTCGCCGGACAAATCGTCGAGGATTGTCGTGCGCGTGGTGTGTTTTATGTTTCCGCATCCGGTGAAAACGATCGGAAGTAGTATTATGTATATACTATATATATATATATATATATAAGTATGTATGTATTTATGTATGTACGTACGTACGAGTATGCGTATTTTTTTTTTTTTTTGTTGTTGTTGTCACTTTTTGCCGTCTCATTGCGCATAAACCGTGCGTTTTGAAAACGGGGAAAATAAAACCGCACAACACGGGAAAGATTACCGTCGATGCGCGCGTACTTGCGTACTTTTCGTTGACAATAGTGACGACGTTTTAAACTGCAGGCTGTTTTATCTGAAAAGGTGTGCCGTGTGAGAGGAGAGTTTCTTTTATTCTCTTGACGAAAAACGGTTTCGGATAAGAGAAAGAAACGGAAAGAAACGTAGGAAAAGCTACACACGTGTATATTAAGCTGATGTTCCGTTCGGAAGGATGTTTTGAACATTAGGCGATAACGTAGATGGGATATAATGTGAGACATGTGCACGTATTTAAGCGTATATTTGTATATAGTTGTATATGCAATTTTCGTGTGGGTATGTGTGTTTGTTAACAATGCGAATGCCGCAAATCGTCGCCTTATATCGGGTTGTCCGTAATCTAAAATAAATATAAACGATAAGCTCCCAGCGAAGGATCCGGAAAACATCAACCGAGGATGACGCTATTCTGACGTCGATTCGGATCGTATATTTATGCTACGCTATAATGACGTGTCGTGGCAAAGGGGGGGACGGTGTGGAATGTATTTTTCAGTCCATTCCTGCAGTAACATATATATATGTTATATATATATATATATATATCTAAGCAAATTATGGTGTTGTTATTATTTTTTAACTTATTAATTGATTTGGAATAAAACGGACGAAAAAAAAACATACGCATTTAAATGTTATAATAGTGTGCGTCACATATTTTCCAATGAAAATATAATGCCACATATCAAAAATGTCATAAGTTATCAATAGCTTTTGAGTTTACGTAATACGTATATATTTACTTTTAAATTTTTAGTTCATTACTGCCACCAGCTTTTATATAATAAATTTTTTCCAATATTTCGATAATTTACTTGCGGTTTAAGAATATTACATTTTATCAAAAGTATAGCTTTCAAATTTTTTAACTGATACATAAATATTCGAGGAATGTATACGAAAAGTGCCAAACGTGTGGAAAACTAAAAACAACATATATTCTAGAGATTTTACGAAACGTACTACAAAATTCGTCTAAATTTCAGTTCTAATTATTCATAAATATATTTTCATAGTTTATACTTACAGTGCTCTCATAGATATTTTAAAACTGAAATGATACAAAATATTTTTAATCGATAAATGTACTTGTAATTAAACGAAAAATGAAGTTTTTCTGATAGTTACTGAAAAACAAATCAGTCGAGACAAACCGTCTATTATTTGTAGCTTTTATTAATAATCGCCACTAAAACGCATAGACGGTTATCAAATACTTACTCAAAAAAACTATTTGATTTACGATAACTTTTTAAGTAAAAATAGCACAATGTAATTTAATAACACGTTTGTATCGAACGATCGTCAGAAGATATTCCACAGTTGGTTTGCCAATGACCGTTTATACAGAAATATTTACTTTACTTCAGTATTAATTCGATAAAATAATATAAATTTGATTTTCTTACGAAATATACTTCGTTAGATTCCATTTCGATAAACAAATGTCAATTTAGGAAATTAATTTCTCTATATATTACACACACATACACACACACACACACACATATATATATTCCCAGTAACTTTTCCTATTTCTATATTGTATATACTCATGTACAAAAATGAACTAAAATCAATCAAAAAATTTATCGTGTAGTTGTATGGACACTAAACACAAGTGCCCATTATGTAGCGGTTATTTTCCGATTACACTGAAAATAAAAACTTGGCACCTAATATTGATAAATGTACAAATTCAATTAACAATACAACTGTTGCTTTACTGCTGACAAATATTTTGTTCGATAGAAAATATTGTCTATTTGTAATTTTTATAATATCTATTGTCATATAATGTAAAGGACTTAATAAAACCACTTTGTTATTTAGGGCTTATTCTAAGTTGTTTTTTTTAATTGCAAATTTGATCTAAATTTATATAAAATTAGTAGAAAGGGGTTCGTTTTTAAAAAAAATAAGTTTCAATATTGCCTTATACTAATTAATAAAAGTATAAATACTTTTTGCTTCAATTGTTTTTTATTATATTTATATTTTATAATTAGAAATGTGAAAGATTAAAATCAATATAGGACAAAAGTCAAGATTTCAGGAAGTTAACAAATATAGTTTTATAAAGTAAAATATAACTACATAATGTACCTAGTAATGAGTATTATGGCAGCAACTTGTGTTTTAAGTTTTTAACAATTATCATTAGGTACTCGTATACCTACATAGCTTTGTAACATTGCACATTCTATTCTAAATATCTATTTTGTACTCTCAAGATATTTTTCTCGCTAATTGATATTAACTAAAAATAATATAAAATATTATAAAAATTAATTTACGCAAAGATTGGTTTTTAATTGCACATTTAATTCTCCCAACTACACAAAATAAGTCTAACTATACGATTTAGAATACGCTCTGTTATAATGTATGTTAACTACTGTTGGAAGGATCAAATAATTATTCTTTTAAATATATATATATATATTTTATCGTGTGGATATAATAAAATTTTTATTGTATTAAGTATTTCGTTTTTCTCTACAGTAACATAGATGGTAATAACTAATAATGATAATAGTCATCATTATCATTATCAATTGTTTATGTAACAAAATGTGGTCAGTTTGATAATTGGTATTATATCCATTTAAAACCGTATTTTTTCAGTAAAGTTGTCGTATTTAAAGGGTTTTTTTTATCATTCAGGACTAATTATATATATTTTTCTATATCAGCTCTGAAATTAAACATTACAGGTATATTTTTAAAATGTTATAATTCATGAAAAAAAAAAATGATAGAATTAAAATATTAAAATGAAAATTTATAATATACCGATTAAATAAAATAATGGTTGTCAATATATGTTTTTCAGATTTTTAAAATTTAACACTCAGGATGAGAAGTCCATCGGTCCCCGGATTGTCAATTGTGACATCTATTGTGACATTTTGATCGTAATATCAACTATTATGTAATCTGATTAATAATTCTATAATTTTACGAAATCGATTGATTGATTCAAACTATTCTTAAATGAATTGATATTTTTTTAATTATAAATATTAATATATCATATTAGTATATGTGAACATTTTGATGATTAATATGATTTAAATAATATTAAAAAGGCGTGAAAAATTATACAAAATTATATTGACTTGCCGAATTTCCGTTCATTTATGTGTAGTAGATATTAAACCAATTCAAACACGTTTCGCTTGAATCGACGATGATCCGATAAGATGGAATATTATTCTGAAAAATTTGGTACGTGTGACATTTTCGTATAATACGTGAGCCCTCCCCCGCCCCTCGAAACCAGGGAGGAGACATAACTATAATAACGTATACTTTCTTTTTATTTAAAACTAAATATAAATAATAATAATAAATCATAAACATTACGTGTGCAAAAATACGTATTATACAATGGTAACGAGCAAACGGCACGTTTGATAATAATTTATTTAAGTCTTAAAGTTAAATATTTTATCAGTCGTGGTACACCGAAAACCTGTATTGTGTACATATATTTGAAAATATCGAAGCCAATGTAATGAAAACTAATTCTATATTTCATGCGATGACAAAGTAAAACATAATAATATTATATATGTACGTACGTATAATAAAAATATAATATAATAAATATATATATAATAAAAAAATCATGTTTGTATTTTGTATTATTATATTGTATCGACAATAATTGACAATAATGCACTAATCGTAGATTTAGAAGAGAAACTAATGGTTTTATTGAATTATTTTTAAATTATCCAAGAAAGTTTGTCTTTAGCTTAAAATATACATATCATTAGATGTTAAAAATAAAATATAGGAATGTCGATTATCTTCCCATAAAAAAATCAACTTTAAACATTGAAATTAATTGAGTTAGAGATAGAGTTTTTAGATTTATATTTTATGTATATATATTTTTTTTCAATATCATTTTTAATTTGTAAATTATTGTTTGGGTTTATACAGTTTTAATTAAAAAAAAAAATAATAAATAATTAATTAAAAGGCGAGTCACAGAAAAAAAAAGTTTGAGAAATCGTATGCAGAACGTTCTATAGTATATACTTACTTGAGACTTAAACATTTAAATTAAAAAAAAAATTTTATTAGAACTTTGAGTCGTATTTGTGCACTTTAATTACTATTTTAATTATACTGTATTATGTGCATATAGTTGAAGGATGTACTATAAGTGTCATACTTCAGGAGTTCTATTGTGTCCTCGAATTTGTCTTGGAAACTGTAAGTTTCAAACTAGTTATGTTTAAACCAATTATAGTGGTTATTTGGCTAACTTGAATATACTTTTAAATTTTTTGTATTGATATTCATGGTTCTTCGTTTTTATTATCGTTATGTATGTCCCTGGTAAAAATTAATTGAGTTTTATTTATATATATATATATATATATATATAAATAATAATTATTAAATCACCCTGAATTAAGGGATATGGTGTAAAAACAAATTACTAAAACCCCTCTAATATATACACGACCACATGCTGTTACCATTTTAACGATTAGAAGAAAAAAAAATCGTAATTTTGTCCAGTAAAATGTTACTTTCCTCTTTATATATATATATATATAATATAGCTTTATACACATAGTTTTAGAGGGCATAAAAAAGCTATACAACGAATGGGGTTATCTTAAAAAGAACAAAAAACGTGTTCGAGCTATCGTTGGTTACGTTCAGTTTTTATCACTTTTTTTCATTCTTTCGGTGACCGCGACTTTGGTCAATGACGGATCAGATGGCGACGGTGGCAGGGATGGTGAGAGGACAAATATAGTTTATGACCTTCTAGACTGTAGAAAATAAAATACACTCGATGACACTAAAACGGTAAATATCCATTTGTTATTTAGGGTGCGTACTGTAGTAATAATCGTTAAAAAAAAAAAAAAATTAAATAAGTGCGTAAAAACCCTTATCGTGCTACATTAAACCCGGGAAGACCAATGCACAAGGTATTTATTCCGTACTATATAAGAGTATATTAAAAACAACATTTTATAACATAATATATTTTTCAATATTTACAAAAATTTTAAATTTAAATTCGACTTTAGGTCAAATTATACGTAATTATTTTAATTAATAAAAAACTTATATACTATAGAAAAATATCCAAAAGGTTTTTACAAATGTGTAGTTACCGTAATAAACATCATATATAACTACTAACTTTTTGCACATCATCTCATAATTTAACATTTATAATAGATTTATTTTATTAGATTTTAATAAAATACCTATGATAGTCCAATAAAATAATTCATTACTTTATATAAAAAAATAAAATAGCAATATTTTACAGTAAGTTATTTTAGAAACTTCAAATCGTCGTCAGTGTTATTTTATATATATATATACTCGTATATATATATATATCGGTATATAATTTATCATACTGTTTAATAATATAATCGTATAATTTGATATTCACGGAGAAGTTCATTTTAAATTCTATAAACGATGAGCGTACAACGAATTAAAATTCAAACCTCATATAATAATATTATACATATATAACATTAAAACTTGTATTATGATGTGTCCTGAGTTATATTTGAATATTTCCTAAATATTTAAAACTTAAAATATATATAAACCCTAAATCAATACGTGTTGAACCCAAAGAAAACACCATTATGAATATATAAAAAAGTTAAGTTTAAAAAATATATTTTTATATGTATTAATTGGAAATATATACCTAAACTAGTTATGTTAAATTCATAATTTAGTAGAAGCTATATATAATTGAACCAACAGTTAGACGATATATTATAATTACGCATTATATACGTAACATATTTTTTGGTTTATGTTGATTTTTGCGTACCTTTTTTAAAGTGGCCACCTTCATAGCATATTGGATTTTTACCCAATCGGTTTTAATTATTTACTGGTTATTTACAAATCAGCTACCTATACTTATTATACGTGGAGTTTTCAATATTAAATACAAAATAAATAAAAATAAATTAACAAAGTTACATGATTAAATGCATTATTTACATACATAAATAAACACTAAACATCAATTAATGTTAGTCAATTAATAAATAATATTTATTATTAATATCTATATTATATTATCTATTATTAATAAATTGTATAACTTATATGCTTAACTGAATATTTGTAAAATACAAAATAAAATATTCAAACTGATTAAATAAAATTCAATAACATTTGAAGATTTTCATTATAAAAATACAAAAACACAAAAATACATTTATAAAACACACAAAACAATAAAAAGCAATATACTTTCCTGGAACACTGTTAGTATTAATATTCAAACATCCGCTAAAATATGCATTTCGCTTAGATATTTTTTAGAAAATATTTTTTAGAAAATATTTTTTATGACGAATACATTTTTTTTTCAAATGTATACAGCATCAGTATAGAACAATATAGGGATAAGTTTAATGTTTATAAAATATATTATAATTACATGAATAGATTATCATACTTAAATGTAAATTAAATTGGAAATTCTCAATAATTTAATGTTTTTTATAAATATGAGTATATTAACGATTTAATACTAGAGTAAATGAAATAGTTTTTATAGATGTTTCATTTTATATGTTTATATATTTTGTCAATAAATTTGCTGGTTGAGAGTAAGAAGTTTCTATTTCGATATTTCAAAATTATTCAGGAGATAATTTTCAAATTTCTATCATACATTTAATGTAATTATAACAAAAAATAAGAAATTAAATATATAATATAGCTAGTATTTATCAGGGTGGACAAACAAAATAAAACAAATATATTTAATATTTAAAACATATTGTTTTCAAAGTATTTTTCATTGTTTTTATTTGCATTATAAAAAAACGTTTATTCAATTTTATTATATTTTTCTACGTGTAATAATATCAAAAACTAATATTAAAAATTATTTTACACAATCACATAATTATATTATGTGACTTTTAATAAAAATTTAGGAATAATGTATTGCGGCTGTCCAGCGAAGAAACACAACAAATATTTCTAAGTTTTTTAGAATTTGGAAATTTATTATTTTCAAAAAAAAAAAAAGAAAAAAATTACAACAATATAATTTAAAAATTATATTTATAGATATTTATGTTTACACATATATATTATTATATATCTATATACGCAGGTGATGTATTTATTTGTAATATTATACGGAATATGGGAGTAGCATAATATATAGGAACCTGCTGAAAGATTGAAAAATACAAATTCAATAACTCATACCTCGAGGCAAAATAAATATATAAAACAATATTATGGTATATATTTTAAGTTTTCAAATGAAAAACTTCGGCGAATTGTAAATAGTTGAAGAGAATATTTGAATTAACCTCAAACTTTACATTCTGCTCTATATATAGCTGGCAGTAGTGTTCTGGTATTATTCTACATTCTAAGGAAAGTAACACATTACTGTTTTATAACGCATTATTTAATTTGAATAAGTTCAGTTATTTTGAACACATTGAATAAGTAATACTGTTTATTATACGTGTTGAGTTATCTAAATAATTATTTACTTAACATTTATCTTGTCTAGACAAATAATGGTAAGTTTTTTATATAATGATATTTGATAAAACAATAATATGAACTAATAAGAATTACTTAATTAATAAGAATATTTAATTACAGTAGGTATACTATGTATGTCTTTGACAAATTTTATAAACTGAATATTAATTACTTTTTGTTAAAATTTAATAAAATCATGAATTTTTGTATAAAAACAGTATTTATAATTTGCTTTTATATACGTATAATTTTTTTCATGTTCCTGTATAAAAAACTGAAGCTTAATATGAAAAAAATTACTTCAATTAATTATTTTACGAAATATGCTTTAATATGCAAAATTCTTCAAATATGCTCCATCATCTTCTTCTACTTCTCCTCCATGACCCACTGTCCAATATATTTGTGGTCGACTACCCTACTCCTCAACCAGGCCGGTATTGACTAGGTAAGTTATCGAGAAATTCTCAGTGAGCCACCCGATATTTGGGCCGATCAAGTAATGTGCAATCAAAAATTGTGTATTTTGTTGTCCCCCACACGTGTATAGTGAAATACTACTCGATATCAATTCAAGATCTTGCGAAAGAATTATTTCGAGTTAGAGAAACGCATTTGATAAACGACCGAATTCATCCATCTTTATTATAGTATATACCTATACAAATATGCATACCTACAAAACATTGGTATATAAAATATGGTTTCATAATGCACGAAGTGATTCGAGTCTCGAACCGTTCCGGAGATATACTATCACTATATTTTTAAGTCAAATTGGACTGCAATCGCGCGTCATGTGGCTGCAAATTCTGCGCCGCGTGTGTACCATAGAATAATATATAGAGGGACTATCGTATATGTCGCCCGTATTCCAAGTTGTCAGGACAAAGTGTCGGTTCTCACAGTTCGCTATATCGGCGACAAAATATATTATGTGAAAATAATATGTTTTCGTTAATTTGTTTAATTTTACGCAAATATTACTACCGTGATAATATGAAAAAATATCCCGCCACTTTTCAATTGATTTATGTTTCATCATACATAGTATTGTGTTATATATTTTATTTTTTTCTTATTAAATTAAAATATCTTAGTCCATGTGTGAAATAATATCTTTCATAAATTCTAATATTTAAATTTGAAAATGCCTAGTTGTTTTCTTTGTAATAGAACGAGATATTCTAAGTCCAAAGCGAAAAATATTTATTTTCATATGTATTTAACTTATAAGTATCTACCTAATTTACTACCATGTTTTTATATAGTTATACATCTGTTTTTGTATTTTATTATTATGGATATAATGTACGTCTACCTACCTATAACGTTGGTTGATAGAAAAGATATATAAAAATAATATTATAATATATAGTGTCGAAAAATTATTGAATAAAATACAATATTTAAAAATACATTTTTGAACAAATAGTACCTTAGATTACTTAGTGACTTGCAAATAGTTTAAAAATTTGTTTCGATTTGACTGGGGTTTAAAAATCCAAGGAACTATAGAGACGAATCTCTGATCGTTTTGGCGCCTAGAACTGATTGAATACACCAAATTAAAGACACAAATTTGTATTTCATAGACTATAGGCCATAATTATGTAATTGTTATCATATTAAACGTTATCGATGATTATCATCTATGATAAAATAATTAACCAATGTATCTATACCGCAATATAATATATTCCTCGACATTAAACATTTTAATCGTGGACATACCGTTTTTAGGGATTTGACGATTATTTTACAGAATAGTCTCTCTATATTACTATATGGTACCTATGCACACGTGGTGGTGGCAGTGGGCGATGTGTTTTCGAAAACACGAGCGAGGACAATGTCGAATATTCATCATCGATAAACGTCAACGCGGGCGTGTAATTTACGATTCCGGTGATATCGGGTAAAAAATCGAGCGCAGTTTTCGTAACATGTTTTTCATTCCGGGCAGGCCAGCCCAACTTTTACGCACAGACGTTTGTACGCGTATATTTATATAAAACGTATAATAATAATGTATACACTCACGTCGTCTTTGTCGTCGCATTAATAATTCCACTAATTTGATAATAACATCCCGAGACGAGAGTTTCCGAGTTAAATATATATATATATATGTATGTGTATTCGCTATATTGCACCGAACATGGATCGGGAGTGAAGAGGGGAAGAGGTGGCACATGGAGGAAAGCGTATCAATCGGCAGCCATGTTTACCGTTTTGTCTGGTCGTCGTCCGTGTGCGGTGTAAGCGCCCCGAGTGTGAGTAATTGGCCGACGTTAATTGCCGACAGAAATCCGGGGCGAAAGTCGAGACTGCGAATTTAATCAACGGGCATAATAACAACGACACGGTCGTACATATTATTATTATTATTATTATTATTAATATGTCAAACGCCAACGTCGGAATCAAATCACTACGTATAGGCGAACCGCGTCCAGGTAACAACTCCCAATGACGTATAATATTAATAAATATTGGTCTTTGATTTAAAATTAAATTTTATGTAATTTTTTAACTAATATTCAAATATAAATGTTTAATGTACATTCATTGGGTATTCAATGTTTATAATTATTAAGAAACTAATATTTAAATTACAATCAATAATTAACCCTTAACTGCATGATATATTATCATATTTAAGTTGAATTTATACCCATGTTATAAATTTAATTTTTATAATAATCACAAATCAGCGTAATTGGATGACTACCTATATATATTGTGTAGAATGTATTACACATTTTGTTCAAGTTTAATTAAATAAACTTCATTTAATAAAATATGACACATTTTGTAACGAAAAACTCGTACTTATCATAAAAATATAGGATTTTTGTCATTTTTATTTCTAAATTGAGTAGGCACTGATGATAATACGTATATGATAAAATTATTGTTTATGACCCATGTTGGCAAAAATCGTATTTTAAAGGTTGAAACAAAATATTTACCTCCATTTTAGTGCTAGCCACGAAAACATACGCATATCACATATGATAAGGCATGCGTTCGATAACCGCTTTTCTGGTCAAAATATATCGTTGAAAACACGAAATTATTGTACAACCATGTGTAACACATGTATTATATACGTCCTACGAGTACTTACCTACTAAATAATATTCGTCGATTACAATTATCTAGGTACTTAATTTATTTTCGGTTTCTTTTTAAATTCTTTGTACACCTAATAATTTAAAATTATTACAAATATTAGTAGGCAGTTTATTATGTTTCGATATACCATAATATTTATTATTGTACAAAAACCAGAATGGAGTAAAATGAAAAGAAATTTAATGACTTATCATATATAATATGAAGAAAAATGACTCCAATCCTTGAACAATCAAAAATCTTATCATATATGATTGTTAAAACTTAAGTCCTTGTAAGGATTTATTGGTTGGGCTTTCATTTAAATTTTTTTTTTATATTCCTGAGAAAATTTTACATATAGGTGATTTTTTTCATACAAATCAAAAATGTCATGCAGTTAAGGGTTAATAATGAATAAACATTTATTATTTATTATTATATAATATTGTAAGTTAAATATATTAGTATTTATATATTTACTATTATACCTATAGTACCTATATATTATATTTGTAGTTATATATTTATATATAAGTACGAAATGAATTACACGACTTCGTAGTTCGTCCATTAACAGTTTTACAATTTAATTGATATTTTTTACGGTCAGTAGTTTTTTGTTAATATTAATTGACCTTCCTCTCCCCTTTCCCCTTTACATGTTGAATTTTAAGAACTCTTTTCTGTATGTGTATCTATGTCATTAAAGTAATGTTTTCTAAAAATTTCAACTTTTTATGAAAAGTAGTTTGGGCTAGGCATTGAATAATAATTTACCTCCCATCCTTTTCCCCCTTAAAAGTCGAATTTCAAAAACTCCTATCTGTGCTTGTATCTATGTTATTAAAGGAATATTTTCTGAAAATGTCAATTTTTTTGAATGAGTAGTTTGGGCTGGCCGGTGAATAATAATTGACCACTGTTCTCCCTTTCTTCTTAAAGTTCCCATTTCAAAAAATCCTTTCTTAGCGGTAGTCGATGTCATTAAAGGAATATTCAGAAATGTTACCCTACGTTGTTAATCCCATATTGGATATTTTACGGCCGCCTAATGTTATTTACTATGTAGGTACTGTATTTATATACCTGGAGTTTCGATTGTAAAATAATCCCCGATAGGTAGTGTATAGGTTGTTTGATGGAGAATGTCCGGTGTTCAAGTCAGGCCGAATCGGAAATTCTTGCACGAAACTTGTCTGTTTTTAACATTTATGTTCTAATGTTTATAAAATATGTTTTTTTCTAATATCTATTAACATTTAAATTTGGTTCATTTAATGAAAATATAAAATCAAAATTAAATGAAAATTATATATTTATAAAATATTGTATATTGGAATTGTAATATTTATTAAATAATTAATAAATATTTTCATGTTACTTGGGCGGTGCAGTATATACGTATATACCGTAGAGTAATATAGAGAGACTGTTCTGTAAAATAGTCGTAACATAAAAGTGTCCCTAAAAATGGTATGACTACAATTGGAATGTTGAATGGTATGCGATGTATAGTGGAATACTTTCCGATTGATTATTTTACGACAGATAATAATATTATCATAAACGTTTATTATGATAACAATTACATAATTATGGCCTACAGTGTATAAAATATAAATTTGTTTCTTCAGTTCCGTATCATTTCAATCAGCTCTAGGTCCCAAATCGTTCAGAGATTCGGCTCTAGTTCCTTAGATTTTTGAGTCCCAGTCGAATCGAAACAAATTTTTAAACTATTAGTCATTAAGTAATCTAAGATACTACTTGTCCAAAAATCTATTTTCCAATTGTATTTTATTGAATTATTTTTTAATACTATATTATAATGTTATTTTTATTTCTGTTGTATATTAGCCAACATTGTAGGTGAGTAGACGTACCTACATTATATCCAAAATAATAAAATACGAAAATAGATATAAAACTATATAAAAACATAGTAGTAAATTAGGTAGGTACTTATAAGTTAAATACTTATGAATACAAATATTTTCGGTTTTGGACTGAAAACAACTAGGCATTTTAAAATTTGAATATTACAATTTATGAAAGATATTATTTTACACACAGACTGAGGTATTTTAATATAGCAAGGAAAAACATATATATATATATATATATAATATATATATATAATACAATAATATGATGAAACATAAATTAATTTAAAAGTGACGGGATATTCTTTCATATTATCACGGTAGTGAAATTTGAGAAAAATTAAACAAGTTAACATAAACTTATTTATTTTCACACAATATATTTTGTCCCCGACATAGTGAAACTGTGAGAACCGACACTTTGTCCGTGACAACTTGGGCGACATATACGACCAGTCCCTCTATATTACTCTATGATATTGTATACTCGCATACCTCAGCTGTAAAATGTTGTAGAAATATATTGAGATGACGAAAATGTGTGTATAAGTATATTTTGTTTATTATAATAGTAATGTTTTTAAAACATTTTAACAATGTATCCGCGATGGAAAAATACAGCATCGAGACAATTGGTATTATGGAATTCATAATCTTGCAGCAACTATTCACGGAAACATTATTGTGAATGTATTTAACCTGTTACGAGCCACTGAATATTAGTTCGTAGTATATTATAGGTTAGTATTAATATGTACACTTGATACTATGTACAATGTATATTTTACATTATGTATTGTGTGTTGGTCAGAAGGAATTCGATGAGCAAACCCTTTCGGCCGGTCGGCTAGCTCGTATTCCAGGCATACGAGGGAGCACGGTAGTATAGTGTTTGAGCCGACACAAAGCGCATTAACGTACATATATTATAACACAGAGTTCAGAATCTTACTAACTATTTTTCACTTAAAATTTGAATAAAATCTTACTATTTATTAGTGAAACATTCTCGTGCTGTTATTTTATTCTATTTGCGATTGGAAACTAATTATCCGTAACAAATCAAACATTGTGTTTAAATAAGAAACCGAAAGAATGTAGAAAACGAGAAAAAAGGACAGAATTGTAAACCGCCAAAACACACGTCTGAAATAATTAAATACACGTATTTTCACATAATTTCAAAATTATATAAGAATAGGAGTGCTACAATCATTTTACGCAGCACGATTCGCTGGTAGAAAATTGTATCTAGTCGGAATATCAAAGAGGTCACTTTTCGACATGTACATTTTTTTATATTAATCAGTAAATCAAGGGAAAACAGTAAAAGCTCTATTTCGTTAAAAACTAACTTTTATCTTTACGTAGTTAATTCATACATTTATTTATTTTTAACATTTTAATATTTATAAAAAAAAAGTAACACCTTGGTTAGTTAGTTTGATCCTTTACACCGCCCATTATTATTCTTTTAAGAGTGTAGGCGATTTGATGTCTTTAGGCGGTATTGTAACCGTTTTAAAAACCGTGCACAATATATTATACGAATGAAAAATCGCATTCATACGATGAGAATATAGTATATTGAAATATATATATATGAGTTTTAATGTTCTATGCGACAAGCTATAGCTATTTATGAAATTTCAATACAAGTAATCTGATTATAAGACCAGAAGTATCCCATAAAAATTTCCACATTTCCGAAATGTTAAAACTGTAAGCCTAACCAATACAAATACATTTCTGTCAATATTTAAACGAATTATGTATCAATAAATTTACAACATTCGTATAGTCTAATGTAAATTATGAAATTTTTATTCTACCTTTTGAACATAATAATAGTATCTATATGGAATATAGTATAGTATGGTACAAAAATTCAACTGAAGTAAGTTACGAAAAACTTGAAAATGACATTACCATTTTTGATAAAAATAAATAAATAAAAGTACTCACCGTATTCACCGAAAACTTTTTTAGCTGCTAGAATTAATTTTTTTTGTATAAACTCTACACCATATTTTTTTTTATAATATTAAAAAAAAAGTTTCTTCTGGTATGCCTCGTGTTATAGTAAATTACTCGATTGTTACTTTATGAAGTGACTTGTTTTGATAAACCTATACCTTTTCTTAAGAACTCTAGAAAATATAGATGATTTAATATAAAATCTTTGTATTTTATAATTTATAATAGCTGTTCTTTTATTTCATTCAATTTTCGACTGTTTTATATTTATTCACAACTATTATACGTCAGTAATTACCTATCGTTTATTAAAAAAAAATATTACAGAAATAATCGTCTCGTACTTCAGTTTTACTGTTTTGTTGAGGATAAATAAATGGCAATATGGCAAGAATTAAAATTAAGACAAATATTTTAACGTGTCTAATATTGTTTTTTATTACTACATACGAATATATCAGTGATAAAGTAAAAAATTATTCATAAATTATAACTAAAAATGTAAAACAATCCAACAAGCAACATTTTAAAAATGTAATTGCTCTCTGGTATATCTCTGATTAATACAGTTTTTTTTGGAAATTTAATTATTTTCATTTCTCCGATGTTACTTTATTGTCCGAGTTTACAAAAATTTTTTTATTTTTTATTTAATTATTTTTAATTTTCAGAAAACTTTCTAATAGTTATGGCTGAACACTCGTTATTTTATTCTCTAACGTCTGCATAAATATATTATTATTATGGTTAACTTATAGCACGGCAATCTGAGTATGCAATATAGCTACACCCATGTATTGCAAAGCACGTACTGAGAACTGTGTGTGATTGTAATTGTTATTATTTTAGATTCTGAGCAATAAATTGCAGCTTTTACATTAATAAGAATTTTTTTTTATCTATACCCAAATATTTTATAAGAAGGTTTCTCCAATCATTAAATTCAGAGAAATTTTCTAGTTGTAATTTTTACATAATTAGTAGGTACTTTAGAAGGGTCATATATTTTTAATTATTTCCATAAACGCATAAGAAACAATAAGAAAAAAAAAATATAAGAAAAATTGTAAAAATCGGTAAAACGTATATTTAAAAAGTCTCAAATATCGGTAGAAATATTATTTAAAATACCTATTTAAAATTTTCGATAAATTCGTATATTTAAAAACACATTTTCAAAATATTTATGTGTCAACTGCTATATGGGACTTATAATCCGAAATATATGTTTTTTTTTTAAAAAACAAAATTTTATTGGAAGTTTAAAAAATAGTTTTATCCATCTGCAATGTCTTAGGACATAAACTAACAAATTATTAGAGAAAATCTAAAGGACTATAAAAATTCAGGAACGAACAGCGGAAACGTACAAAAACATGATAAATACACAAAAAACAGAACGAGGAAAAAATCAATCGATTAAGTAATCGATCGATACAATACCAGAAACATGATCTAGCGGAGGAATTAGGCAACAAAATAGAAGACGCAGAAGAGACGGACGAAAACACAAAAGATAAAATGAGAGAAAAGTTAATCGATTGATGAATCGATCAATACGATACCGATAACGCGATATAGCGGTGAAACTAGGAAACAATAGGGAGAAGATCACGAACACGGACTAGATTCGGACAATACTGGACGTAATCACCAGAAATAATTACACTAACCATTTTCAAACGAAAATAAAAAGTGTTAATTTAAGGAAAAGGGAAACACCAAGCTTTGGAAAAGGCCAACAGAGTAATGAAGGATAACATACCAAAGAACCAAACCGGTCATACAGAAGGATCGCGGATATCCATACCGATAAATATCAAAGACGAAATCAACCGTTCTGCATAACATACCATTACCGCAATGTGGTAAATATGGGTCAGGTCGACAGCATTCGTTATCCCATCCTCAGATCAATAACTTGTTCCCCAAAAATAGTCTTTAACCAAACTTTGTAAATTCAGCTCGTCTACCACCTCTCAAAAACTTTATTAAAATTAAAACAAATATTCTCAGTTCAATCATATAAATAATCTACGCCAATCTTCTCCCTACCAACAAACAACACGTAAAACTCGCCCATTCGAATGGTCAAACATATAATAAACACTTTGATTAAATAATATAATCTTCAGCTCTACCACTATTATAGGTTTACCAGCTTGACTTGGTACATAGGCTTTCAGCCGTTATACCTGCGATGCAATGCAAAAATTGCATTCGTCACCCCTTTTCGTCCGATCTTAAAAATTCTCTTACCTAAAGAGAAGTGAGAATTGAAAATATTTAAAGGGTGGGCGACAAGAATACAGCTTGCTGAAAGAGAACGAACAGTCATTCCGGCCCGACACCTCTCTATCATATCTACCTCACTCTCTACGACTGTCACTTACACGAGTCATGTCAGTGCCCTCCTATAGATAAATTCTTCTACGAGTGTTACATACCCTTTCCTTTCAGTGACCTCTACTTTTACGAGTTACGTAACTTCTATCCACTTCCTCCCCTCAACACCGGCCGGACAGCGGAGCAAACATCGTCAGCGACCAGATGCGAGCTCCCCGGATACCCTCTCAATACGCTAAACCAGACCCAAGACACTTGGACGGACCCTTCGGCCAACCCTGGTGGCCCAGGTCTTCAACACCCGTGATATACAACCCAGAACCTACCGGGAATGAGACCGCCGCCCCCTCAACCCAAATTACCGGGACTCCAAGACGGATTTCTTTGCGGGCCAATACAGGTTTTAAACCGGTTGCCCTCTGGCACACCTACGCCAGAGGCACTGGGAAAACTCTCGTAGACGGACCATCAACCCGCCATCTACTTAAATATACTCCATCATTCGAATCGAGTACAAACCTTTGTAAATATATATATATATATATTTCGTTGTTTAAATATTAACCTGACGAGCATACGGACTCACCGAACACACATGTTACCTGACACCCGTCGGATGAAACACCGTCCCGGGCGATAGGCTTGGGCAACCCGCTTCCACGATCATGGTTTTAGGGAGCGTCCCTCCCGGACTAACGAAGCTCTAGAGCGTAACGAAACAAGGACTGTTTCGTGTCAATAAATTTATGGGAAAATGGTGATTTTCGGAAAAATTATGTCTGTTTCGACAAATATTTCTCTTCTTCGAGAGTATTTATGTTATATTGTTTGTTATGAATGTTTTTTTCCTTAGTTCAATTTTTATACCAGTGTTTTGTGTTACATAGACAATTCTATACTATATAATACAGTTAGTATAGAATGTGCGCTAACCTAACTGATAACTTTAATGTTTAACATTTTTAAATGTAATTTATCTATCTATATGATATTTTTCTGCAAAATATGCGGATTTATAGTACATCTAGACATTTTACAAATTTAGTTTTAAATAGTGTTGTATTTAATAGCAAAATTCCAACATTAACAATGTTAAATTTGAATATCAGTATCATGTTAGGAAGATATATGTTCTTAACTTAATTATGCTTATAGCATTTTTTTTATAATAATACAAAACAACATAATAATATGATATATTTTAAATATTTTAGTCATTTGTTCCTCGAGTTTGTTTTTATTTAATTTTTATTGAAAAAATTGTTCTAATTCCCACAATGAATTTTTTATTAAATTTTACATATTTACTAACAAAATTTTTGCCAACACTTTTGTCGATGTACGTTTTTTTATATTTTATTAATTCTATATTGCCTCGTTTAAAATAATTGTTTATTTAATAAAGCATCATTGATATTATGTTTTCTATTAAATATAATTTAATGTTATGATATTGATTATGTTATAGGTAATATATTCAAATAACTTCTTGGTAAAAATCGTTATCAATTCTGTACTAATGGTAAGTGAAATATTTTGATAAATGGTTATAAAATTCAGGATTCAAATACAAATCAAAATACAATATTACACTACATCAATATTGCTCATTTCATATTATATAAAGTTCCATATCTTATTTTTTTAAGTAGTACAGGAAAAATATATTTAAATAAAATACTTCCCCGTCTATTAAAGTTTTGCAACTAAAATCGTGAATATGCAAACATAGGATTGGTAGATGAATTCAATGACACAAAAATAAATTATGACGGGTCAATATTAAAAAAGTAATAAGTAAAATAAAATTTAATAATTTATATTTGTTGTAAAAAATGTATAACTTATTATAATTTTTTCTAACTCCTAATATATTTTATTTTCTTATTTAAATAATATTAAACTTATTAATTCATTCATTCATTTTTTAGAAACATTTTTTAATGTTTTATTAACATTATGGTATTAAAAATTAAAATATTTAATATGTTAATATTAATCAAATATCCTAAGGAACAAGTTGTTAACTTAAATATTAATATCTCCTAAAATAAATGACTTGAAAAAATTATTTAAATTTAAATTTACTAATAAATAACAAAATTAAATCATAAATAATTTTTAAAATCCATAACTTTATGGCAGCAGATTATGATTTATGTTTTATAGATAAAAAAAAATATAAAGAATATTCAACAGATACAGTTTAAACAAAATACTATAAGAATTTTTCATAAATTTATACATTAAAATAACTAATTATCCCCCTATTTATAATATGTAGGTATTAAAGAAAATTATTATTTTGAAAATAATGTTATACATATAACTAATATATTAACAAAATTACAACTAACGTTAGATAGAATGTTTTCATTAGTAACAATGTATATAATAGATGAAATCTTTTTTACATGTATAGATATTTTATTTAATATAGATTGTTTTATATTAACATTCTTCATAGAATTTAGTTAAATCTAATATTCAAATAAAATAAATAAATTACAGAATTATTGTTAGATAGAATCTTTTACTTTAATGAATTCTTTGGATAATATACAATTTTGAAGTTTATTTTTAAATTTAGAACATATTTAAAACTTTTTCAAACAAAAAATGTACTCATAATATTATATACTCCTAATATTTAGAAGATATTGTATCTACATTTTTTGGCCAAAAAGTTAGGTTAGGTTAAAAATTTATAAAATATTTTCTTAAAGTATTTACAAAATATATAATAAAATAGCACACAATTAAAAAAAATAAATCCTCTGAACTTATAGTTAAAATGCCATTCCACCGTGACTGAAGTAATATAAAATCCGAATAATCTTTTATTTTGACACCAGAATATGAATCTCGAGACACCATAATTATGCATTAACGCTTAGTTGATGAGCTATCATAAATTAATAAATATATCTTCGGTTTTACCCTCGTTTACACAATTATAATAATTTTTTTTTATAATCGTCAATTAATATTTTAAAAATATTATTGTTTTCCAAATTGTGTGTGGCATGTCGTTTCTGGTAATAATTATTTTTGTACATTAAGGCTGATTTGCCATTTTTCAAAATAAATATATGATAAAACACAATAAAAAAATATGGTCTTAACATCATAAATGTATAGAATTATTCACTTGTGTTTACTGACACAAAAAGAACTATAAAAAGAACCCACTATTTATATATATTATGGTAGAAATTTTTAGTTTTGCTATTTTGTAAACGTATTAGGGCGGAAATTTTGACTGAAATTATGTTTCATCTAACAAGCAATTCGTCATGGCGTAGATACAAAACAGGATAATATTATTTCGATTCCCATATGAATATCTAACTCATATAGCATTATAAAATACTAGTCGACTGCGATGACAGTATATCATAATACGCATATCGACTATTATATTAGTTATTCGATGCTGAACTATGTGTATATAGTATGTTATATGCAAATTATCACATTTATATAGGTACATTATTGACGTCTAATTTGTTTACGACAATATTTCACCACCGGACGGCTGTTCAATGATTGTATATTATGGAAATTTCCGAGTTCAGTACATTATTTTAAGGACAGTTGAAATTTGATCTAAATGGCTATATTTTTACCATTTTATAATAATTATTTACTATATATATATAAAATTGCCGTGGAATACACCAAGGGGTTCGAGTACATCGGTCTGGATATTTATTTTTGATTATACGTATAAATTATACGCACATATACTTATTTCGCATATTGACACGTAGACACAAAAGGGTGCACTAGGGGCCAATTTCTATTTCATCTCTCTCAAGAAAACTGTTTCAGTTTTCTAGTTCCATTTATCTCGGATGATTTGAATGTACGTGCGACGTATAATATAATATTGTGCATGGTATTTTATATTACTCATATTTTTTAAACAAATACAGCGAACCACCATTATGTAGTATTTACTATAATAGTGAAATTATTTTGATAAGTCCAACACCATTAAAACCTACTATTTTATTGAAATTTTGACCATTTTTAATTTGACTATTGCTTTACTATACACTTATACTAAATATGAGTCTAAAATTTAGAAAATTAGTATGAATAAAACGTTTTAACTTTTTATGAACATTTATTGGTTTCTTATTATCAAAAATATTTTCCATAATATAATAATTTTAATAATACATGTAGAAATATTTTATATTGAATAACTTATATTTAAAAATACTTTATTTTTCTTAATCAAATAAATGTACTTGTATGAAAAAATATTAAATAGTTAAATTAAAGAAATTTTAGACTGGCATTTTTAATACAAATTTGTACTCAATCAGAGTGGTTGTTACTGAAATATCTCGAATTTTAGTGGTAAAAAAAAATTAGAAAATCGTTTTCTAAAAAATGTATAAATATTATATGAAACTCATATTCCGATTCTAAGAAATGTAAAGTAAAAATTAAAATATGAACATTGTATGTTAGTTTATTTTTAACATCTAGTAACTGACTGAACATATGCATACAATTAATTTGTAAAAATTACAAATTACAACAAAGTATGATAAACAAATTATTGAAAAAAAATCACACGCTTTTTTTTATTATGGATCGATATTTATCTAAATTTCCAACATTTTAGAAATTGCCTTTTTTTATAAATTATTATTTGATTATTTGTGGACAGTTTTAAGACATTTCTTTAACAATTAATTATAATTTACATTTTCATAAATTAACCTATAATGATATGTCTGATAATAGGCACGTAGTTGGAATTTTCTTTTATAAAAATAGTTAATCAATAATTTTATTAATACAACAATAATATGAATTTATAATGATATAATAATTTATAATTTATGTGCGATTGTTGATTAGGTAAGTTTTTATCTTAACATACACAAAAACCCTTGTTTAGACTTACCATCATATTTCAAAAGGTGATTGATGATAAACAATTATAAATGTCAGTATAGTTACCATAACTGTCACATATTTTTATTTAAAAAAAATTAAAATAAAAATTAGCATTATTAGCTAAAAAAATATTTTGGAAAGTCGTATAAGTTGATTGATTGTTTGTGTTAATTATATTAAAACAAATATTAATCAATTCGATTTTAAATCGTTGGCTTCTATATTCATCATTATATTAAAAAGTTTACTCACACCAAAAATTACATTTTTGTTTTAATTAAAAACGAATCATGTTTATTTTTAGAAAATATAAAAGATTCTCTTATCACGGTTTCATCCTTACACTCTATATACAAACTTCAATACAATATGTAAATTCAAAAATAAAAATCTGAACGAAAAAATCTCATTTCAGAATAAATCATGTGTAATATCCTATACAATTATACATTATACATATAAATATATATATAGGTAATTACATGAATACATATATAATATATAAAATACAATATACATAATAATATTGATATGATTAATTATACAGCAATAAAATCATAATGAAATATTTAAGTTTTGAATTATTACGAGTTAAAATCATTTTCGGTGCTTACGCTCCATTATTGTTTTTATCTGTAGTTTTTAGCATAATATAATAATATAGCCGCATAGTGTACGTTGTAAATTTTAAATTTGGCTATAATTTTCAAATTAAAAATTCATTTATAGAGGTAATCTTGAATAAAAAATATGATCCACTGCAAGTGACAGATTAAAATATTATATTTTTTTTACTTTACTATTCTACTGTCTAGAAAACTATATTAGAACTATATCTGATGTGGATTTTTTTAAACAGTCAAATTTTAGGGAATATGTGGCGTATTGTGTTGATTATACCCTAAACAATCATAATATTGTTGTTTCAGCCCTAATTTGTCCTTTTTGTATAAATTATTTTTTCATGTGGTGAATTCCACAAAGCCCTACACCAAAACCATAGTAAAAGAGCCGTAATTTAAGAGAGTGTATGAATATTCGATGCAGAACAACATAATAAAAAATCTTAAATTTGTGTTATAGTATAAGTACGCCTAAATTTCGGAATATGCCCTTTTGACTCTAAAACGTTTATATAATCAAGTTTAATATAAAATAATATTTCATTTCAATTCTATTGAACCATTTTATGGATAACAATAATTAATATATCGTTTAAAATTGTATACAATTCTATTATAGTATATATCGTTATCATATTTTTAGATATAATAAATTGACATTTATTTTATAATGAAGTTAAACCCAAATATAAGTGGAATCCATAGATATTATATAGGAGTCCATTTTACGATTCGATAGATATATAAATTATATATTATTGAAAATCGTTTGATCGCAGGAAGCTATATAGACTGTCAATGTAATATGATATTGATAGAATCGCACTAGTAATAAACACAGTAAATCTTATTTCAAATTCACAGAAAGTAAATTCATGTATAGTTTTAAGTGAATAGCAGAATTTTTTTTTTTAAACATTTATTGGATTTAATTTACTGATTTATTTCGAAATGTACACTTGCTTCTCCGGTTCATCTATTCGCCAGGACTGTAGTATAAAATTTTAGGTAATACGATATAAAACAACATGAAAATTTAATAATTATATTAAATAATTTATGTTCACAACGTTATTTGCATTAAATAATGTAATATATTATAGGATTAAAAAATATATAGGTATAAGAAGAATTTTATTTGTGAATATATCACTTTTTAAATTTTCTATGTTTTATAAAATTGAGATACTATATATTTTTTTTATTAAAAGTGAGACATTTTTATAATTTTTTTTATCCTTGTTGTACTCATATTATAGGTTTTTAACTACATATCTATAATTTTGACCAAATATTTTAATGAAGAAACTTTGAAAATGTTGATGTACCAGTATTGAATATTGCACCAAAAGTTCATTATTTATAAGTTTTGAAGGTTTAGATAAAAGGTGTATGGAGGAAAAGTAAATACTTTATATAATATATCACACTAATATGCACTTCGAACATTGGTTTAATATTCGATATCGATATATATTAATAAATAGTTTGGTATAATTTAAAAAAAAAGCTAAACCTTAATATAATAAGGATAAAAAGTAAAAATGCATTTATAAATAAAAATGTTTTAGTTTGTAGTTTGAATTAAAGTTAATTAAAGTTTTTAAATGCTTTATATGAAAATGAAGGGGCATACGTATCTTGAGTTTACAAAAAACAAAAATTAAAATCTAAATATTCACGGTGAAAATTAGGTGAGTATGATAAAAGAATAATTACTTACATATTTATATTGCACAATGCAAAATTCGGTATTTTTTTTGCATACGATTTAAAAAATATATACCTAATAGTGCTGCAGAGATTCTAAAATTCCGATTAATTAGTTTAATTAATAATTAAACAGGATGAACCCGAGAATGTTTTTGTTCGGTTCCATGATAAAACCACTTAATGTTTAGATATACCTATTCTACCACGATCTGTTTAGTAATAAGTTATCGAGAGTAATTGTATCATCGAATATAAGGGACTATACCTTTTTATTTTTGGTTGTGCCTTTTTTCCCCGGTTGAATAGGTCCGGAGTTTCAGTAAACTATATACAGATACACATTGACTCTTGAAATAGAAAAAAATATATATCCAAGAGATAAAGTAAATATAAACTAATATATATTCTATGGGTAAAGTTTAAAAAAAGACTCAACAGTGCTCGGGGAAATAAATATCTAAAAAAAATTTTCTGGAAAAACTAAAAACATCCAATTTTTCAAAATTAATTTTTATCTATAAATCAATTGATCAATATTTTTTATCAAACTATTTAATATGAATAGGCAAACGTATATAATTATGTTTTATGTCGAATTGTAATATATTGACACATTGATATCTATGTATATCTAGGTAAGACTTAAGAATAAACACATTTAATGATTTTATTTTGTACACATTTTTTCTCAATGAAAAGAGAAGAAGAGTTTTCCTCTAATCTCTTGTTTGTATATTTGATTTTTTTATTTTTATTATTAAAAAACGATATAGACAATTTAAATTTGTAATCACTTGTTTTAGAAAGTGAAAACATTACGATTCATCGTCAGGCTTAAAATAAAAAAAATAAAAAATGTGTGTACGAGAATGGGTTAAATTTAATAATATATATTTAAATTACATATTCCACAATTGGAGATGTTAATTTCTTTTTTTATTATACGTTCCTACATAAATTACGTATCATTTATGCAGAATATGTAAATAGAGTAAGAGTAAATACGAAAATCAAAATTGCATAATTACTCTTATATTAAACTGCACGTGAGTGTGTGAATTACTACTTTAATATTTGCTGGGAACCATTAATTAATTCCAAATGTTAATTTGTTTTGAAATTATTCATGATTTGTTTTTGAAAATAAATTAAAATTCGTCCATACGTATTGTACATATATATTGATATGATGATACACAATTTATGTCATGCTCCCTATGGAAAAATATTCGAATATAATATATTAAAAATTACAATACTCATATAGGATATGCCATATATTGATGCAATCAAATTGACCCCATTCACAAAAAAAAAATAAAAATAAAATAATGCATAAAATAGGTATTTTGAAAAATTTCCGAGTTAAGTTGGTAGTTTTATGATTACTTATATATACGAGTGTAAATGTAAGTACACTCGAAATTTATTAAATAATATTATGAAAAATAGTGAAAATCATAACTATGAAATGAATAATAAATAACATTTTTAACTATATCTAAATTAATAATCCATGTGTTAAAATCATAAATCATTGTTACTTTCCGCATATTTTAATCAAAATATAAATGAGAAGAAAAATTTTGAGCTTTTTATATTGTTTTGAAAAATATGTATAAGTGTATAGATTTTCGTTCTGAAACAATTCGGAAGTTCTTTTTATTTCATTTTCATACTCTATTCGCAGGCATCCTTTTATTAATTTGATTATACTCTGGATATAATTAATTTGGGCAAATATTATATATTTTTTATGTGGTTTATAGGTATCTATTAAAAGTTTCGAACATTTGAGTATATGATTGTTTATAAAACAATTTGTATTTGTGTTTTTACGAGTTGTACAAACAGTTGTTTATGGTTCTCGTGCGGCTTAGATAGATTTTTATTTTTTATTGACAATCAAAATTTCACATTTTCGCTTAGATTAACGGACATCCTAGAATAACCAATTAATAATATTATTTTTGTCAACACAATACCTTTAAAATAAAAAATATCGGTTTCTTGTCGGATTAAGATTCGCATATCTGGGATTTGATTTTTCAGGTATTCATTTGATTCATCATTCGTTCATTGATTTCAAGGATCCATATTTTATAATAGCTAAAATATGAATGCTAAATATTAATATTTTTTTAAGAATGTATTGGTTTTAAAATTATGTGTGTGTTTTTTTATGCCTGTACTCAAAAATTCTATAGGAAGAAGTGATCCAATCATTACAAGTAGCACTATTATCTAGTAGAAAATTGCATTTAGTTGGTACTTTAGAGAGGCCATTTTTAGATTTTCATATTTTTCGATAAATGCATAAGAAAAAATATCATTAAACTAGCTTAAAAATCGGTAAACACAATTGTGGTATAATTTTTCGGAACTCCGAAAATATTGATGCTAGAGACTTGAAATTTACAAGCGTAAATTTTTTAATTTTTCCTAATTTTAGTCTATTTATAGCAATATTCAAATTTGATACATTTAATTAATAATAGGCTTAATCTTAATTTTTAAGACATAAAAATTTGTTAACAGTATTAAATATACGCAATCTTAATTAAATATAAAAAAATTAAAAAACAAGTAAGTTACAAAGGTAAGTACAATGTTTTTAAATTTTTTTTGAATATCTATTTAATTTTTTCGATATTCAATTTATTTTACCAAAAACGTATTTAATTATATTATCAAGGTAAATAATTTTTTGAACATATTTGCTCATTTTTGGGCTACTTATAGCAGTTTCAATAGTCAGTTTTTTTTATCAAATTAAACTGAATAAAACTTTATTAAATATATTAAAAATTAACTAAAATAAATTCAGTTAATTAAACTTAATTAACTGAATAAAATTAAAATTTTAATCAGTTTTTAAAGCAGTTTATAGAATTTTGAGACATTTTGAGACATCCAAGCGATTTTACCATGTTCTTTATCATTATTATTGTTATTATAGGTTATTATTTATTATTATAGGTTTATCATTTTAAATTTATTAACAGTAGTATGTAGTCTAATGACAGCCAATAGTTTTTCCATGCGTGGATCCTTGGTTCGAATACCTTTACACCCAAAGTATACTTTGTACTTTGAAACTTTTTATATAACGTAATGAAACATATTTTAAGATTATATTTTATATAATATGTTATAAACGAGCAGAATAATTATACAAATTCCTTCGAAGAATTTGTATTAATAGATGTACAAGTTGTCATCAATATATTGTGATTAAAATCACATATTAAAAGTTACTCTAAAGTATTTAAAGTATTAATTATAGAAAAAAAGTATACGAGTGTCGATGCACGATCAATGAAGAGTAAAATTCATAATATACAATTTTAAATTACCTATATAATTATATTTAAAATAAAAAAAATCTAAAAATAATTAATTTTTACCATTTTAATGATGCATAATTCTAAATAACGTACATGATTGTGAAAACATATAAATACGAGTTCCAAATTTATCTGAAGATAAGTGAGGTAAGAGAAAAAAATAATGCTGGCTTTCATATATATAAGAGAGTTCTGAAAGTGACGCGTTGAGAATATATAGACGATTATTGTGAACACGACAAAATTCTGTTAGGTGATTTTGTTTATTGAAAAAATATTGTGAAAAATTTTCAAATACCTGTAAGTACAACTGAAATTTTGATAAAAATATTTAATACCTTCCAATAAACATTTTGTAATTTTAAACATATGACGTAACGTTAATAGTTGAATGTGTAAGAATAAAAGTTTAATAAATATCAGATAAATGTAAAATAATTATTGTTTAAAGTTGAATGTAGAATAACATTTCATTGAATATTTAAATATTAAATGTTTAAAAATTAATGTTAAACATAACCTTCAAAAATAATGTTCAATTCAACATTATCATTTTGTTCATGTTTCAACGTTTAACGCAAATATAATAAATTTCAGAGGGGACAGACGTAAATTAATTATGATATTTTTATGTTATAAACTACCAGTTTTAGCAATAATCCAATTATTAAGTTATTCTCTAGGAGAGTATGTCCCTCCGTTAACCCTCCATGGCCATAGCTACCTATGGATATTGAGTTTCAAAAAGGGTAGGGGTATTTAAAATCACGAAAAGACAGGTCCACTTCTCGGCTACCTGCAACAAAGGTTTTATGGAATTCAGGCGTAATTGCCGGTTAAATAGTATACGATAATATTGGCAAGGCAAATGAGGGGAAATTTTTGAATCGTTATTGCGAGTTTAATAGTACTCAAATCGTACTCGGTCTCATGTCAAAATGTATTATACACTCCGGCATATAACATACTAAAAGTAATTTTTTTGGTATTCTCCAGAGAGAGCTATATCCCTCCCATGCCTCCTAATAGGAACCAATGTTTAGAGGCTTTAAGCAAAAGACGGGGAAGACAAAACCATGAGACACTAGGTTTACTTCCCTTTGAATTATGAATAATTCAAAATTCGATTTTGAACCACCTAAAAAAGTGACTTTAAGTATGGTATATAAATCAGTGAACAACACATTTTGCCCCCGGTTCGAGTTAGTTCTGACCGCCATTGAATGCCCTGTGGCGATTCAAAAAATGTCTCTCCCTCTGCCGTGCCTGTAACCGTATATCATTACTGGAGCATTTGTATGTACCCACAATTCCGACTACGTTTGTATCATTGGAGTGTAGCTCGGTCGGTGAAGCGTGAGTACAAAAATTGTTAAGTAAGTGATGATCGGAGGTTCGAATCCAATCACCGAAATTAAGATTTGTTTCAAAATTTACAGAAAAAAAAAAAAACTACGTTCCGTTAAGATAGTACAATAATAAAATATAGGGAGGGGTGATACAATAAATGGTTGTTTGTAAGTTTTTTTGTTTTTTTGGGGGGGGGGAGAGATTCAAGTGAATGGTTCAATGTTGTATTGAACCTTGCCATGCAATGTTGTATGAAAATTAAAAAATTGTTTATTAACATTCGATCAAACCATATTAAATGTTTATTTAATGTTTATTAAAGGTTCATTTAAAGGTTGCATAAAAGGTTTAATAAATATTTAAATGTTTATTGGTATATGTAGAAGTCAACAATTTTCAGAAAACCCGATCATCAAATATTTAAAAATGTATGTGTGTTGTAAAAATAATATTTATTAAAATATTTCATAGATATACAGATACCTATAAGTGTATGTAATAATATTAGTTACTTTTTAAAAGAACATGATTTTTTGTTTATAAAAAAATTTTCGTGTAAAATTTAGGTAACAATAATTTTATTATTCATAATCAATTGAAAAATCATTTGATTTTTATTCAATAAAATTATGTACAATATAAAATTAATTTATTAATATATAGGATGAAGTTTGTGAAAAAGGGCTTAAGTCACTATATTTCAATACATTCAGAGCTAAAGGCAATAAGTCGTCTATGATTAATACAAATTAAATTTTTCGTTATAACTATTTAATTTTAAATTATATTAAATATGGTTTAATTGATTAAAAATGCATTCATTATCATTCTTATAACAGAACAAGAATGAATACATTTTTTCGTCTTCTAAAAAGTTGTTAAATTTGACTTATATTCTTTTGCACGAATGTCGTCCATAAATACAAATTATAAGGTTATAATTATTATATGATATCACGGGAAAACTAAGAAAATTAACCTATAACGTTATATAATTTGTTTGAGTTTTAAGGATTAAACGTTAGTCTATCTTTATTCATTTAATTTACAGGTACGAAATTTATACCAAATTTTAGACAATGTTACCTACACTTGCCTAAACTATAAATACATTATAACTATACGAGTATAATAGTATGTATACAGATGAATTATTTGTTAAAAATTTATAATCACTAATTGGCTATTTAAAAAATAAACAATAATAAATTGTGCTCACTAAAATGTTTAGTAGATAATATTTCATATTTAAAATACTATAGTTATTGTTAACGTTGGATAGAAACTTTTAATAAATAACGCGTAGTCTAGATATAAAACATTTTATTTATATCATATAATATTAATTTAATAAAATAGACATTTTTCATAAATCGAAATTAGTTATATGATTTGGCATTGTCTAATGTAAATAAAATAATAAATGATAGTGCAACTCATTAAATAATATGCCAATAGACACTTCAATACTCCATATTTGGATACAAAATTACTTCTTAATTTTTAGAATCTATTTATGCAAATAAATGTGCACTTTAAAATAAACACTATTTTTAAAATTGTTCGAATAAGCCCTTGATATATCGTTAATTTATTTATAAAATATATAGATATATCAAAAAAAAAAAGAAGGTATACTCGTATACCATATACGTATATTATATACACGGCTGTAAACATTTGAAATTAAATAAATATTTAAAAACAATTTGAAATATTTGTATATACTATTGTAGCTTTAGCATGAAAATATACTTTATTTTATTTATTATACTTTTTTTTATTTGTCTTTGTTACATAAATACACAACGTTTTATTCTATAAACCTAATATTTGTAATATAATATAATAATAATATTTGTAATATTTATAATCGTATTATCTGATAACCAACACAGTGGACACTTCGTCGAATTTTATTTGTAAACATTGTATAAAATTTTAAAATAAAATTGGATTTTTTTTTTTGTTTTTTTTTTTTTTTTTTTTTGTTTGAGATAAATCGGATTGCTCTTTTTTTACTGAATATTACGAAACATCGCATAATCCGGTAATAATCGTATTATTTTTTTACGCATTATTATACGTAATTCTATAATAAAAAGTATGAATTTCGAGTATGAAAATAAAAAACATCGAATTCGTGTTAAAAATTTAGAAAAAATAAATAGTAATAATAAAAATATATCCGTCACAAATGTAATGCAGAACTTTATATCGGTTTATCTAAAGTGAGTATTTTTTTTATGTCTCTGGTTGAAGAATAAATGATCTCTCTTGTTCTAACCGTTATCAATGTAAATAAGACATTTCTATTTTCAGACTTTAAATGACATTTACTCTTTATTTCATATGCTAAGTCACATTGCATTTATCTAGTTTAAGATATTGACTGAATCGCGTACGTATAATATGGGTAAGCAAATTAAATTGTAAAATCCAACATTTTGTTCACGTTCCTAGATATGCGGATTGATGTTTATTAAGTAATATGTAACATAGTCTTTTTTTTTTTATTAAACATTCAAAAAAATAAATTTAAATAGTTTTAAAATATTGCTCAAAAAATGTTTTAGGGGCATTTTTGGTCCGGAAAATTATCATATGAAAATGCATTTTATACAGTATCTTCTGAAAGAAAATATAATATAATATCACCATATACTTTATTGAAAAGGTTTTTTAAACGTTTATATTTATTACTAAAAGTGTCTTTTATATATTATTAGGTAATATTTTTTTCTCTTCGAGTAATATGTTTTAAGAACATTTAATTATCATTCCGGTACCTAATCAATATCACTTGTATTTTTACTCATCGATTATTTGACTCAACCTAATATAATAAAAATAAAAATATCTAATTAACTGTGTAAAATGAGTTATTTGATTAATTTAAATTTAAATTGTAATACTTTGCATAGAATAAGTATAACATAACTTTAGCTAATCACACTAGCTCACACTAGAAAATCTTCATATTTTTATCTTGTATAGTCAAATCGTCTAACTTTGATCAATTATGAAACAAATGCGATTTAATATATGATATCATGATAATGTAATGATTTGATTAAGTGGATTTACTTTTTTAACAAGAGGGAGATTAGGAGTAAAGTTCAAAAATAACCGTATTATGTAGTCTCCAACATGTTATTGTGTTAATTTAATATTTTTACTGTACGAGTTGTAAAATAATTATAAAAATATATTGTTCATTTCCGACTGTAAAAATGGAATATGCTTTTCGATAAATTACAGATAAATGAACTGATAATAATTATATTTTAAATAATATTACGAACTATAACTAGTTATATATTAAAAAAAAATTTTTAGAACATTAATGACCATTAATATATCCAAGTAATAATAGAATACAAATTAAAATACAGTATAAAAGATAGAATTTAATATTTACTGTGTCCATGATTTTTAAGTAAAACAACTCTTTAAAAACTATTTTAATTTAACATTTTTTAGTACTATAATCATAGATTTTGGGAGTTATAATTATACATTTTAGAAAAAAACAGGTGAAAGAATAGAAAAGGAACTTATCGATTTCTAGTATTAATTGTTCAAATTCTTAAACTAACAATTTTGTTGATTTTAGATTTTTGACTTCGAATTCATCAATATCAATATAATATAGGTGTATTATACTTATTTAGTGGGCTGATAAATGATTATAATTTTTTTGTATGAATATTACATTATATTATAGTCATTTTTGTTTTCGAAATTTCCATAATATGCGTTTCAGTTTGGTAATGATTTCAATTGTTTTAATTTATAAAGATTTAAGTTTAATAACAATTTTGGTGATCATATATTTTTGGTTCTATAGTCAGATGATGTTTTGCTTCTGAAAACTCCAAACTAGTAAATAATTGAGGTTCTCAGAATCTTCTTTTTTTCTATTTATGTTAATTTTATATTTAACTGCAATTAGTATACAAAAAGTGGTTTAATTTAAAGATTTAAAACAATGGGACCAATAGGGTTAGAAGTACTTCGTCCATCAAGTGTTAGTAACAATGGATGCACTTCTAGTATTACACTTAATAATCACGTGGATGTGTTACATTTAAAAACAAAGATTCTTTCGGTGTCAGTATTTATATATAAAATATGATTAAAACTTATGATTATATAATTATAATTTCAGTTTATTGTAAATTAAAATCTAAAAAATCAATTAATTAAAATATTTAATACTCGTATAAAATACAAATAAATACATATAGAAAAAACCTATATAAAAATATAAAATATAAATACTGTAAATATAGTACTAAATTATATATTTGGTGTAAATTTAAAGATTTTAAAATGATTATTATTTTCGAAATTATGAAGAAATAAAAAAAAAAATCTCGATTTTAAGAAATCGTATTTTTGGTATTTATTTTTTGTAATTTTTTGGTAGTTTTTGATTACACGTTAAAAACTGATTGAGAAATTAAAAGTAATCTCATTAAAGTACCAACTAGATATAATATTCTTTCAGAAAAAAAAGCATATACGGTGGGGTTAAGACTTCTGTTCCAAAAATGTGTTCACAGAGAAAAAATAATAAATATAATCGTGAAACCACTAGCCCCCTCTCTTCGTTCAGAATCTAAAAAAAAAAAATTCCATAATATACCAACGGATAACGTTTTGTTTTTTTGTTACATTAAGGTATATTCAATAGTTTTCATTTGATTAATTTTACAAACATTGTATCATTTTTCGTATATTATAAAGCGTGTATCATATAATATACAAATATACACATTTTGAATTAGGAATAAGGAGTCATTTAAGTAACGTGTATGATGGTTTCTTTTGGTGTTTATATAGGTATATAAACAAATATCGTGCAACATTTTCAATATTTAAATAATTAATTGTATTTTATTAAAAATGATAAATTATTTCTAACTGCTTAGGTCAAAAGGGAAAATATAAAAATGACATTTAAATGTCAAGTAATATAATAAATGTTCATGAACAAAAAAAATATATATTTAAAAAAAAAATTACCCAATTTATTTGAGGGGGCTAACACAAGACTTGGTGGTGATTAGCACTCCCTAGCATTCTGCAATGTGCTCCTCTGATTCCCACTACAGAATTTATATTCCCGCCGTTTGTTTATTGATAATAAACGATAACATTGATAACGAATGTTGTAAATAAACGTAAATAAATGTTTTGACAGGTAGCGTTTGGTATGCCCTGTATGCGCATATACATACAATATGAACTATTTAACTTCAGCGGGCGATCGAATCCAAACGTACCAAAATTAAAAACGCCAGATCACTCACGTTTGCATGTTGTATCAGCTGTCGTTTGCACATTGGAGTACATGTGTCTTATTTTTTGTGATTATTGACGCGATTTCGAAATCGCAAATTCTCCGTTGAGCGATTCAATCGCACGCGTCTGCGTTTCTGTAGTTCGCGGTAAATAATCACCAAAATAACACACGTATATTTCAATGGCACACGGTAAAATACAACAAGTGTTCATAACACGCCAAAATAAAAAAAAATGTATTTCCAATATACATATAATATTATCATGCATGTGAAACGCTGGTCGACTTGTTTATTTATGTATAAATCAACATTAATTTTTTAACGTTTCAAAGATCGTTGTCAATGTGATGCGATGTAATCGTGGAAACACGTGCTCGTGCGAAAACATATAGGTATTATATTATATCGCGTCCACCTGTTTGTATTTTTTTTTTTCGATTCTGATTTTGAAAACGCGTACGAACCGTTCCGGTGATGGGTGACCAGTTTTATTCTCGGATTAAGTATTTTTCGAATATTGATCGCTTACGATTTTCAAAATCCGCACGGTTACTGTTTTAATGATAGTGAAGTGTAATAGGGATTCACTGAACATGACGTGTCTCTCGTACACGAAACGTTCGTTATGCATGCCACCAGGTTAATCGCAATATACACATACACATACACACACACACATATATATATATATGTATATATATATATATATATATATATATATATATATTATAGGAGACTCGTCTATATATTTTATTCGGGCTCGGAATTTCGGAGGAAATCCCCCGTTAATCAGAATAAATTAACGTCCATAAGTCACACGAGATTTAATCGGATTAGACCAAGTATACACACACACACACACACACACACACACACACACACATGTGATTTCACGAAAAGCACCGTAAAGCTTTGGATCGCCGAAAAGACAGATGCTCCTTGGAAACCGTATATACGTATGTATATTGTAAAAGATATATATATTCCTTTGTAAGTAGCTCTATACACACACACAAACACTTGATATCGTATATTTATTGAATTTAATTGATGATATTAAAAAGGTACGATGATCAGATTACATCACACACGAGTCCAACATTGCACACATTGTTTCCTTTGTTATTTTCGATTGGCATTGCCGTTGTTTTATATTGTATACCAAATATACACCATTAACCTCATACGCGTCTAAATGTAGACAAGCACGCGTATAAATACACACAAATACGCATTGACACGCATACACAAATATATTATATATCGACGGGGTTTTCCGCGTGTATAATTATTATAACCGATACGTATTATACTATATTATATTATGAAAATGTTTTAATAATGAAATTTATATCCTGTGATACCCTGCGATCTATTCAAATGGATATTATATCATAATAATCGTCAAAACATTAAACATCAACATCATCATTATCATCATCATCATCATCATCATCATCATCACCATAATCATCATTATGACAATCATTGTAATTTAGTGGTCGCGTAATAAATAATGAATACCTATTAGGACTATAATATTATATCATTAAACAAAATCGTTGTTATATTTGCTTGAAAATATGCTCGAAACCAATTATTTTGAAACACCCGGAATACCGCCTACACTAACTTTTGAACTTAACGGAATATAACCTCGAATAGTTTATTTTGTTAATAGTTTTAACTCAACGTATTTTCCTTTGCATTGACAAAGATCCATACTAGTGCTGAGCATTCCTTTGACAGAATAATCTGTGAATCCGGATTGCAAATTAATCCGGAATATGGGAATAATCCGTCAATCCAGATTGTAAATTTAATCAGAATTTCGAATCCAATCCGTCAATATAATAGTCAACTTATAGAAAAGTTTGATACAATTAAAATGGTAAAAGTGTATTTCGATAGTGGTTTTTTTTATCATTTGTTTGTTTTGTGCGTATTTTGTAAAAGTTGTAAAATATTTTTCAGTGATATCTCGAATAAGTGATAACGATAATTATGAAATCCAGATTCGTCATGTAATCTTGATGCGCAGATTCACCGTGTAATCCGTTTATCCGGATTCATCGAGTAATCCATTAATCCGGATTCATCGTGTAATACGTTAATCCGGATTAAACGAATAATAGCATATTTATAAATCCGGATTAGTTATCCGGAAACGGATTGATCTGGATCAGGTGCTCAGCACTACTATTCATACCCATGGGTTTATACATTTAAATCAGGCGCGAGGAGTAAATAAATATCACAAACCTGTTTTTAATCGTAGTGTAATAACGTTATCGATAGAGATACAACTTTAAATTGCCGTGTACCTTCCTAAACGCATCAACTATATTTGACATTTATTATTGTTCATTAGTGTGTCCTCCGTATTTTTTCATGAAAATGTTCACTTCACATGAATGAATACGTACCCGGCTTAATTTATTCATTATACAGTACAAATCTCGTTTTTCTAATATTGAAATGGCTATAATATAGTACATTTTAAATTTTAAACAATAGATATTTTTTTTAAGATAGATACCGGTTTTTTTTCTTTTAAGAGGATGCTATACCCGCATTTTCTGTCTCCGTCCATCTAATTGGCAATATAGCAAAATTATACAACGCAAAATTGAAATTATGGAATTTTGGTTAGATTTAGAGCTTAAACACCTATTATCAAATTTAACGAGAAGAATAATTTCGAGTGAACCTCATGGGTTTTTTGTAAAATATTGTCAAAATAAAAAGTTACGGCATTTTTAGTTTTTGATATTTATAAATGGCTTTAACTTTTTTGTCAGACGATATTTTACAAAACGCCCATGAGGTTCACTCGAAAATACTCCTTGCTTTAAATTTTGTAATAGGTGTTTATACTCTAAATTTAACCTAAACTTCAAAATTTCAATTCTGCGTAGTGTGATTTTGCTATATTATCTGTTGGTAGACAGAGACAACAAATGCGAATGTAACATCCTCTTAATAAATAAATATTGTTGACGATTCCCAGCTTTATATATCTATAAAGTTATTTATGACAGTAATTTTATATTTTTATTTCATTTTAGAAATTTTGAAAGAAGTTTGATAGCAAGTGGTAAAGATTTAAATGTTAATATAAGTCCAATGGATCCTGTCATTAACCATGTTATACAAAGAAACGTCCGTTTAAATGATATACAAAAAGAAGTTACTTTAATTTTTAACAGACTAAAGAATGTTGTAGAACTAATTGTGGTGATTATTCCTGATTATCCTCCAGGAATTTATGGTAATTATACATAAGTTAAAATTGTATATCAATTTAGGGATGAGTAGTTAAACATTATATTTTCAAACTTGTATTATATATTAAAAAATTTTTATAAAAATGTGTTATTATATTTGTTTTAATTTGAGTATTTATATTTTATTTTAGCTGCTGTTAAGCAATCTTCAGAATTGACAGTAGGTGTTCTTACACAATGCATTAAATCTAAGACTATATTTAAAATGAATATGTCAACTGCGAGTAATATTTTATTGAAGATAAATTCAAAATTAAATGGAGTTAATCATACTTTGTCCGCTAAAAGCAGGTAATTATTCCTCTAATTGAATCTTATTAAATATATTTAAATAATACTATGTTCAGTGTACAGATAGTAGAGCTGGTCGAGTACTCGATTTTGGAACAAATTTTATTTTAAACTCAAAAAGTTGAGTATTTGTTTAGGTTTAACTTTCGAGCACTTATATAGGTAACATTTACACCGCCTTTACTGAAATAAGACGAGTTGCATTTAAATGCGTGAAGTCTGCTTGTCAGGATTGTTTAATATTCTCTAGTTGCTGAATTATCAATACAACAGATGTAGAAAAAAAAAATGAAAATAACCACAAGTAAAATTAATGCGGTATAAATGCTGCAACACGAATGCTCGAAGGTTAAAGTTATTTACATAATCAAATTATAAAAACCCAATATTTCCAAGAAAAACTAATAGAATTACAAAAATAAATTGTTATTTGTTGTCTTATTTATGATTGGAAATATTATTATTATAGTCTGTGCATTAAAAAAGTCCCGGCAGCGAATGGAAACTCATCTGTCACGTGCCGGTTTAAATTATACATATGAATATATATAAAAATAACACTGTAAATCGCATAGGTGTATGACAATGGTCAATAAATATTGGCACTCTGTATACCAATATGGTGTGATTTGACTATGACGAGATAGCAGGATGGAAACAGGTTGCCACCGATCTGACACGTCTATCTTAACATGCAACTACTATATGTATTCCTATTCCTCTGAACCCTGTCCCTACTAGATCATATTTGAGTACTCGAATATTTTATATTATTTATTCATTGGTACCCAAATGGGCAATAGTTTCAATTTATAAACAAAATTAAGTATATATAATAGGATAACAATTTTTTTTTTCTCAAATATTATGTAAATTGGAATTTTTTTATTTCCGTAATAAATATTAATAATAATAGCTAAATAAACAAAGGTAGAGGAGACCAAAGAAATAAGGAGGGAAATTGTTAACTATGTTTGTGCTGTGGAGTATTTTATGCCTAAATAGTCATGTACGTAAAAAATGGAGAGATTAGGAACCCGGAAAATAATATGATCTCTCTGTAATCGATTATGGAGCAAACCAATGCAAAATAAAATATAAAGAGACCACTAGCTGAAGTGATAATTTTCACATTTCATATGTCTTAACTTTAAACTCTTTACCGATTGTTATATTAATGTGGTGGTCAAAGTTAAGAGAAAGAGTAAGATAGATTCCAAGATCTATAGGGACACACATTCAAGCAGAGTACCATCAAGATGTGAGTCTTTGAGTAGACAGGAGTACAGTCTTCAATTTTTATCAAGTATATTCAATTCTAGGTGTCATATTTCTACTCCCATTACTCAGTGTTTTATAAGAAATTGAAAAAAGTTGTGTGACAACATTAGATTGAGTTTACCGTTATTGCCTATCTTATGCGTGTAAAAGTTGCTTGGTTCATACAATATCTTTCCAAAAATATGTATTTTTTGATCAAAAAAATTATAATGCAATCAGAATTTGGCGGTCGGACTTGGTTTTAAAGTTATATCAAATTGAAATTAACGATTTTATTATGTTTGTTTAAAAGGTTTATTTTTTATATTTTTTAACAGTGGTATATAGTCTAGAGACAACCAATAGTGTTGTTATATGCGGGCGGGGTCTTTGGCTGGAATCCCTTTACATCCAAATAACTTTTTGTCCTTTTTTTTTTTTTTTTTGTTCATTATATTATATAGTATTATTATACTATTATATATTATTAGTATAATCTACAGTAATTGTCAAGTATATCCATCAAAGCTTTGCTCAGAATCTTTTTTTTTTTTTTAGAAAAAAATTATTTATCAATGTTTTAAAATTCAATATATCCACCACTAGCATCCTATCCAACGAGCGAGTACTTCCATCCTTTACTGACCGGCTTTTGAATGTGTTAACTACTAATTTTGTTAAATCGAAATTTATTATTTCTTTTTAATTTTAAAAATTATTATTTCTTCGTAATTTTAAAAATTATGATTTTAAAATCTTGAAATTTACACCGAATTTGTAATTGAGTACTATATTTGCGTTGATTATATTTTACAATTTTGGATTATTTATGGTGAAGCTCCGCTCAGAATCATTTTTTTTTTTTAATGCAATACATCCACCAAGATTATTCTGTTTAATAAGTGCTTGCTTCCATCTCCTAACTAGACTTTGGAAGGAGGAGGAAGCATTTGCCCTTGTCCAACTTTTTAAACCAATCATTGGGAATCATGGAAAAAAATTTGTTTACATTTTAATTTTTACTCATTTACATTTAAAAATTTGTCCCACTCTAGTAAAACCAAAATTGACGCTACTACGAGTACGAGGATAGCCCAGCAAAGATAAATGGTTTCTATATTCACTTGTTTGCTCATTTATTAAGCTGAGTAGTACTGTACTTTTTGTTGAGATTGGTCTAGTACTCGGCTGTGTTCACTGTCTCAGCCAACTATTCATTAGTTGTGAACAAGACTTATATAATATATTCTTAATATTCTTAATTTTCTATGGTCCAAGTGGTTTTATTATTGAAGGTTTTTATGTTATACAATAACAGCTATAATTCAATAGTTTCATAGAAAATTTATTTCAAAGTTCAATTTTATCAATTCAAAACTCAAGAACAAATACATAGATATTATTAGTTATAACTTATAATGCATTAAATTATTACTTATATAAAACATGAATTTTTTTTTTTTTTTTACAATATAATATTAAGTACATAAAAATTATAAACTAAATGAATGGTTAAAATATTTTATTTACCTGGTACAGTACCTTTTTTATATTAGGTTAAATTTATTTAGTTTAAATTCGGTTTTCGATAGAAGGGGTTTGAATCCCCAAACCCTTTCCTTGGCCTTGGCGATGGGTATGCACGACGAGTCTCAAAGCCAATGCTCATTTTTCATGCCTGTGCAGTACCTTATTATCTAATTATTCACTAATAGATGCCATTGTTTCAATTCCAACAGAATGTTTTCAAGAAAATAATTCTCCAACGAATTAATATAACACCCTCTTATCTGTGTTTGCATAGTAAAATATCAATGGTATCTATAGGTAATTTTTATAAACAGTAGTTAACGGAGTCTATAGCTGATTAATCGGTGGAATCTATATACTACGCCCCTTAGAGTTAAATAGAGACAGCGTTAGCATACAATATTGAGGATTTCACTACCTCTTGGAAAGTGCTACCATTTTCAAAAAATTAAAATACTCTACACATATTCATGATAAGATATTTATAATTTTTAAATTTAACAATAAGTAATTTTATAAAATTTTAATATACTTCAGTAATATTAAAACTAAAATTTACAAAAGTTTGTAAATTTGATGTCAAATAATTAATTTTTATAATATAATTTAGCATTTATTTATTTATATGAAATGTTATCTTCACTCTCTCTTGATTAGAGGAGCTAACTTAACCATAGAACTTTAAATAACCAACACAATTGATATAGGAAATACTAAAATTCAGACTTGCCAATATTGAAACTTACTACTATATAATATTTACTCGTATTTAACCAATAATTTAATTTTTTGCAAAAAAATTGAATTTTATTATTATTACCTATCTATTAAGAGGACTATATATATATACCATATATATCTGCTATTTTTATATAAACAATTATGTATTTCTTTGTTCTGTATATTCAATTTATAAGAAAAATAAAAATAACAATTTAGAAATATTTAAGTAAATTTTAAAATTAGTCTAAAATGTCCCTGTTCTTTTACCACTTTTTATCGCTGTATAATCACAATATTTTCATCTAGCAAATAAGCTAGAAAAAATCCTGAAATATGATCAATGTTTATAAAATATGACCAAAAAAACGATTTCTATGTCAGTGTTGCATTCTCTTAAACTTCCTATTTGCATTAATACTTAACTATGAAAAATTAGAATAATAAAATGTAATGATCCATCTCTAAGCCCCCATTATTAATTATGAAATGTCCATGTTGACATTATCCTATATACAAGTATGATATAGGAGTAGATTTTAGGAGTTTCTTTTTTGAGAAGTATAAAATTTATTTGAAGGCAGGACTAGCCATTTATTTCATAAAAATCATATTCGGCACCTCAAAAATGAGCCTCAGATCTGTATAGGTATATAATATTATTGGATTATAAATTTATTTCGTCAATTAGTTTGTTCTTGATGGTTGTTCAAATTTAAACAAATCCTTTTTATGAAAAAAATGATCCCATGTCATTAAAACTGTGTTACTGTTTTCTAGTTATAATAATATAATAATTATGAAAAATTAACTAATCATTATATCATTAAGAATGTAAGTAATAGTAAAGTATTAGTATATTAGTAAGTAAATATAATTTTTTCTTGGGAATACTATAATTTTGTATATTTGAACTTTTTATTATATTCTATTATTATATAAATGCAATTATTTAAAAAAAAAATACATTTTATGTGAAATATTGTTGAATTTGAGATACGCAATAGATTTTTTTTACTAAGCGAGTAAATACAAAGAACATTTGCTAAAAAATTAATGTTGGTTATTTAAAAAAAAATCCTCTTTTCCTTATGAATATGTGATGTTAAACTAATTATAATTACTTACTTATCATTTAGGCCAGCTAGTATGGATGGCTCAATAATTTTTGGAGCTGATGTAACTCACCCATCTCCAGATCAGACCAATATTCCATCAGTTGCTGCAGTGAGTATATTTTAAAATTATAGACAGTGACAGATTTATGGGGTGGCGGGAAAACCCCCCTCCCCAAAAAAAAGTAGAAGTTTTTATATAATGTATTTGTATGTTTTCATAGGTTTGACCTTTATTTTTATTTTCTTATTATCAATTTTTGAAACTGATTTGCACTTCGAAATCGACTTCTAGATCCACCACTGTTATAGTGTACTTATATTACATAGTGGTTAAATTATAGATTATAAATTATATTATGGTCCATAGATTTTTAAATATTTTCTGTAAGAATTTAGAACTATTATTCATTTATTATACCATTCATACCATTTCATACCTTTCAAAAATACTGCTTGGTTAATGTTAAAACATTGTTGTCAGAGAATAAAAGACAGTCTGTAGGGGATGGAAGCATTTCACTCATCAGATAGGATACTGGAGGTGGGCGTATAGAAGAATATGATAATGATAAATCATTTATTTTGATAAAATGATTCTGAGTGGAGTTTTGTATGCATAACTCATATTCTTAAAAAAATTAATTACAGAAATATAATAATAAAGTATACAGAGAAAATCTCTAAACAGTTTTTAGAAGAATTATTTTCAAATTTGCGAGAAAAAAACCAATTTTTTCATTATTTTTAGTAATATTTTTTTATACATTAATTTAAAAATTTGAAAAGACAACTCCAAAGTTTGCTACTGGAAAATGGGTAGGTACACTTCTAAAAATAAATTATTTAATTGAAAAGTTGTTCAAGAAAATTTAATTTATATCATTGTAAAAACCAGAAAATCCCTCCCTCAGCTCAGTATGTATTATAATCATAGGGCTATAGTTAAAACAAAATTACAAAATTTCTATTAGTTGTAGTTCGGTTTTCTAAAGTTCTTAATAATATGGGTCTTATTCAACAATTACATTTTCAAGAATGATAAACTACAAAATCTTATATATAATGTAAAAATTAAACTTTTTCAAAATTAAAAATTATTAATTTTAATAAATTAACGTTTAAAGAAGTTTTTCATGTTTGATTAATTTTGTGTTTTCATATTATTGAAGCTTAAAGGAAAACTCCAAAATATTGTTATAAATCGAAAACAGATTGGCCATTTTAATGATATTAAACTTACTATAAGTTGTCTATTATACTGACGGATTGGATCCAAAATCTGGATTGGGTCCAACATTCAGATTAGATTGTCAATCCAGATGAAACGGATTGAATCCAGAATCTGGATTGTATATTTTAATCTTGATTACAGTTTGGTTAAAGGAATGCTCGAATGCTCAGCACTAGTTAAAACTGCAAAAAGAAATTTAGGATTATGTTTATATTAGTTTTATGTAAATAAGAATATGGGTTATGTGGTTTTGACATTTATTCGATAAGACTATACTTGTTATATATTTTATAATTTTTTTGATTTACCTAAATGGTTTTATATTTTATTAAAAAATAAAAATAAATACATTTTCATTGCTTACTTAGGTAGCAGCAAGTCACGATATCAGTGGAAGCCAATACAATATGGAATGGCGTTTACAGTCTCCCAAAGTGGAGATTATTCAAGACCTAGAGGGAATCGTACATAAACAGTTACTGAAATTCAAAGAGAACACAAAATCTGTGCCAAGGAAGATATTTTACTTTAGGGACGGTGTAAGCGAAGGACAATTTTTACAATTGTTGGAATATGAACTGATCGCTATTCGAAGAGCATGTTTAAGATTAAATATGAACTACAATCCTTCTGTGACATTTTTGGTCGTACAGAAACGACATCACACTAGAATGTTTCCCAAGTTCTCCCAAGACTTTGACGGAAAATTTGGAAATGTTCCATCTGGAACAATTATTGATACTCAGATTACCCATCCAACTGAACTTGATTTTTACTTATGTAGCCACGCTAGTATTCAAGTTAGTTATCATAATTATTATCCAGTTTTTTATTTATTATTTCTATGTATTTTTTAAAGGGTACATCAAGACCAACTAAGTATCATCTTATTTGGGATGACAACAGTTTCACTGAAGATCAGTTGGAACAAATTACGTTCTATCTATGTTTCATGTTTGCCCGTTGTACTCGTTCTGTTTCATATCCAGCACCAACATACTATGCTCACTTGGCTGCATTTAGAGCACGTGCTTATATTGAAAAGTTGGTTATATTAATTATTCTGGTTATTGGTTGTATTAAATTAATAATATTTTTTTTTTTTTTTTTTATACAGTAAGCAAATAAACCTCAACCGTTTAGATGAAGAACAATCTAATAACGAACTTAACTCTTCTTTTACAGTTAATACTCCTATGTTTTTTGTTTAAGAGACATAATTTTATCATTTTTATTATATATTTCTAGGTTAAAAACCTTTATCCCATTTTTAATTTTTTGTGAAATAAATCAATAAAATAGCATTTTTTTTTAATCATTTTGAATAACAATAATAATATAGTAAAGGTACATGTAATATTATAGGTACTTGTATTAAATTTGAATTTTATTAATAAAGTTATCTTTATCTTATTTCTACTTTGTAGTTATTAACATATTACATTTATTATATTTATACATATATTTACTATGTTTTATGAAAGATTATCTTATAAAATGCATTAAGATCTCTGCATTTCTACCTCAACCTATTACCATACCATACTTGTATCGATCAAGTCCATCTATATGTGCAAACTAGTGTTTGGAAAAAACTCATTCGATTTTCTGAAATGTATAGTGAATAAAATTCCCTTTTGTGTCCGAAAGAACATAATTGTAATTTTGTTCATTTTTGTAAAAATATTAATGCTTTTTCATTTTTCTCAAATATAAAATTTTAAAAATTCCCTAATTTTTCTTTAAGAATTTAGCATGATTATTGTACCAGTATTTGATCATTTTAACAATGTTTACAATATCTATTATTCACCTCAGAATCTAGACCATTTTTCAATGTGTTATTTATTTTAGTTAGTTAGAAAGTAATAATTATAATAGTTTATTCAAATTAATAAAACGAGACTGTAGTCCAATAGTACAGATTAAGTAGTTTAGAAATTAAACAATAAATAGATTAATATATAAATTAAATGATAACAATTTTGTTAAAAGTTTTTGTTTTTCAAGACAATGTTAATATAGGAGCAAATCCTTTCATGAGCATATATTTTTTGTATTGGCTGATGCTTAAGCATCCTTTGCAAGATTTAAGATGGATTTATGACTCACACAAGTAGTACACTTTACTTTACACAAGTAAAAATAAACATTGAATGCTACTATTTATATGAATGTTTATAATATCAATGTATCGAAAGATCTGCGATTGTGTAATTTATTTTATTTTTTTGATATAAAAAAATTTTATATATTTTTTTTTTATTTTATTTTAGATGATGGTCGTAAAGTATTTAAAATCTTTTTTTTTTATATGTTTGTAGAAATTCAAATACCTTTTTTTATACAGAAAATTTTATTTTTATTTTTATATTATCATTATCTAATGATTGGTGATTGGTCATCGTATTGATGGTGCAATTTTGACAAAAAAAAAGGGGTAAGATGTCCAATACAAAATTTGAAAAAATCATGCAACTTAAATGCAATTATTCATTAATCATTTGATTAAAAAATATATGTGTTTTTTTTTTTACTTTAAATTAAAAAATATTACCATTGATTATATATAATGCAATTGTACCGAAAGTAGTAAACCAACTCCACATTTTTTGTAATCTATTTTCAATTATTTTTCCAATTATATCTTCATCTTCTAAACTTTGTAATTGTAATCCTTGGTCGACATAAGCATAACTCATGGATTGTCTAGCAATATTTTTTTTGAGCCACTTGAATTTCTTGTGGTAGTAATATATATTTTTGTAATGCTTCCATAATATCATGGAAGTAAATTCCAGCTAGTATCAATGTTTCTAGGCTTTTATAAGACCATGTCCAGGAAGTGGATGGTGTCAGAACTTGTGGCTTTTTGATTTCTCTCATAGGAGCTATTCCATACCATTCCGAATCCAATCTGAATGCAGCTGGTAGGAACTCATTACAATCCATTTGACTTACATAAGTTTGTAAAATATTAGTTTTTGGGGCCATAAAATAAGTTTTATTATTATAGGATACTGGCAATTCATTCTGTTTAGTATAATATATATTAACAGGTCTACATTTCAGCAGGCAAATTGCTTCTCCAGCTTTAATGGCTGTGTATCCTGGCCTCTCGCCCATACTTTATGCAAATTCATCTAAATTGTATGAATCTATACCGTACATTTCTGATAACTTAAATTTGGTACCAGTGGGTAAAATTAATAAATTGTCCTTACTAATAATATTAGCTGTACCTTCACTTAATTATATTCTATAGTTTCCTTGAACAATCACATTTTTCCAAGACCCTTTGTCAGAGAAAATGACGTGCCTTAACAATTCCCTTCCTTATCAACTGATCCGGCAACTGCTTGGGTCGCAAAAGTTGTTTGATTGATTTTTAAACCAAATATACCTCTCGAAGGAAAATGGTATACCAATGTTCTGTGTATTTCATTACATCTTGCAGTTCCCAGAAATAAAATTTCAAAATAAAACCCACCTTCTACAGCTTTGCATCATCCAAAGATGCACATCTCATTACGTAACCATACCGAAATTAAATATGATTTGTAATTGGTTGTATGAATGTCTGTCCTTTGGAGAAGTTTTATTCGGGGTACTTCTTTTGTTGTTGGTGGTGGTAGTGCTTCACAATATCTGATCTCTAAGCTACTAAACGATGTCACATTAAGTTTAGCTCCACTACAATCATATGCTATAAAACCATGTATGTTTAATAATGACAAAGCCAATATAAGTAATTTAGGTATTGTGTAAACTGCCATCTTCTTGAATTTGTACCTATTGAATAAAAAAAAACATATTTTATTTTAATTAATAATTATATAAATAAATAAATGTATGAAGAAAAAACAAATTTTTGAAATGTAAAAAATTCTTAATTGAGTATGATTATATGATATTTGAAAAATATTAAATAAATATAATATAAAAAATATATATAAAAGCATTTGGGAACATTCCTAGTTTACGGGACACCCTTTTTTTTTTCGTATATATGCATTTTTTGGCAAAAAAAATTATGGTGAAGTCAGAATTTCTCGGTCGGACTTAGTTTTGAAGTTATTGTAACTCTTTTTGTAACACTTTGAATTTTTTCGTTTTAGCAGTATTACGTTAAATAACCTATTTCACTCAAAATGAATGTTTGGTATCGTAGTCTAATGGAATAACACAGCCTTTGCAAGCAAACAGGTAACGGGTTTGTTGATACCGGGTTTCGAGACATTATTTTTGCATTTTTTTACACTTTTTTTTTCTCATAAAATATTTTCCAGTACCGGTACTTGGATGTTATCGCGACTACCAGAAACGAATACCGTAAATTAATAACTTTTTCAAAAATAATTATTTTTAAAATTTTTTCATTTAATATACTTGTGACCTATAACCTAACGGGCTACACGGGAATGACCGCTCCCTACGCCTGCCGGCTCCGGTCGCCACATTCGAGGTACTACGGACCTCTCACCTTGGGGGCTCGGCCCCTAAACCCCCCGGGGATGATATCAACCTAAAAGGTCTAACTGTACCTACCCTTCGGGTAGACCTACAACCTAACGGGCGTACCCTCGCTACGCTTCAATCGAAAATATCCCTCGATTTGCTGTGAAACACCACGTTGAGTAGGTAACAAGGATAAATAAATAGTTTTCAGGTTTAATTATACGAATCATATCCATAAAATAAAACCAATAATATGATGTAAAACTTGTTTACAATTAATTGGTTAAAAAAAAATCTGTAAAAAAGGCAAAAAAAAGTTATCGAGGAAACACGGTATATTGAACACACGATCGGTTGCTTGCGAATGCCGTGTAATACGATACCGAACCACTGCGCTGCCTGAAATAGGTCATTTAACATAATACTGCGAATACGTAGAAATTGAAAGTGTAATAACTTCTAAACTAAGTCCGACCGAGAAATTCTGACTTCACCATATATTTTTTTTTTTATTGAAAACTACATAGGTACCAAAAAAAAATGTCCCGTAAACTAGGAATATACCAAAAAAAAATATGCTGAAGTCAGAATTTCTCGGTCGGACTTAGTTCAGAAGTTATATGATACTTTCAATTTCTACGTATTCGCAGTATTATGTTAAATGACCTATTAACTATTAACATTAGACTACGATACCAAGCAATCGTTTTGAGTGAAATAGGTTATATTTTAACGTAATACTGCTAAAACGCAAAAATTCAAAGTGTTGTAACTTCAAAACTAAGTCCGGCCGAGAAATTCTCACTTCACCATAATTTTTTTTTTGCCAAAAAACGCATATATACGAAAAAAAAAAAATCACAAAAAAAGGGTGTCCCGTAAACTAAGAATGTTCCGAAATAGATTAGGTAGGTACCTATATAGATATTTTGGAAATTTATTTATTTATTTAATTCATTACGGACGTAAAGTCCAATAACAGTAGGTATTAATTTTATGCAATAATAATGTTACATATCACTTGACGACTAAAATATTAACAACAGTATCTTAAATTCATAAAAATAATTTACAAATAAATCCACACTGTATATATATATATATATATATATTAGCCAATTTCATAATTCGATCATTCGGTGAATTAGACATCAAGTTAGTTGTCGCTAAAGACAAATAAAATAATTCTACCGATTTTAATTTACATAATGGTGTCAATAATGGATGTTAATTATGGACAATAATTCAGGGCTATCAATCAAATTATTGAGTAGTTTATACAAATAATATAAGTCTACTTTCTTTCTTCTTATTTCTAAAGAATCTAAATGTAAAAAATTAAGTAATGGTGCATATGGCGAATGTGGTTCTCTATGTATTTTACAGTTTATGGAAACAAATCGCAGAAATCTATTTTGAATAGCCTTCTATTTCTTTAATTAAATAAACCTAATTGACAAGGGGACCAAAGAGTGGAATTATAATCCAAACAGGAACGAACCAGTGAGCAATATATGGATTTTAAAGCGAAAGAATTGGTAAAATCATTGCAATGGCGTTTAATGAAACCTAATCGCCTAGATGAATTATTAATCATTTTCGAAATATTTAAATTAAATGAATTTTAAATTTAATTAAATATTTTGAATAAGAATAGAGTGCCCTATTCCTAATACCTATTATTAATTTTGTTTTTTTCGACAAGTATCTACATTTTTATGTACCTATTCTATAAACAGTAGTTAGGAATATGTTATTAAATCATTTAAATGATTTACTACCACGAGTGTATAGGCAGGTAGAATATACTTCTAGGCAGTGGCATAGTCATGATTATGCAATGGTAGAGGAGGGGTTAAGTATAAATTAAACTAAGTTTTTAAATTTTTTGTTAGATTTGTTGCACAATGCTCATACTCTTATTAGACTATTCGAGTTCAATGGTGTATATACATTTATTAGGTTTAAGTGTACAAAAAATAGTAATGGGAGGGGGTTAAACACCCAAAACCTCCTCTGGCTACGCCACTGCCTATAGGTATTGGGATATGGGTATATGCAATCTTGGCAAGTAAAGTAATTTAAATTATTCATTACTGTAACAAAATTACTGTACAGTAATGAAATTATGTAATTTAATTACATATTTTTTTAACGAGTAATTCCTCAAGTAATTTTAACAATATTGTAACGTGTTACTTGAAAACTACTTTTAAAGTAAAAAAAACATACATAATATCAATAATTTTATTTACAAAATGTGTTAAGTATAATAAAATAAAATTTATTTAATTTATTTTTATCTTCTACATTTCAATTTTAGTGTGCCAGATTTTTATTTTTTTAATTGGCTTAATGTGATAAATAATAAAATAGAAACGTTTGTTATAAATAAATACTTAAACTTACTTTACATTTGTTTTTAAAACAATTAGGAGATGTTCTTTTCTCGGAAAAATAAGAATATTCAAGATTTTTAATCACACAATTATTTACATTAATATATATATATAATAATATAAGATTCCCAAACAAAACACAATAAAAAATTTAAATAGTAATGCATTACTTTTTAACTTTGATGGTGAAGTAATTTCATTAATTACTTTTAAAAAGTGATTTGCCTAAAACTGGGTATGTGTGGCTATGTAATAATAATAGGTACTAATGAAGTAATAATCTAGCTACATCATACATCTCAGAACATCATACATTAAATTTTGAAAATTTGCACATTTTAAATTTAATAGAATCAAAGTATCTTTTTCTTCTTCGTACCCTCTCCCAAGCATTTGGAGTTCGGCCACATTAGTCCTTAACTTCTCAAGAACTCGAAACCCCTCATCCTCCTCACTTACAAATGCCACCTCATATCACTCTATTATATCCCCCCTTCACCTCTTTTTTGGTTTGGAATTTTGATTGAATACAAAGTACCTATATGTTTTACAAGATTATATTACACATATTTCAAAACTTAACATTTTTGTTAATTATTTTGGTTATTTGTTTATGATCTTGTATACCTTCAATAAGTATTAATAATACTAAGTTTATTAATATATTTTATTTATAAATCAATAGGTAAAAAAAAAAATATTGAACATTATTAAAATATTATTACATATAGGTAATAAATTTTTTTTCATCCCATACATATACGACTGTTTGACTAGGTATTTTTTTTATCCGCATAAAGTTCCAAGCCCTGGTAATATTACTATATAGATGCAGCCTTGTAAAGTATTGGAATATTAATACCTATTTAAATGCTTGTATAGTATTTTTTAAGTACTTTGAATATTTTTTAGAACCATTTTTCACATAATTTAATATCAAAATGACATATCTATGTAGATAGATAATACCTAGTATGTAGGTACCTACCTAATAAGTATGTAATACTTGCAGTTATTTAAATATTGAAAAATAATTAGGTATACTGAATTTGAATAGTTATATTATGAATATTGTATATTATGTAAAATATAAATTAGTGTGAAGTTATATTGTAAATAATATGAAGTTTAATTATGTAAATACAGGTAGGTAGCATAAAATATAAACTTATACCCAACTTAAATCTTGTAAAAATACTTGTATTTGTATTCAAATACTTCTTAGATATTCATAAATTTTTTTTTTAATATTTAAAATATGTTTATTGTTTTTGTGTAAATAAAAGTATTAGCATTTAAATGTTTTTTTTTAAAAATATTTTTTACAAGACTGTATAGATGTTATACATAGTACCTGTAATATACCTAATCAATAGGTAGGTAGTCAGTACCAATAAATTACTGTCAACACATAATCATTTTATTAGTAGGTATACACTATGTATATACTTACTATTTGATTTTTATTTAATAGGTCAAGAAACACAGAAAGGCATGATCAACAATATTGAACTTTATAATGTAATAATCTTCATTGCTATATATATTCTTATCAAGTCATTTCTAATAATTATACCATATGAATTTACATAAATTAAAGTTATAATTATATTGATATGTTTTCATTAAATCAATAATAGGCAGTTAAATAAATATGAGTTACCTATATTGTACCTATATATTATATTACCTATATATTACTACCTACTAAATTTTTTATGAATCTTTGAATAGGTACTGTATTGACTTAAGATATGTCAGTATACTATACGTTTATTTGGGATTCAATTCTATATTATATATTCAGTTGAAATAATATTAAACACTAACCGTATAATAATAAATAATTAACCGTAAATACAATATTTATATTCATATAGGTATAAATTAAACATTATTATAATACCGTTTTATTTTTTAATACAATATTAAGAATATTAACCTACCTATATGATATTTTTATAAATTATTAGGTAGGTAGGTATGTTATTGTGTATTAAAAATATGATTATTTGAAAGTCAGTAGGTAATGTCAATTGTAAATGACAGCTGAGTTTTATTATCAGTAGTATTCGCCAAAACTGCGTAGGTCACGGGTACAAACAAATTTTTGTATGCTTGAATTTAATTCAGTGATATTAATAGAATACAACTCGTGTTTATGTTTTTGTTTTTAGTTTTTACCTATTTAAAATAATAAAAGTTTTAAATCTTAAAAATTACAAATTGACATTATTATAATAATAAATACAATTTTTTAAATTTTCATTAAATAAATTTGAATGATTTACTTTATTAATTTAAAGAAAAAACTTTTAAGCATAAAAATTCAATAAGTTCTATTATAATATGATAAGTTTATATTATTATTTATTAATTAAAGCTAAAAATGTTATATTGTATTTTTCAAAGCAAAATTTATGTTGAATTATGTCAAATGTAATTAGGTACCATGAAAAAATTAAGCACCGATAGGTATATTTGTTTGAGTATATTAAACAGAACATTTATATTACCTATCAAATTATTTATTACCAATTCACCCAAGTGACAAGCATACTTGTAATTTTACGATGAGTACCTATAGGTAAATAAAATAATAATTTAAACATCTTTCAAGTGTTATGTTATCTGATAATTTTCTTTTACACCACTTTGCATTTCATAATTAAAAGATAAATAACATATATATATAGGTAGGTAGATATGTTTCTTATCTACAGTTTAAACATTTACCCATTTATTATTTTATGGAAAATAAATGTATTAATTAAAGTTTACAAATATTGAAATAAGTATAATATGTATAACAAAATAGTAGATAAATTCAGTGGTGGTTTGAACATTTACAATTTATAGAGGTTGAATGAACCTATCCTACCCAGGGACGAGCCTAAAACTAATACAATACAAGCAATTTATTTTTAGTCACTAAGTACCTAACTATTTTTTTTTAATTTTTTGTGATTTATTGATTCATATGCAAAATTTTAAAACATGATTTTTTTTGTTTTTTATTTATCGGTCGCCTTAAAACTCTCCACCCCGAATCGCTTTTATTACAATTTTTTTCCATTAGGTACCTACTATTAATTTTGTCCAATTTGTTGACTTTCCAACTTAACAAGTAGGTACTTAGTGAGTAGACGGGGAAATGTAAAACCCTCCTTATTGAATTGCTATCCCACCCACCCTACATTTTTTTATTAGATTTATATTTAATTATTTTTAACCACTAATTTTTGTTTACCATGGGTACTTTTTCTTTTGCAGCGTATTTATTATTTGTCTTTGGAGTACTTGGTTGGTCGTTCTCTTCAGAATACCATGATCAATCTAGGTATTCAGAGCAGTGTTGACGAAGCATTGTATCAAATGGGATTAGATATTGAAGAACTAGAAGATCTCGAAGAGGACGCAGGATTAGGAAATGGTGGCTTAGGTCGTTTAGCCGCTTGTTTCCTTGATTCTATGGCTACTTTAGGCCTTGCAGCTTATGGTTATGGTTTAAGATACGAGTATGGTATATTTGCTCAGAAAATAATCAATGGTGAACAGGTAAATTGCAATATACATACATAGTATAGTTTAAGGTACAACAATATTTTACATAATTTTAATTTCAGAATGAAGAACCAGATGATTGGCTTCGATTTGGAAACCCATGGGAAAAGGCTAGGCCTGAATATATGTTGCCTATTCATTTCTTTGGTAAGGTGCTAGACACACCAACAGGCAAAAAGTGGATTGACACTCAAGTATGTAATATACCTATTTATTGTATTATTTAAATTATTATTATACCGACAATATTATATAATAATAGGTTGTATATGCCATGCCATTTGACAGTCCAGTACCTGGATATCAGAACAATATTGTTAATACAATGCGATTATGGTCTGCTAAGTCTCCTGTAGAATTTAACTTGAAGTTCTGTAAGTTGAATTTTGCAAAAATTATATATTTAAGAATTTATTATTTTATATTAAAATATATAAGTTGAAAATAATTTTTATGAAAAGTCTAATATGATTAATGAATAAAATTAAATGTTAGGTAATTATTTTATTGATTTTTTTTTAGTCAATGATGGTGACTATATTCAAGCTGTTCTTGATAGAAATTTAGCTGAAAACATCACCCGTGTCTTGTATCCAAATGACAATTCATTTGAAGGCAAGGAGCTGCGTTTAAAACAAGAATATTTCATGTGTTCAGCTACGCTTCAAGTAAAACATATTAGAAATTAATATAAAATATAATAAATAATTATAAATAATCATTTTACTCAGGATATTATACGAAGATATAAAGCATCTAAAAAAGGTGCTGAACCACGCATAGATTTCTCCCAGTTCCCAGATAAAGTTGCTATGCAGTTGAATGACACTCATCCAGCATTAGCCATCCCTGAATTGATGAGAGTCCTTATAGATATTGAAGGTTTGTCATGGGAAACAGCATGGGACATTACTGTGAAGACTTGTGCATACACCAATCATACAATTTTACCTGAAGCGTTGGAACGGTGGTCGGTATCATTAATGGGTAGTATATTACCAAGGCACATGCAAATCATATACCAAATCAATTTCTTACATTTACAAGTAAATTACAACCAAATTAATTGTGTTATTTTAGATATTTAGCATATTGTTTATATTTTCACAGAATGTTCAAAAGAAATTCCCAAATGACATTTCACGTATGAAAAGAATGTCGTTGATTGAAGAAGATGGGGATAAAAGAGTAAACATGGCTCATTTATCTATCGTAGGATCTCATGCAGTCAACGGTGTAGCTCGTATTCATTCAGATATCATCAAGAATGATTTGTAAATATTAATATTAAATATTCTTAATAATAAATTCTTATTATTGTGACAAAAAAAAGAAAAAAAAAGAATATACAATTTTAAAAAATAATCATAATTTATTAGAAATAATTTTAAAAACATTTTTTTTTTTAATACAAATATTTTGTTTTATTCTCAATTTAGATTTAGAGATTTTTATGATTTAACACCAGAAAAATTCCAAAACAAAACCAATGGCATTACTCCACGTAGATGGTTACTTCTTTGCAATCCCAATTTGTCAGATATTATTGGAGAGGTACATATATACTAGTTTTTACTATTTTGTAACTTATAGTTAAATACAATATTTTTAATGAATATAATTCACATAGAGAATTGGTGATAATTGGATCACTCATTTGGATGAGTTAGCAAAGCTAAACGAACTTGTAAATGATCAAAGTTTCATATTAGATATTCAAAAAGTAAAAATAGAAAACAAAATGAAACTAGCTCATTGGCTAGAAAGTGAATACAATATTAAAATAAATGTCAACTCAATGTTCGATATCCAGGTAATTTATACATTTATGTTATTGACATTTAAATGTTATCTTTGATTAACAATGTATGTACCCATGCGATTGTAAAATATTTTTCCTAGGTAAAAAGAATTCATGAATACAAAAGGCAATTATTGAATTGCTTACACATAATCACCCAATACAACAGGATCAAGAATAATCCAGATGGCGAATATGTACCAAGAACAATTATGATTGGAGGAAAAGTAAATTTCCTAATTAAGTTATACTTTTAATATACCATTGCGATAGAATAAAGACAAAATTGGGTTGACTGAATGTCTTGGACATTAATTGTAAAAATTATATTAAATGTCACAAATACATTAAATATAAGTGAACGGATTTTATAGACATTAATTTTTCGAAATACTATGCTCATACCTATAGTTACTGTATGAATATTTTACAAAAAAAAAGTTATTACACGAATGCCTATATTTCCGTTATAGGCTGCTCCTGGATACTACGTAGCCAAAAAAATTATAAAACTCATCAATTATGTGGCCAATGTGGTCAATAACGATCCTGTGATTGGAGACCGTTTGAAAGTTTTATATTTGGAAAACTATCGAGTGACTTTTGCTGAAAAAATCATACCAGCTGCAGATCTTAGTGAGCAAATATCTACTGCGGGTACTGAAGCATCTGGTACCGGAAATATGAAATTCATGGTACATATTCCTTACAGTATTTCACTATACATAATATTATTTATAACAGATACCACCGTGAACAATAATTTTAAATGTGTTATATTATACATGTTAGTTAAATGGCGCACTTACTATTGGCACATTGGATGGCGCAAACGTAGAAATGGCCGAAGAGATGGGATCTGAAAACATATTCATTTTCGGAATGACAGTCGACGAAGTGGAATTGTTGAAAAGGAAAGGATACAACTCCTATACGTACTATGAATCCATACCAGAACTTAAACAATGCATAGACCAAATTCAAAATGGATTCTTCAGTCCTAACAACCCCAACGAGTTTAAGGATATTGTTGATATTCTTCTTAAATGGGATAGGTATATATGCTTGTTAATTATTATGTTTTAATTAGCTACAAGCAATTTACAATACCTACCTCTAGTTTGTAACGTGATAATATTTTAAATATCACATATTTTCATTTTATAGATTTTTCTTGATGGCCGACTACCAAGATTACATCAAAGCCCAGGATAAGGTCAATGAGACATATATGGTATGAAAATCAATTGCTTAGTGTTATGCATGCATAATATTCTATATCATATAATGTATATCTACAATTATATAAATGTTATTTTTCTCTATAGGATCAAGCTAAATGGACACGTATGTGCATTCGTAATATCGCATCATCTGGGAAATTTTCATCCGACCGCACAATCACCGAGTATGCAAGAGAAATTTGGGGTACTGAGCCATCGAGAGAAAAACTACCTGCTCCACATGAACGTATTGCCGATCTTCCAAAACAGTAATAATGCAATTTTAATCTTGGCAACTTTTTTATAACAATAGATTTTTGGAAAATGTGTTCCTCACTATATAGTTTCATATTTTTAATATGTAATTGTAACAAATTTATACAAACCTAATTTTTTATTACACTTATTATTGTTTTCATGTTTTTTTTTTTTTTAATTTTAATAAATTATGATGATTTATGTTCATTGAATAAGTTGTTACACTACATGTCTATACATTATGTATTATGTAACATCAATTAGTTGTTTATTTAAACAAAATTAATTACACATATAAAAATACATGTCAAGTGTGAAACTATGAAAGAAAATTATAATATATACAATTTATTAAGAATATTTTTATCATTATTTTCATACCTTAGTATTCTGTAGAAATTCAAATTATACATATATAAATCGTACAAAATATAATATATTATAAAGAAACTTTGTCGGAAACATATATTACCAAAATTGTCATCAACAAATTTTTGTTTCCCATCTGACATGTTTATAAACAAAGTCAGCAACAATTTATCAACATGTCCAGATCAGTCAAAATTTGTCAATAACATATGAACAATTTGTCATACTTATCTATGTGTTCAGTTTAGCATAGAGCATTGAGTTGTCAAGTGACAAGAGGATCAAGTGTTTATTTAAATATTTTATTTATTTTAACCAAATAATGGAATGGCCCAAAGCAACTGTATGCCAATCAATAAAAAATAACACTATGACAAACCCAATACCTTCATTTTGGGGGCTTATTAATTTTTAAATTCAAAATTATGCAAGCAGTTGCAGTAATATATGTTTATTAAACATTTTGTCGCCAACTTTGTTGAAAAAATTTTTTTGCTAACAAAAATGATATTTTTTTGGTGTGGACATGGCTTAAGATAAAATTAAAAGTTGACAATTATTAATAAATATTTTAAAAAAAAAACAGTTTCTATAGATACTTCATTTGCCATGGCTCGTAGAATGGTGATAAATAAATATTTTTTTAATTATAAATAATAGGATTAATGTTATTAGTTAAATTATGTAAAAACAAAACTGTACAGATATGATACAGGTGGTTGAAATTAATTCATTTTAAGGAATCTTTCGATCCTCGAACAACATAATGCTATATAAACATTTTAGATTTAAAAGGAAAGAAATTGTTGTATTTGAAAAATAATTTTGAATAAAATTTGTTACAATATTATTTTCTGATTTATAACAATATTTTGTTATTTTTGATTGGAAACTTTTCCTTAACGCTTATGAAAACTACTAGAAAAATCCAAAAATCGACTTTTAAAATACCAAGTAGAATAAAAATATTTGTATCAAAATTTTTGTACCTGAAAACTCCTACTGATCATACTCGACTCCTACCCGAAAATGTATTATGCATAAAAAAAAATAAACTTCAAATTTATCAGAAAACTCTTAACTTCGAAACTCTTACTGGACTCCTTTCTCTTCTTTCTCAGCATAACAAAGCAGTCTCTCCATAATTTTCTATCTCCAGCATCTTCCACCTGTATCATTTCATCTGTGGTCTCGTCATATTCTTTAATACCATATCTAACCATCTTTGTCTTGGTCTCCCACAAGATCTTTTCCTATTCCATTTTTTATTTAATACTTCTTTTATTTGACTTCCTTTTGTCACCAAACATGCCCAACCATCATTGTATTTTGCTATTTGCAAAGGCCACAACGTTAGGATCTTTAAGTAGATTCCTTAAATCTTTGTTATATCTAATTTTATATCGATGTGTAGAAATATTATTGTAGTATTTATTACACATATTCTTCTTAACATTTTTTTTTCGAATGTTATAAGTGTCTTATCATCTCCTTTCGTCGTACCTTATGCTTCATATCTTTTATATGCTATGTATACTTTTGATTCTTTGTTGTATCACTTGGTGCATGTCATTTCTGCTATTAATATTAGTGACCCAAGTTATTTGAAGCTATCCACACTTTCAAATGTGTATTAATAAATTTTAAAATTATTATTATTATTAATATTACCACCTGAATTATTTCCCACTCTAAGAGACTTGAATTCATAGAGTTTATCACACAAAAAATAACAAATCATTGTACACCCGTCAATGTCACACTGTGCTTAGAATATTTTATTTATATTTATTCTGAGTAAAGCCGAGCTCACTCTAAAATTTTAAATTACAAAATTTTTCACATTATTGTTTTAACTCTTAACCAACTACAATGTGGTTTAAAAAATTACTTTCCTAAAGTACCATCTATAATTAATTCTCAATATTTAGATGTGCTATATGATGCATTTAGAAAGGGACAAACACATTATGAACAATAAATCCTTGGTTAAATAAGGTTTTTCAGGTTTGAATAAAAGTTGAGAATACAAGGTTTTTAGTATCAACAGTTTTGAAGAACTCCTCCCAGAGGAAGGACCCTGATCAGAAATAAAGCCTGTTGACAGAAACAGGTTGTCACCAGTCCTCATTTCCATAAATGGTTGACACCATCATGACATCGAAGGAGGACGATGAACAAGAACGGCAGATCATCAAAAGAATAGTCTAGTACTATTTTTTTTTATAGTAAACGACTATAAAGGCTGGAGTGAAGGATTCTGAAGAATATATTATAATGTATATAAGCTTTGTAATCAATTTGTAATTGTAGTTTATATATGATTTTAATAAATGATAATAAAATAAATTTTAATAAATGTTTCGGCAGTACTTTCCCAAGGTGTCGCCGATTCAACAAGGAAAAACAAATAAGGTCTGAATAAAAGCTGGAAACATGAGGTTTTTAGTATTAATATTTGATGTTTATTAAATTCAAAATAGTTCATAAAAATAGTGAGTTGTGAATAATATCTATTAATTATATAATACACTAATTAACAATAAATGGTAACAACACGAGTACAAAATAATAATTATTATAATTAAATATTAATGACTGCTAAAAGTCTAATTATACAGTTCTATACAGTCAGATCTACATAGTTAAGAGTCATTGAGAACAAGTATGATCTTTGGGATTGTGACGGTTAGTTGCAGGCAGACTTTTTTTTTAGTCTGATTATTCCTAACCTTTATTTTTAAATTAATTGTTTAGGTACCTACAACCTATTTACTTTCAAGTATAAATATTTGTCTGTTGACAAAATATGCTTTATATGGAACAAATTCCTAATTTTATTATATATCTATAACATTTAGGTACACTATCACACAAGAATTGACAGTTTTCCAAATTAAAAAATTGTTCGGATGCATAAGGAAGTTGGTCTATCGTCTTTTCGGTTCACAGATAGGATAGTGTATTATTATTTTAAATTTAAAAGCAACGATAAGTTAATGAATTTAAAAGAGAATTCTGAGCAATAATATAATACAAAAATAGGCAACTATCACAATTTTATTATTTTTTCTACATTTTTAAAATGTAGTTTTAGGTGCCTAAGCATAAGTATGTTTATGGAATTATAGTTTATTGTTTAAAAATCAGGAATTTAGTACACTTGCAATAGGCTTTCCAAATTTGTTTCTTTACGCTTAAGGAAACTACTAAGTAGCTCTTTACTTAAAAACTTCTCCACAACTCCAAGTCGACAAGTTATACATAGAAAAATAAATAAACAACATTGTAAAAGCTAAAGGCTCTGCTCAGATTCGAAAATCTAATAATTAGATATAAACATTATTAAATATATTGGTATAGATGATTACAAATTCCACTTTATTATACAGTTACATATAAATAAATAATATTGTACAGTTAAGAGGATGTCAGTGCAAACAATTTTTAATAAAAAACTCATGTTAGCATTCCTCATTTTTAACAACTTACAAACATCTTAGAAATATGAAACAAAAAATAAATTATAGATAACATTATCTAGCGCTTTACAGAGCTTTTTTAATGATATTTTAATTTTTTTTTAAGTTATAGTTATTAAAAAAAATCAAAAATGTTGAGCTTTTAATAATTCATAAAACATATTTAAACACACATATTGAAAAATGGCTCTGTAGATGGAACTAAATAATTTTGTTTTTGGTTTCATGTTTCCAAAATATTTGCAAGTTGTTATAAATGAGAAATGCAAAATTAATGTTTTTATTAAAATTGTATTAATTCATAAAAAAACAATCATAATAAAAATTATATAGTAATGGGAAAAATTGAAGGGCTCGGTGCAAAAACGCAGGATTTATTTTTGGGAATCTTAATTTTTAGATATTATTAATTATTATAATTTTTAGAGAAGTTGTTTTGCAATACGTGTTAAAAAAATAAAGATGGTGGAAATGTCTATTTCTTGCACTGAAAAGTTTTTTTCTCTCAATCAACTCAACATATGTATGTCTGTTAATATAAGTTGGATTTGAATGATAAAAAAATGTTGTACCAAAAGATGCGCAATAAACGATTTTATGCATTCAACTCAAAAACTAAAACTTGGTGAAAATCACAGTTGACTGGTTTTAGAACCGAGCCCTGTAATTATTAGTCATTTTAAAAATGCATATAAACAATTTTCAATTGTTAGATTTTCATTTTCCTTAAAATTGCCTATATAGAACCTTCTAAAATTTTTATATTATCTTATAACGCAAATTTGTATGTTATTACATAGGTACTTAATTATATCAATCATAAATTAAATATATTTAAATATTACTTATTGTTCATATAATAGAGTTAAAACTTAAAATATTAATTAATTAAAGAAATACTAATGAATATTTTCAGCCTTTAAATAAAATCATTGAGATCATATAACGTTTAAATATATATTTAAAAACATATACTTTTCAATTATACAAAATAATAAGATCTAAGAATATGATTATTGTAAATATGTTTTCAAATTTAAATAAGGTATTGCCTTTTTTTTAGAATAATAAAGATTCTTAGGATAATTATTCGTATCAAAGTGTTTAGTATTAACCAACATATTGATGTTTTCAGAATTATAATCCACCAATCCAGATAATAATGCCGGCCATCTAAAAATGGCAACAAGACGATCATGTAGTTTTTTAGATTCTCCATTATCCAAATTACAATAATTTGTATTAGAATCATTAAAACGGTCACTTTTTATACTTGTAGTTAGATTTTTCATGTATGTATATAACATTCTAAATGTCTCGAAATTTGGCGGAACAGAACCCATAGAGTAAATAGGTAGTGGAAATGTTTTCTTTTCAATTGGAACTAAATTTTGACTTATATTTCTCGAATTTTGATTTTCAAAATTTCTTATTCTAATATCAAATAGACCTTCCAATTCACTTAATTCGGAATTTATAATATCACTTGTTTTTAAAACATCGTGAACGCCTTCATATGCAAATTTTATATCTGTTGTATTTTGTTCAAGTGTAGTGGATGGTTCTAGTGTCAATGTTTTAATGTTATATACTTTTAAGTAAGTCATCATGCTCATAAGATGATCATCAATCAAATCATCTTTATGAATAAACTTTTTAGGTACAATCAAATCAGCTCCCAAGTAATCAAGCACATATTTGAGAAGATCACATTTACTAGAAAAATTACAACGATTAGTTACATAGATGTTGTCTAAAAATGATTTTTTCAACTTCCGATCAGCATTTGATTCAATAGGCTTAATAGAACTTTTTTGTAATAAACGATTTTTTTTGAAGGTTTCCTGTAAATAACTTTCATCGAATAGTGTATTCATATTAGGATCATCATCATCATCTTGTACTTTACATACTCGTCTTGTACCTGTACGTGGAAAGTTTTCAACAGTCATTTTTGGATTTTCATTTACTTTTTTTTCAATTAATGTGAATCTATGACGACATTGTTCTGCATTACGTCCAGGTACTTGTTCAGCAACTTGTGTCCAAGTCAATTCATCACGTGCATATGGATTAATAGCACGTAGTAACGATTTATCTTCTTCAGGCGTCCAACCACCTACATAATTATCTGCTTGTTTATAATATGCAATTCGACGATAAGCATTACGGATTTGTGCAGGTGTTCGATTGATTAGGTTCATTGAAACTACAGATGGAGGCAAATTTCTATTTTGAGCCACATTAATAATAAATTTTTCTCTTTCATTCAAAAACCCTTTCTTAATGCCTGGTTTCAAACAGCACATCCACCTATTAACACAAAACCAAATAATGAAAATTTAACATATTATATTTATTTTATTTTACTTATATGTATAAGGATAAAATATTTTTATAATTATCAACAAATTAATGATCATTACCTAATTTATTTTGCCAAAAGTAAACAATAATAAATAGTTATATTTAAATTTAAGTATTTGTGTATAATTTATTTAAAATAAAATAAAACCCAAATCCACAAAAATTTACTTTTTATTTTAAGCAAATACAGTATTTCGGAAACAATGTTTCTATCTTCAGTGCAAAACACAGACTGTCTGTATTATATGTCTAAAATATTGTCATCCACAAATTTTATAATAGGTGTTATAACTTTGAAAAGTAATTTAATTTGTTTTACATAAACTTATTTTTTAAACAAATGTCGTGATTACACCACAATAAAAAACAGTACTGATACAGGACTATTTTTAATTACTTTTAAATTATATTAAAATATTTTTTGATTGTTAGATTTGTATTTTTCTAAAAATATTTTTTATCTAAAAAAAATAATATTTTATTTAATATTTAATATAATATTATATAATATATTATATAATTTTTTTTCTAAAAATACAAAACCTCTTAAAAATGAGGTATGCAACATCTTGACATTATCTTATATCAATGTATAAAACTGTAATTAAATTCACATACCTATTATAAATTTGATCAACGGATCGTCCTTCATCGTGCAAAGCAAAATAAACTTTTTGCCAATTGATAATATTATTGACAGAGTTTTCTTTAATTATTTCTACAAGCTTTTTGTCTTCTTCTTTAGACCATCTACCTTTTTTGTTTAACATTTTCTTACACTTTTGATAATGAACAAAACATTGTAACTCATTGCGGTTAGTATTCAACTCAATAGCTATTTCACGCCAATTTTTTTCCTCATAATTTGTCGCAATTTCAATTAATTTATCATCTTCATGTTTAGTCCATTTAGCTCTTGATATATGAGGTTTTAACATGAGATTCCAAAACCGACGACATTGCAAATCAGGTTTATTTGTCATTTTAGCTATGTGTAACCAATCATACTTTGTTTCTGAATCCGTAAATTGAATGATTAAATCTTTAAAAGGTGTTTTTGATATGTTATCTATTTCTTTTTCAATAGCAGATATTTCAAGTTCAATTTTATTTTTCAATAATGGATCGCTTTGAATTTCTTTATCTATTCCAAGTTGATAATGCTGTTCAAGCATAGGTTTTTTTAATTTTTCTAATACTTCTACATGGATTGCTTGTTCCAATTTATTTTTAAATTCTTGGTTCCATAAATTTCGTTCAACACATTCTTCAAGGATAAAATGACCATTGTAAGATAAGATCAATTGGTCATTTTTATATAGTTCCATAAGATGAGGATTCCGTTGGCAGTTTGATAAGCCAATTTTGAAAAAATTTGCCAAATGAGCTTTATTTTTTAAACTTTTAGTAAATGTTTTGGGCATAGACTTTTTTTCATATACAATAGTATTATTAGCCTTGGTAGCATTTTTTTTTGAAATGTTAATATTTCTATTAATTTCTACTATCATTTCTTCTAAAGAAACTATATTACGAGCTAAAGTATCAATAAAATTGTTACATCGTTCTAATAATTCTATAAGAATATCATTATTTTGTACATTTTCATTTTGACTAAAATCTATACTATTAATTTCTTCGAAAAAATCATCTATATTGTTATTTGGACTTGGTTCAATTTTACAAATATGACTTTCACTCAAACTTTTATCTTCACTTGTTTCATCTTGTAAATGTTGATAGTTAAACTCATTTTCCAACCATTCAAAGTCACAATTATTAGCAGTTGGTTCTATAATTTCATCATTTTCAAACTCTTTAGATGATCCAGGAATTGGGTTACCATATTCATCCATATTTTTTATATTGAATCTAAAAAAATAATAATCGGTACTTATATAATAAATATTTATTGTAAATAAAACTCAAATAGGTATCATATTTAATAATGCTAGAAATTTTTTAAACAAATTATTTAAGTTTTTCAAAATAAAAATGTTTGTATGCATCTAGCAGTGGTGCTACTAAGGGCTACCCTATTTTTGGGTCCTAATCTTTACACATGTAATAATAAAAAACCAAGTTAGGGGAGGGGTGGAAGCATTTTACATGAGCAAAGCTTTAGTTTAATATATCTAGTCTAGACACAAATACTGTCAAGTACTTCAAATATTTAAAAAAACAAGAACAAAATATCATACAAAAATTCTAAAATTCTATTTGAATAGTACAGATAAATAACTTTTTAGCCATATATAAATTATTTAAAATGCCTCCTCCTCCTTTTTAATACAAGTATGTATTATCTCCAAGGAAATTTCTGAAACTACCTTTGAAATGCTTCCCTTAAGGGACTCCAAATTTGGGTAACGTTTTTACAAACTCATTCCTCCAATGGGTGAATTTAAGTCTGAGCTTGTAGAAGGCCAATCAGACACATTGATGAAATGCGGAACATTGTTTTCAAGCCATGTTTGGATTGTTATTGCCTTATGGGCTGGCGCCAAATTCTATTGGAACACTCAGTCAACTTGATATTTTTCCTGTCTTAGATCACATAGTGAAACTTTTTAGTGATACTTTATTCAATTGACAATTTTTTCAAATGACTGGGTGTATATATATACTCTATATAAGTATATATACTTATATATATTTATAAATAATTCTACAAGTAACTCAACACCAAAATATATAAAAAAAAAAAAAAAAAAAAAAATATTTAGGAGTAGATATAAACTCACAAGCAGACAGTCATGAGGAGATACATAGAATAATCACAGCTGGAAACAAATGCTATTTTTCATTAGTCCAATTATTCAAGTCAAAAATGTTATCGAATAGAACAAAAATAGACTATATAAGACCCTTGTTAGACCAATTGTACTCTACACCTGTGGAGTATGGGCATCTACTATTATAAGTATAACACATAAGAAAATATAACACATTCATCATTTAAATACCATAAATGATTTATAAATTTTTTAATATCTATGGGATACACGATTAACCTCTTATAATTATCTGTTATTAACTTGATGTATTGGAATATATAAGTACTCAAAACTTAAACAGCACATATATATATGTGTACCATTAGCAATTGAACATATTTTTTTATAAATTTAGGTATATATAATCAAATTATATGGTAATTATTACGATATCGTTTTTTACAATCTGTTTTTATATTATAACATAAATTAGGTATACAAAAATTATTAAAAAAACATAATAATAGACAAAAGGAGAAATTGATAATAGTGTGTTCGAATGTATTATTATAAAAACAATAATCTATGTATCTAAAAGATTTGACGCGACTATTGCAGTGTTAGTACTTTTATATAATATTAATTTTTTAAGAAATATTACGAGTATATCAGTCAATGGTGCTTCAATAGCATTCATGCAACTAAACCATTGTTGAGCATAACATTTTATAATAAAGCAACATGTCTTTAACTGCCGATTTTTCCTTGGGTATTACTTGAAACTGTTGTTTAAAATAAATATTTTCAAACAGTATATGACTTTAGCCATCCATCTAGCCAAATAATAGGCACCAGTTTCTCGAAAGTAGATATTATTTGGAGGTGTTCCACTTTGAAATATTATAATTAATTCCAAGAATTCCTTTTAATCACTTCTAGGCAATTCTATATAATATTACCTCCAGAACTACATAATATCTTTCGGAAAAATTTAAATTTGAGAAGAATTGCCTGGAAGTGATTATAAGGAATTCTTGTAATTAATAGAATAAAGGCTCAAAGTGTACTAGTCTCATTAAAGACATTAAATGACACAGCAGAGAGAAACATAAAATTAATAGAGGAGTACAATCAAAAAATGAAGAACAGAAACAGTTTTTGTTAAAAGTATGCATATTTTTTATTTTACTATAATATTATTATATTTCAATATTTATAATTTATATATACCTAATAATAAATCTTATAAAAATTTCAGGTTGTTCAAGAATATAGAAAAAATTATCCATCTTATAGTCAACAATATCTAACGAATACAGAATAATATACATTATGTTTTCATATATAATAACTAATAATTATAATAAAAAATAATTTAAATATTTATAAATTGTTGAAAGTTTACTATCCTACGATTACGTAAATTGAACCATAAATAAAAAATGGTTGATCCAATCCAATTTTTACTAAGAATCTTTCTTATAAACAAATTTTGAATTCATTTTATTTGAAATGTTTTATTATATCTTCAACTATTTGGCAAATATTTTAAAATAACTTAAAAAAAAACAATTTTTATCAAATTATTAAAATATTTTCTATTTGTTTTTTTTTTTATGTGAAATATTCAATTTGCGGAAATTTTTATAAACATATATTTTAAAGAAAATATATTTTTCTATCGTTTATATTCTATATATTTTTCTGTAAATGTTTTAATTTTCAAAATAATAGGGAAAAATTGAAAAACCACCCTGTTAGGTCATAATTTAACCCTTTTTCGGCACGGGAAGGGGTTGAGCCATTAAGTCCAAGTTTTTACAGAATTAGTTTTTCATAACAATTAAAAAAATGGAAAGGTACTCATTTTGAATTTCCTAAAAGAAATTTGAGCCAATATAAATATGTAAATATGTAATATTATTATTTATATTTATTTATTATATATAATATAATATAATATATTATTTATTATTATGTATAAATAAATATGTCTTCAATTTATTTTATAATTGTAAGTAAGTATAATATAGTAATAATATAATGTATATAGTATATACTATATAATATAGTACAGTGGTTAAAGTGAGGGGGGACAGAGGCGTCCCCCTTCTTTGCTGAGCTTAATTTTGGCGTCCCCTTTAGTCAAAATAATTTAAATCATAATAATGACATGTAGGTAAATACAATAAAAGTAAAAAAATATATATATTTGATGTATAGGCAACGCAAAAACGGTAATGAATGATGAACTACAGTTGTATAATATGACCGTACTGACAAAAATAGGTCTATTTTAATATAGACTGATTTTTTATTTTTATTATTGAATTCATATAATTTTATTAGTTTCATAATATTATAATATACAACGTACCAAAAAGTAGGTGTTAAATGTATTATTAAGAGGACACCACACAGCTGATTTTTAAAGGGTTTGTATAGGTAATTTTTATGAAATTTAAAAAAAATGAAAATCCATCAGTTTCAAAATGTTTGATTATATTTTTAGAGTACTATAAATATAGTCTTGTATCAATATAATTTTTAATTGTCGTATAATAACGATGTTTGTTAAAGAAACATGTTTATGCATTTTTCATTTTTAGTAACTTGAGAATATTATAGAAAGATTACATAAAAAATAAAGTATAAAGAACAATATTTTCTAGCGACTGATGGAGCAGATTTTTAATATATGCATTTTTTAGTGTTTAATGAGTTGTTTAAAAAATCAAAAAAATTTATATTTTAACAGCTCAAAAAACATGTATAAATGAAAATATCGAAAATCGGGTCCACATTCGCTAGATAATGTTTTTAGATATAATTCATATCTCTAACATGTTTATAAGTTGATAAAAATGAAAAATGCTGAAGCAAGTTTTTCATTGAAAAATTGTTAGTGCGGCGCTTTCTTAAGATAGAATTTATTGTTTTGTACATAATATAAAAAAATTAAATAAAACAAGTTAATAAATGGTATTTAGTTATAAATTGTTTGCAAGATCTATATTATAAAAAAAAATCATAAAAACCATAAATGTATCAAGTGTAATAGTTATGTATTATTTTTAATGACTATTTGATAATTTTTACTGTTCTTATTTCAGAGATTATTAGTGTCCAAAAAATTTCAAATCAAAATTGAATAAGGTTTAACGGTTCAAGGGACGCTTTTTATTGCATAAGTTTTAGCCCCCCCCCCCGCAATTATTTTTCACTTTAACCACTGATATAGTACCTAGGTATATATAGTCATATAGGTATATAGGTATTTATTAAATACTTTTATTAGCATTTATTTATTATTAAATATTAAAATAATTTGAATGCGTACAAATTAATAGTAAGATCATTACAATTGGGTATATTAATTATACTTTTATATAAAACTATTTAGGTAAGTACCTACCTATTATAAAATGATTAGTTGCAACAAAAGTGATCTACTAGGTAGGTATTATTTTTGTATCTACAACAATGGAGTGTTAGAAAAGAAGAATTTGATTCAAAATCTACAATATTTCTTTGTATGAATCCCAGACATTGCAGAGCTCGATCACAGATTATATGAATATATAATATGTATAATAATATTATACATATAATCTGTGACTCAATCAAAAATTGTGATATGAGTATGAAATGATAAAATGGACTAGTGTGGAATACTTTGATATTTTATTTTGTTAAAATGAGTGGATGAATGACCATTGATCTACTAATTAAGTATTTGACTACTATTAGATTGTAAGATCTATAAAATTATATGATTACACATTTAGGTATTATAATTTAAGTAGAAACCAACTGCATAACATAGTGATATAAGATTGTTTAATGAATTTTCAAGTTTTTTAGTCTTCAATATTTCAAATATACCTACCTACATTGATATAACCCATTTATGGATTTTTACTAGGTATAATATTATATTATGACTTTTTCTTCATTTTATTTTATTTCAAATTAATTTTGTAATAAGGCTTTGAGCATAATCATATTATATAATGTACCTAGGACAATCAAATATTTTCAATTCTTAAAATGTATAATTTCAGAAATGACCCAACTCCTTTTTCTCTTGTATGATAATAAATTGTAATAAATGATAGAAGGACAACCATTGACTTTTTTTAATTACCTAAATGAATAGATCTTATCTTATACACATGTTCATTTTTTTTTTTTGCATTTTTTAATATACCTACCTATAAAACTTATTTTTATAAATTTGACACTAAGTAAACATTATAATTTAAAATAAAAAACCTACTAGATAATAAATTGTTAGGACGTTACATCCACATTTGTTGTGACCGTCCGTTTAATAAGTAGTATAGTAAAATCACACTAAACAGATTTGAAATTATAGTAGGTAGGTATTTAGGTTTTTTAACAGGGGTTTTAACATTCAACACTAAATTTAAAAAGAGAAATATTTTTCAATGTGAAATTTTGGAAGAAATCGTACCTAGTTTTATTATTAACTTGATTAATGTCGCGATATCTGTTTTACACTAAACAATAGATGTTCGATATAGAATATTAACTTCTAGAATCTTCAGAATTTTGTAATTTAAGATCATACCTAATTATTGTACCTATACAGATTCTATATAATTACTCATTAATTGAATAACAGAAAAATTAAAAACAATGTCATAGTCAAATAACTTTAATTTCGTACGTGAGAACGACGGATGAAAAATGAAAACTTTATCAATGTGAAATCCGTTAGCAACGTTATCATATTGTATAATATTAACTCGAGTAGATAGAAGTATGCTTACCGTATTCTGTTTGTGAAACCAAATAGTTTAAATGAATTATTTCTTATTGAAGCAATAAAAACATAATATTATTAAAAAAAATGTATTCACTTTAAAATAGCTATTTAAACCGAAATCTTAAACACTAAATTTTAGTACACAAAAATTATAATGTAGTTCTGGTGTGGTAGTATCATAAATCATAATACTATTATAGTATAGTACCAAAATCTGAAAAACGCCATCTATTGAAATTGATAAAAACTTTTACATTTTATTTTTGTATTTATTTGTATAAATAATTAAATGCATACGTTGAAATTAAATGGCTGTTAAATTACTGTATATATTAATAAACTCAATTACTATTATGTAAATAATCCAAAATATTACTATTCATTATTTTTTTGTTGTATTTAAGCAAATTATGTTACAGTGACACCAGTGATACAAGTATCAAGTATACAATAGAATAAAAAGTAAAATAAAACTGAACAATTTTTATAATTATTATTTATTAGTAATAAATTTTCATTATTCATTATTTGTTATAATAATGCATGGTCTTAGATTATAAAAATATAATAATAACAATATAGTAGAAAGTACCTAATTCCGTTGATTTCAGTTTATTAATTAATTAATTTTTATATACATATTATAAAGGTACCTATTATAATATACAAATGTCAAGATAAACACTATTTGCATACATCACAGAACATTACATACATTTTACTGCAGGACCGTCCCGAGGGTGGTCGTGGGGAGTGTCTCACTCCCCCCCCAACACGGAAAGTTTTCAAAATTAAGCAAATAGTTTTTTTTTTTTTTTTTTGCTTATTCACGTACGTATTTTGGAATTTCAAGTCGGCACAAAATGGGAAAAAAGATTGATTACCTACCCTTTCTTTTTTTTTTTTTTGGCGCTTATTTTATGTTTTAAAGAGAAATATCATATAATTATTTTTAAAAAATCTTTCTTCGGGACTGCTCTGAGTAGGTATACTATAAAAAGTCCGTAGATATGTGTTTCCATACCTGTGAATAAATCATATATATGTTTTACTGAATTGACAAATTACAAACCGATTTAAAACTTGAAAATATTTTAAAGATTAAAATGGGTTAATTAAATTTTTTTTAAAGAACATAAACGAACAACCATTTATGAACCTATATAAATAATAATAAATATATACATGAATCATAATAATAATATATAATTGTGGTAATAATTAAAAATATATGCATAATATTAGGTAGGTATACAAAGATTTTATTATTATACCTATTTAATAAAAGTAATAATATGACGAAGGACACAAAAAATATTAAATAATATTAATTATAAATATCATCATTCACATTTAATAATATTAATCGACAGAACTATTAATGCCATAGTAGGTATAGGTACTAATATATATTAGATACAATAATATAACATAAATATTTATAATATATAAATTGTATAAAAATGTATTAATATATATTATATTATTATGACCATGCCTTGATTATTATTGTGTTATTATCGTATACAATATTTTTTTTTATAATTATCTCAAGTTGTCAAAATTTCAACTGTGGTTATCACTCGTCTTTTTGATAAATGTTTTAGAGCTTAAATGTTAAATCATAAATAATATTTTGTACGATTATTAATTCATCTTATTTATTGCCAACACCAATTTTGATTCGAATTGTTTTTTATTCCTTTAAACAGTTTCTCGTGCTTTAACGTTGAATAATGAGTGTTATCGAAGTGGTTGAAAAAGAAAAAGGATCGCGAATGCAACTAAACAAATCGTTGAGCAATACTGCACAATGGGTCAAATTGAATGTGGGAGGCACTTGCTTTCTAACTACAAAGACTACATTATGCCGAGATCCTAATTCTTTTTTATGCAGACTATGTTCAGAAGAATCTGATCTCATCTCTGATATGGTTAGTTGGCTAAAACATTCTTATAATAAAAAATATCTACTTACCTCAATTCCAATAAGCATTGATTGAAACAATTATGTGGAAAATAAATGGTAGTACAAAAGTTGTTATTTTAATTAAACATTAAATGAGTAGATGCCCCTAACTAGAAAATATTAGATTTATATAAAAAATATTTCAAAAAGTTTATTTAAATATTAATTTCCATTTTTTAATATTTATTAAATATAATATTTTATGAAGTACATCATTAATATTAAGCACTTAATTTTTAAAATTTTGATTACATTACCTACCTATTTATCCATTTATTTCTTCTATTAAGGTGATATGCATACCAAGTTTTATTTTTATAAATTGTATTTACTTGGAGTAGGTAGGTAATTAATAAGTTATAGCCATTAGGTACACAAATAGAATGATATAACTTATAATATATCTACATAACATTTTAGTTCTAGATTCTCAAGTACTACCAAGTGTTTCACTGTTATGATATATCGAATTTGTGGCTGTTTTTTACTTTTCCGGACTATTTAATTTTTAAAAAAAAGTTTTGATATTCATGTACCTACCTATCTAGTATACAATGCAGAAATGAAAACGTAATCAGAATTCGAGGGCCAAATTTAGTATCAAAGTTATAATAATTTAAAACTAGGTAATTAATATTATCAAAAATTATATATTTTACACTTCGTTTTTTGTATCAAAACAATTGTTGTTCATAAGAAATTGGTTGATCATTTGGATTTAAATTGTTTGAGGGAGCATAGTAACCAAGGGTTTCTGTCTGATCTCTGAATGTGACTAAAAACAATTATATCCAAAACATTTACTTTGTTCTGTTACCTACCCGGCCAGGGTTTTCATAGCAAATTGGGGGATATTTTTGATTTAAACTGTCCAAGTGCGCGAAACAAGCGAGTGACCAGGCCCAATTTATTGGTGATACTGAATTAAATACACTTAAACCGTATATAATTGAACTTGTCACTTACTAGACATGATGTTTTACAGAAAATCGTAGGATATTTTTAAATTTTACTTCAATAAAATCAAATTTAACCTTACCCGGTTTAAAGGTTTAGACGAAAAAAATAATAGTATAAATTAAGTAATGTATACCTACATGTAAGTTTGTATATGTATATGAATAAAGAAAGTAGAAATCATATATTATAATCTATGATTGTTAAATATAAGTTTTTTAAAAACAAAGCATAAAATACGCAGTTTTAGATAATAATAATGAACTTCGAATAGCTTTGAGGCTAAATCTGATTACCAAATTCTGATTGGACCATCGTTTTCAGTGTTATAAACTACATAAGCTTCAAAAAATGTTTTTCTAGAAATCAAATGGTAAAGTAAAATAGTTTTGAATTTTTAACTTGTTTCTAATACTCTTAAATAAAATTTGGTAGTGTTTTAGTTAATCTCCATCACTTTTTTTTCTAAATTTTTATTTTTTAATTATTATATTATACCATATTTTATATTAAGATATTTTAAAAGTAATGTTTAAAAAAATCTTAGATTTTAAAATTGAAAATCTTAGATATAATATCAAATGATTTGTATAATAGAATTTCAGCTATGTACCTACATGATTCTAAATTCTAATCTATTTTTATCTTGTACCTGTTAAGTATTATTATAATATTATTTTGTACTTTTCTTTTATTTTTGAACTTAATAAAAGTGATAGGTACCTATAATATAACAATTAAAATATAAATTGGAGAAAAAATTGGTTGGCGTCTACTAAACTTGTAGTACTTCAAATTTGGTTATAAATCATACATATTTTATTAATACAGCATACAAAATTATCATTAAATTTAAACCGTTTTTACATTCACATTATTTGATTTATTTTATATAGGTAGGTTAGGTTATAATTTAAGTAGGTATATATATTTTGAAATATTATATACCTAGGTAATAAGTATATTGCCTGATAAAATTTAATTTAGTTTTTATAAAAAATGTATATTTTTTTTTAGGATGAAACTGGTGCATACATGATTGATCGTGATCCAACATATTTTAGTCCTATTCTAAATTACCTTCGTCATGGAAAATTAGTTTTGAATAAAAATCTTGCTGAGGAAGGTAAATTAGTATATATTTATGTTATATTTAATAAGTACTTATTGTTTCTAAAAATATCATCATAAACATTATTTTTGTCAAGGTGTTTTAGAAGAAGCCGAATTCTATAATATTACCGAATTAATAAACATAGTTAAAGAAAGAATATTACTAAGGGATAAAAAATGTTCCGAACAAGTGAAAAAACATACTTATAGAGTATTACAATGCCATGAAGATGAACTTACGTGGATGATATCAACAATGTCAGATGAATGGAAATTCGAACAAGTAATGCATAATGTTATTTTGTACTTTTAGGATTTAATTTAATTAATATTTCAATTATTTGGTTTTAGTTGGTTAACATTGGATCCAAATACAATTATGGAAATTATGATCAAGCAGAATTCCTATGTGTTGTTTCTAGGGAAGAAGGAGTGGCCGATTCTCCAAAAACAGAGTCAACGGATAAAGCAAAGGTAATTTTTTATGAGTATTAATATTTTTATTTATGGTAGATTAGTTTGGATTTTTTGTCTTCTTAATTCTCTATAACATTTTTGTGGCTCATTTATAGTTATTTAACATATTTAAAAGGTTGTTATTATTATCTATCAAACTTAAGATATTTTCAAAATACTTAACTGTTTTTTTATAGTTCTCATGTTTTGAACACTCATCACCTTTTTCAATTTGCTATTATTATGCAATTATTTCTCGATTAACAATGTTTTTAATATTATTTGATATAGGGAATGTTATCAATCAATATTTTTATTTGTCTGTTTCATCTTGATCAATCAGTTTGCTTTCATCTTTTTTTTATTTAAGGTTGGTAACATGAATCTACAATTTTCTTTTTGTCAAAATAATATAAAATATTAGCTATTGAAATTGAAAATGTTACAATAATGAATAAACCAATTTATTTTTTGCACTTCGTATTTAAAATATATATACGATTTGTTTTTAATAAAATAATAAAACACTATTGTAATAGGTCTATTTTATTGTCATTATAACATTTAATTGTATATTTGTAGTCAAATTATATTTTCTTTATGCAGGAGTTACAACAACGAGCATCGCGTATGTGATATATGCAGTCTACAAAATCTGTGATCTTGCGCGTATGTACATTCTTCAAGACAATATATTATGTAACCAAAGATCTATGCAGCAAATCTGTTGTCCGGTTTACAGCTGGACGTCCCAATACTAGATCCTAGTTAGATAGCTGCTTTGTTATTCATATGCTTTGTATATTCATTTAATTGCATGTATGTCAATTTATTTCTAATTAAATCAATTTACAATAATGTGTAAGATTGAGTTAAATTATGCCATACACAAGCACTAAAACACATAAAATAAAAAAATATATATACAAGGCTAGATTTAGGAGAGGAGTTTCTCACCCCCCCCCCTTTATTCATTTGGAAAACAGGCTGTGAAAAAAAGTGCAGTTTGGGCACAAGTGCAAATTGTTGAGTCGGAAAAATTAGAAAAAAGTCTACCCTTTTTTTTTTTTATATTTACATTTTAAAAATGTATTTCCATTGGTATTTTGGAGACAACCCCCTTCCCTATAAATATTTCTTAGCACCAGCCTTGTGTATATATATATATATATATATACTTGTTTAGGTAGCAAATAACATGCCTATTAATGGTAGTGCTACTTTCAGAAAACTGCCACCAGCTATAAGTTCCCCTATCAGTTTTGTTGCTGTGCACAGTAATTTATTGCCGGCTGATACTCTTAACTGAAATTCATATATACATAAAAATATGTACTTAAATCTCTAATTTAACTATTACCTATAAGTTTTTCTATTATTATCACAACATCATGCAAAACTTACATTTCATTATAATGTATGAAACATATTCTTTATACTTTTATGTTGCGACCAATTTTATAAATTATATTTAATAAGATTATATATAAAAAAATATAGAAGCCACTGTATTTGTATACTAATTGATTGTGTAATCTCATTTTTCAGACTTAAAATTAATCAAAGTCAAGTTTTCTCTTTATGTTTTTAATATTTGTAAAATTTTGATTTTTAGTATTGTATTTTAGTTAAGTATTAATATTATGTATAATACAACTGAAAGGTGTATTCAACAACAAACAAAAAATATATATATTTATACTCTATTTACAATAAGATCAGTACTCGTTGGTGACGAGTTTTTTTCAGGTGACATTAACCGCTTCCCATACCAAATTGACCACCTGTTCGGCATTCTGATTCATCCACTCTCTATTGTGCCTGCACTGCTCTCCGGTTGTGCCGAGTAAATATTTTCAATGTGTATACATTAGTTGTCAATACTATAATCATATGGTGTTCCTGTAAATGGTGGCGTGCGAGGCCAAAGCTTGGAATGAAGCCACGCCCCTATCCACATGTTGGCCGCCCAGTACTGATCTTATAGTATATAAATATATTTATATAATAAAGCAATTTTATCATAACATTATTAAGAATACTTTATGAATATTTCCCTAGAATAAAATGTATGTCTCTTGATACAACTTTAAGTCTATAAAAATTTTTTAAATTAATGTAAAAGGGCTTTTAAATTGAAAAAAAAACAATGTAATATCACACATTGTGACATTGTTTTATTGCAATTATTATTTACAATACTTTTTAAGACTATTACATAAATAAACAATTCTATACCCCGGAAGTAAAGGACACCATGACCATTTTGTATGAAATAGAGTTAGCCTTATATCCTTGTATATTTTTTGTTTTATATAGATATATAACATACTATGTCCAGTTATCATAAATAACAGAAATAAAGTGATTGAAAATAAAACTATATCCATTTTCTTTAGAGGTAAAGAACATCATGTGGACTTGACTTTGTTTACCCAGTAAATTTAAGAGATATAAAACAATTTGTAGACATTACTTTAATGTTTATGTTTGAATTTTATGAGTTTTGTTCAGTAATAAATTGTACTGTAATTATTTTATCCTTGGCCTATTTTTATACCTATCACAAACTGTTAACATTAAGAATATTACAAATAGTGTAACTAACTTTCAAAAACTAATAAAATTGTGTCCAAATTGCCATGTTTATGTCTAAAAATATACAACATAGTATTGTGGACATAGTGTCCACAAAATATATATTTTTTTTTTGAAATTATTAAAATCTAACATTAAAATTAGGGTTTTTATCTTATAAAGAATACTAATAACGATGTATTAAAGTTTTGTAAAGCAATTTGTGTTAGTCACAAAGAAAAACCAAATTTATAGATGAAAATAACTGAAAAATTGCTCTCCTGAAGAATTACAACTTAGTGACATGATGTCCTTTACCTTCAGGGTACAGAATTATTGTTTATGCATTTTTACATACAATTTGATAAAACTATTTGATTAGTGTTATAAATTCATTTAGATTTTAATGTCTTATATTAAATACATATTGTATCCAAAATATTGGTTAATATAATTGAACTATCATTAAAAGTATTTTATATTATTACTTAATGGTGTATTTAATTAGATACTATATATTAAAATAGAATCTACTATAAATATTAAACAATATTGTTTATAAGTATTTGTTTTTATTTATCTAATTTGTATAGTATTTTATAGGACACAATACAATTTCATTTTACTCATAATATATTATATACATTTGTTAAAATATAGTTTTAGAATAAGATGTTGTTAATACGTTTTTATCACCAGTTTCTACTATTGACCTCTAATGTGCGATCATGTGTTCAATATTTATACATGTATTACAAGTTTATTTAAATTATTTGTTTATTTAAAGAAAATAAAAATAATCAATTTGTTAAGAAATTAGTCCGGAATATATTTTTATTTTTCCTAAGATTATTGTTTTAAAATATACATACATATATTTATAGGGGGGCTAAGGGGGCTATAGCCCCCCCCAGAATTTACTCAAGCCTCTCCAAAAAAATATTTAATAGGTGTTAAACTCTATGTGTTTGTGCAGTATATTTTTAAAATTTTATTTCATTTCAATATACAATAAGATTTTTAATGTGTTTGGATAGTTTTATGACAATGAAAAGAATTTAATATTTCTTAAAATCAATTATTTCTTAAAAATAACATATTAATTATTAAATAAATAAGAAGATTATTTCATACTGGATAAAGATGTGTATATTTTTGGAAAATTTTGTGATACACAATATAAAAGATAAAAAAATATCGTTTCTCACTTTCTTAGTAAAATCCCATGATATGTTATTTTATAATAATAAGAAAATTAAGAAAAGAAGATATTTATTTGTTTATATATAATTGTCTGTACATTACATATGCACTAGTACAATTGCCTATAAAAATAAGATACACCTCAATAAGAAAATTTGCATTGTTCTTGGGACAAAATTTAACAAAATTTAGATCATTTTGCATATTATTAACGTGAAGTTAACAATTAAGTTTATTCTATTAAGTTTAGTTTAAAAGTTAATTAAGTTAACAATTAAAAGTTAATTTGAATAAAAAGTACCTATATTATAATTGTTTATATACCTATAAATATAAAGTTAATTTTTAACTTAGTTATAATTTTTAACTCGTGAATTTTCAGCCTTAGTGTATCAGTTATCACTAATATCACTAATATACTACTAACACAAAACTAAGGTGTATACTAATGTGTGAGCTATTTAGTATTTGGCTAAACAGTAAGATTGTGATGGGTATACTATACTTGTGTGTTTGCTTGAACCCTATTTCTTATTTTAAAATTAAAAATTCTATGATTTAATAATAGGGAATTTATTGTCTT
>JAIPRL010000034.1:0-46169 GCA_025469235.1 Pemphigus obesinymphae
GGGGGGGGCGGGCGAGCAAGTATTACGTCAGCACATTTTTGGTCTTTTTAGACCCCCTCCTCCCCCTTGTCAGCAATTTTCAGCAAATTTCCGACCCCCTCCCTAATTTATTACGTCAGCATATGTCCGATAACCCCTTCTCTATTGAAAAAAAAAAAAAAATTTCCGAATTTTATATGAATTAATTAAAAATAAATGAAAAATCTTGTTGCATATTTTGAATTTGATTGCACGTATTTCGATAAAAATAAGTAAATATTTTGATTTTTTTTTTTTATTATTGCTGATGTCAGCATGGTTCTAACCCCCTTATCCTTTTTGTCAGCAAATGTAAGCATACGACAGACCCCCCTCCCCCTAGGGCCTAGGCACTTACGTAATACTTGAACTTGTCTAGAATTTTTTAGGCTTTTATAGGTTTTTTTAGGTCTAGGTTTTTCTTAATACTGCAATCTATCTTATACCTAATATATATTCAGAAAATTCTAAGCCTTCATATGTGATATTATGAAACTGGATAATCACTCTGCGTCATTTTCTAACAATAACCTATAATTCGGGTAATTTCGGGTATTTGATCTTATAAATTCTGAATATTACATATGAGTTCACTGAAATAAATAAATACTAATATATGACAAATTCGGCTGTAATATTTACAGCAGAACCAAAACTATAAAGAACAATAACCGACATTACTATTTATTATCCATATTGAATATTGGACAAAAATATACAAATAGAGCAAAACCATTTTTAATTATTTGCTAAAATAATAAAGGAACGGCTCTTGTGATAATGAAATTTAAGGGCGACAAAACATATTATGATATCGTCAAAACAGTACATCTATCAAATCCTACAACTTTCATAGTTAGTCTTTTGTCTATTCCATATAAATATATTGCATTTAAAAATACTTATGCCTTTATTATTTTTTTTGGTGGACTATTATTATTGTTATTATTAATTCAATACAAAAGTATATAATAAAAGATAAAAAAAGATTAAAAAGATAATAAAAGTTATACCAATCAAATTCTAGGTCAATATCACAAAATTTGTTGATATACAATTTAATTTTCATATATGAAAATTTGTTTTACACAAATATCCCGCGTGATCTATGATTGTAAGATTACCTATAATTATCAGTATAATTTTTGATATTTCCCAAATTGGACACAAATAAAAATGTGTATTCATGATTCTAGTATAGTACTCGAAAAACGTCAATAAATTGTTTTGAGCTAATAATTTTAATCAATATTTTAAATTGATGTAAAATATAATATAGGTATGATTTTATTTAAATCTAATATTGTTATAGATGTAATCAATTTTATTGTTAAAAAAATGTAATAAAAATTCAAATATTCAAATCAAATTTATATAAAAAAAAATAGCCAATAAGAAATACAATATTCCAAAAGTGGCCTGGCCGTTATCAAGACTCAATAGAAAATGTATAATATTCCATTAATTATGCATTTAATTGAATTAATTAAATATCTAAAAATATAGTTATTTTTAGCAAGTATGCTAACCATGAAATTTTTAAAATTTACCGGCAAAATATTAAAACCCCTCAAAAAATTCGATAAGCCATACTCTACTAACGTATATGTATATTAAAAGATATAGCTCAAAAATTAGGAGCAAAAAAAACCGTTTGATGTTATAATAATAATATTATAATATTACATAATATTAAAATTTAGAGTGATTATTAATGTTCTGAAATAAATAATAAAATGCATAAAACATGCATAATATAATATTTTAATTATTTATTAAAATTATTACATATTTTATTAATTCACCTAAATCCATTTTAACCTGAAAAATTAAAACTATTTTGATAAAACACTGTACTCAAATAATACAAATATAATTTATAAGTTATATTAAAATACAAAAAGTAACCAGATACAGATGGTGGAAGTTAGTTCATAATCCCTTCAGTCCACGGACCACAGGGATGAATATTTGAAGGGGTGATATTGATATAGGGATTTCCCTCCGCACTTTGGAATATTTTTTATTGTTGTTTGAGGAGTAAAAAATTAATTTTGAAGGTGTACATTAGCCTTTTATTCCATTAATATTCCTATTTGCCTTTCATCCAAATAGGCTTCAGGTCCATTCTAGTGGAACAAGATAGTATATTATTATTATTTGAAATTCGAAATTTAAAAACAAAGATAAATCATTGAACGAATTACATAAGTTTAGACACATTACATCTCCGTATATGTGTCCATCCGTCCTGTCGATACGTTGTCATAATTACATAAATATATAGTTACGAGGAACATTGTTGATTTAACAATCGACTGTCCTTTCATTTTATTATTCGAACAGTTACTGGGGAGATAGAAAACGGGAAAACCAGCACGCTCGATGAGCGTTTTTCCTAACATCCGCCTGCTTGTCCTTACAATTTATTCACTGTTGTTTGGTGATCCAATATCAATAACTTTTAAGTACAAACTAGAATCAATTTGTTATTGAAAAATATTTTTACTCCAAAACTCCTGTTGGACACCTTCTACCCGAAAAAATGTGTACACGAAAAAAACACATGTTAAAACTAATATAAAATAGATATATGTGTCTGTATAATTTGACACATAATCTAAAATTATAATGATGATTACCATTTGGATGATCCTGTTAATGATGAATGATGATAAATACTAATGAATCATTTGTATATTATTATAACGTTATTGTCGTGTGACTTATTTTACTTACTACTTTTGTTAATGGTATTTGTTGATTGTTCCAAATTATATTATTTTTATTATTTTTTGGATTTATAATAATTACACTTTATAGTAACTGTGACTTCAAACCTAGTCTAGGGCATACCTATTAATTTTTCTATTGGTCGAAAAATCTAAACGACCATGAATAGCAAAATAGTAAAAACAAAACAATTTTTTACTCGTGTTTATGACAGTAATTTTTAAGTTACAACTTCAATTGGGGAACGTTCTTAATTTGATTGGAATATACGAATTTAGTATGAATATTTCACTTGAAGTACTATAGAATGTCCTCTTTGCGATAATAAAAAAAACTACCGCCACATTTATAATATTATATTTTTACACATAGTGACCCTTAAGTGAATAATTTTTTCGAAAATAAATATAAATATTTGAACGGTTTTCTCAATATTTTCAGTCGTCATTTAATTAAAAGTCTCGTATAATACAAAAATATTGACTTAAGAATCGTCAATAAAACGTAACAACACTAAAGCTCGAATTTGTACATGCATATTTACATATATGTTTCTAGTTAATCGAACTATATTATATATGCTAAATAAATACAAAATACGTTTCATAACAATACGGATAAAAAAAAAAATGCAAAATTTATTAACAAATTTTTTTCATTTTATCCATATATAGAAATTTTTCAGTTTGTAGACCTTAATTTTGTGTACACATTTTTAGTAATATTATGATGATATATGATTATCAATAAAAAAAACTTTGGTTAAATAATTTCGTTTTAATTCTATATTTAGGTAAGAAAATAATTCATACATTTTTTTAAAAAGGGTTTTTATTGCCTGTGGGACAATTAATGTAATCGTATAATTGAGTATTTTTGATACATATAAATATATGTTTTTATTAGATCGTATTTCGTGGTATTTTTTTATGCATATATGTAAGATCGAGTCAAATATAAATAATTCACTATTGTAAAATATATTTTATAATATATATATGATAATAAATTATATATTATACCAGATATCTTATTTTAACTTGCCATACTTTCTATACTTAAATTGGTATATTATACTTATTTTAATACATCGCGATAGTACACAATATCGTAGGTAGGTAATTATAAAAGTGAATAAATTAAAATATCACTCGTATATGCAATAATACATTCAAATACGATTTTATTCGACTAATAATCGAATAAGATATATTTAAATGTGTATAATTATCATTTATTTCAAACTGAATACATCTCCTATAGATGACCTAAAAAAGTGACTGTATGTTATAATACCTAAAACTAATGACAATTATTGTTAGATATTATTAATTTTAAATTACTATAAAATGTGTTTACGATATTAATGCTGATTACAATTATTTTCTTTAAACTAAGCAATTATAGATACCACGTATATTTGTGTATACGATTTAGTTCCCCTTCTTTCGATGATTAGATAACTCGAGAATTTTCCCAATTTACAACCGGGAATTAATATTAATTTCAGAACCATATTTATTATATTTAGGTCTCAGACCCTAGTAACATGTAAAAGATGTAACGGAATGTATTAGTTTTTATTGCATCGCTTCTTTCTCGTTTTTCATTTATGTAACTTTTATTGTTAGAAATATAAGTCAATTATTTTTATATTATTAGTATTCTCTGTGTATATAATAATCATTAGTTTGAAAACGAATAATAAATTATTATAGAGGAGCTAAAAATCCATTTTCCGATTAATGTGCATTTTCTAATACTTTTACGGAGTGCAACAACAGAACTTTATATTAACGTTAACAAGTACGTATTTTAATATTATAATTATTTATTTTATATAAATATTTTTTTTTATAGGTAATTCATCAGTTATAATAATTAGCATGCACATACGATTAGTGTAAAAGTCGATTTTTCCTTCGTCATAAGAATATATTCTAAAGTTCTAAATAATCGTATATCGGTATATAATATCTCGTTTTATTATTTAGAAACCAAATAAAATGTAGTTAGACACAGTGGTTTTAATGTGGGGGCAGAAGCAGTGGCGGCTTTAGGGGAGAGCCAGGGGTCCATGCCTCTCCGAATTCCTAAAAAAAAAAAAATTTCTAATTTTTTGTATAATATACATTCATTTTACAATTATACAATTATCACACTAAAGTACTTATCTATGGCATCTAATAAGCAAAAAATAAAAAGGTCATCAACTCAATTTTGCTCCCTCTCCTAAAATTAAATGCTAGAACGAAGTAAGGATGACGAAACTACTCCTCGTTTATTTTGTATGTTATTGCGTATTATTTTATTCGTCATTAGAAACGCCGGGAATAATACAGTCTGCAATTTAAGTTACAATTTGTTTCGATTTTAATTTATTGGAAAAATAACGAAAACAAACAGTGTAACATTTATTGTTTTATTATATATATATATATATATATATATATATTGTTATATTGGATGGTAATTTAAAATTTTAAACGGCCAATCTTATCCGTTTAACTATCTACTATATTTAGCTAGGTATATGGTCATCGGTTATAATGTATCATAGTATTTAAACTTATTATACTTATATAACTTACCTAACATAATTAAATTATAAACATTCATATTTATTATTTGATCGTATTTTGTTAAATATCTACATTATATTTTCCCGAATTTTGAAAAGTTTTGGGAATTTATTTTATACATATTTTTTTTTTTTTATGTTTATGAATTATGTACTATATGTGTTTCATAAATTTGTTTTAATTATTTACCTATAACTTTTGCACTCTGCAGATTATCAGCTATTTCAGAATATTATTATTATTATTATTATTAACTATGTAACTAATAACCTGCAGACTTGAGTAGTATTACAAATATTATATAGTATTCGGAATATTTTTTTTTTGTAAGTATTTAGGATATGTATTCGAAAGTATTTTACCCAAGTCTGTTAATATCCCAATATATAGTACGAGTATATTGCAAAAATTGATTATAGGACTTAGGTATGGGTACTTTATAGACAGCGTTATATTATACCTATTATTATACGAGTAGGTATAATGTAATTTATATTTATAATTAGTTTAAGTTAAATGTAATATGTTATACCTACATATTATATATTAATATATAGTATGACGTGATATATGTGATTTTTTTTTTTTGTATCGACAGTCGGAGCGTTAATAATTAATTATTAAATGTTACAATATAATTTATGAAATTGACTCATACAGTATAGTACGATTATTATATACTCATAACCATTTATTTTACTAGGTAAAAATGTGATTTTTACATACGGAATACATTTGCACACGCGGAATCTATAAATAGCTACATTTTATTTTGAATTTTTCGAAATTTTAATTTTTTATTTTTTTTGACATTCTAATATCATAAATTTATTTTTTAGAAGTATTTTCACGTTTCTGTACATAGATCTTTGATTAAGGAATGCTCAGCTGGAACCATGATTCTTGATAAAAATCCAGCATCGCTCTTCCTTGTTTTTTTTTTCAGTTCAACCACTCGATATATAGGTGTTTACTCAGCAACAAAATTGTATAATATTTTAATCGAATAAACCATTATATACCTACGTGAATTATTATAAATTTAAAATATTATTTAGATTAAAATCAATAATTAACCTTATCTCAAATTTCATTATTAATATGGAAAACAAATTCATATTATACATATAAAATTAGATACAATGTATGGAAAAGCCTGTCGTTCTTATTATTGCATTCGAAATTCCAAACTCTTTGCACAGTTTATTAATGTCATAATAATATTATTACTTTCTTATATTAAAAATAGAAATAGTATTGGAATCAGTTACAGGTTTCTAATTGTTTCTTCCGAAATGTACACAGCCTCATTTCCCCCAACCACCATCATAAATCCAACACGAGTGAAAGCAACTTTTAAAAATGTCAGTAGGCTAAAACAGAGGTTCTACAAATAATATTGGTGCAAATTCACACCCTGAATCCACTCAAATGACACCACTGTAGATACATTCAAAACGAATTCCTACAAAAGTAAAAAATCCCGTCAAAATCTAACTTATTTAACTATTTAATTATAAAATTATATTCTTAGTTAGGTATTTAAATAGATTTTTATATTTTTTTGTAATTTGAATTTTATTTAACAAAATAATTGTTTGGGTGGACAAAATCAGTAGGTACATTTTTAATTTGATTCTAATCTTCCTATACATGTTGCATGTTAGATCACAAATTAACGAGAATTTAAAATATTCTTATAATATTTAGGTTTCCGCTTTTGATTATTAAAATGTAAACATTTCGTTTTCGTTTATCATATTTTAATAACGTTATCAATTTTTTTGTTTTTATTATTTCATTTTAATGAAAAAATAAATAAATTATTCATGATTTTGTTAAAATTATAGCTTTTAAATTGTTTTTAGGTTGAAACAATGTGGAAATATTCAAAAGTATCAATTGTACTTTTTATATCAACAGTATTAATCAATTGCACAGTTTCACAATTTTTATGTAAGTTATTTTATATTAGATTAGTTTATAAATATTTATTAATACTTTAAATACCCACCAAATGCATTTTTAAAATTTTGAATCATTAACTACTTAACGAAATAGACCTAAATAAAAATAATTCTAAATTAGAAGGGTCTAGATCTAGAATCTATATTGTAATATTACAGGGGTTATTTTTCAAGTACTTATATAAATGATGACGATATTTGATCACTTATTAATTTTTAAAAATAAAAACCACTTTATATATACAATATACATAGAAAATAACTAAATATTTCAAACAATAATTATTGCAATAAAATATAATATTGTAAAATTTAAAATGTTCTTATAGTAAAAATATGTAAATATTTTACTATAACATGAAATAAGTAAATTGTGTTTAGCATAAATTTGAAAATGTTATCAATAATAATTTATACACATAATAGATAATTATTATAATACGAGTATATATGTTTTTATTAAATTTAAATTTATCGTAATACTCAGTTAAATATTATCACGATTAACATATAAATGAAAATAATCGTAAAACCTATTTGAAAAATGTTCTTTATAACTTGTAAGATACCTACCTAATTAAAGTTAAATAGAAAGCAATTTAAAATATTTAATCACAACTCTCGAATACAAAAAACTGTTCGATTATTGGCAATATTATTTACGATTAATCGATTATTTGGTTATTTTGAATCCTATGGGGTAAGTCACCCACATCTATAATTTATTTTACATTAAAAATATCAACAATATTAAGTATAAAATCAATTAAACAATCGATTTTTAAGGGTTTATGTATAGGTAGTTTCACCTAAATTTGAACACCTAAAATATGTGATCAAAATAAATGAAATTTTCAAATTAAAAATGCAGTTATTAAATATAGAAGCTGTAAAAGGAACTTAAAAAGCGTGAACATGCTTTAAACGTTTAAATAAATAATTGAAGGCTATAGGATAAGAGACCAGCCGGGACCCCTAATAAATCCGAGAGAAGGCGGAAAAGAAAAAAAATGTATTTAAATAAATACGTATACTTACTAGAAATTTAGAAAAATAATATTTATTACTATTAATTTAGGTAGATACCTATATACTATTAGTATTAGATAGTAATATTATTAATAGTGTAATACACAATTCAAATTTATTAATATATACCTATTAAATATATAAATTTAACGACATAATATGAAATATTAAATTATATATTTATTTTCTTTACGTACCAGTTTTTTCAGACATCAATAAATCATGTAATAAAAATGAATTCAATTGTACGAATGGTTTATGTATAAATGAAACAAAATATTGTGATGGCATCAAAGATTGTAGTGATGGTAGCGATGAAGTTAATTGCGGTATGTATAATTTACAATATCTATAATATAGAGCAGTGTTGGTGAGTCTATGGCACATTGGTCAAATTTCAGTTGTACACGAAAAAAGAGAATTTCTTCAAATTGTATTTTATTAAATATATTTCTATATTTTTGAGTAGATACCCGCTTATATAGATAATGAAATAATAAAGCCAGCATATGAATAAAAAAAATCTTCCAGATACAAATGGTGAAAGTTGGTCATCTCTTCGATCTTCTGACAGAAAAGTATATTATTATTATTTAAAATTTGAAAGCAAAGATAAATCATCGCATTCAAAAAACAATTCTGAATGAAGTTCGGTATAATATGTTAAGAAAACAAAATAGATAACCATGACAACTATTCGTATTTATTTGTTATTTTGTTATTTACCATACATTTATAAAATATTTCTGTTAAAAAGTAGTTTCTCTTTAAGCTTAAAGAAATTCCTGGAAAATTGCAAAATTACCATATCAAAGTACCAACTACAACCTATTTTCTACAAAAATACTAAAAAGCTCTTTATTCTAAAACTCTTACTTCCCAAAAAAAAATGTATACAGACATAAAAAAAAAAAAAAAAAACACATAAAACTAATACATTTCTCACTTCGCTCAAAATCAAATAAAGTATCTTTAGCTGACATTTATTATTAGTATTTTTTTGGCACGTAAACTGCATTTTTAAAATTAATCAAAAAAGGTTCTATATAGAATCATCATTAAGGACTATCGAGATGTATATTTATTTACTACCCCTAATATTTTTGAGGTGGCAAGACTATCTCAGAAAAACGATAATATTTTAAGAAATTAAAAATAATAAACACATGTGTTTAAAATACTGAAACACTGAGTTTTAATTTGTATATATATCTATATTCTATACAGATACTATATCGTTATAAAAAATGTTAATTATTACGATATAATTATCGCTCTAGTGATATATATGACAATATGAGTTTCTATATTAATATAATTTGTAGTCATAAACAATTTAATGTTTAAGCTTTAAATTTAGATGTAGACAAATGCCCGATGCCCGAATATTATAGATGCGCCAATAACAAATGCATTTCAAGCGTGTTCGTGTGCGATAAAGAAAACGATTGTACCGATGGGTCAGACGAAAACCACTGTCACGATGTGCGTATTGAAAAAAAAAAAACTAAAAATTGCAATTTTCAATATCTACTATAAAATTTATCACATTTTTTTAGAAAACTGGGACAAAACCTTGTACGGAAGGCGAATTCAAATGTTCCAACGGTGCTTGTATTCCAAAGTTTTGGCATTGCGACGGGACGGTCGACTGTGACGATGGCAGCGATGAAGACATGGAAAAGTGTAGAGAAAAAGTATGAAATAATTTTTGAACATGATGTCTTCCAGAGATTTTGAACTTGCTTAGTCACTGTCACTAATATTCCGTATGTTTCAGACATCCTGTACCGAAGGTTATTTGTGCAAAAACTTACAGTGCATCTCAAAAACGTGGAGATGTGACGGAAAAGATGATTGCGGAGACGGTTCGGACGAAACTCATTGCGGTATAAAAAGTACAAAACGTTCGTGTAATGACATTTTTTTTTAAATGTTTTTTTTTCTTTTTAGATCTACGTTTAATCGAACCAGCACAATGTTCGATTGATCATAGGAAATTTTTATGTCACGACCATAAAAAATGTATTAATATCGAAAATGTATGTAACAACAACGATGACTGTTTGGATGCATCGGACGAAGGCGGCCTTTGTAACAATAGGACTAGTATGTATAATAAATATTTCATTATTATTATTGAACTTTTTATGCAAAATTTAACACGATTAAATATATAAATAAGTAGCTGTGTACTAGGTAGGCACCTATGTAATTATATTTAAAATTGAAAAGTTAATTAATTCAAAAAAACTCTTATACAAATAAAAATAAATATATGTTATAAAAATAAATAAATAATTTAACTATATATTATATAAGTAAAATTAATATATATAATGTAAAAAATAATATATAGAAAAAGAAAATGCGCCCAGAGTATTCAATAAAGATTATCAGGTTATTGACAAGTTATTCTACATATTATATTTTTTTAACAATATATATTAATTTTACTTATATATATATATATATTGTTATTTTTATATAACATATATTTATGTTTATAACTATGTAGTTATTAAATAATAATGAAACTTAAATAGGTACAAACACAACAGGCTTAAAATTATTATAGTTATTATTAGGAAAAAATTGAGAAATGAGAATAGACAAGTATTACAATTGAACAATATTAATAGAGAAGCAAAATACATTACTAATTAGTAATTACTATAAGGATTTTGGTGAATTAAGAAGGTTAACACTTAACACTAAGTAAGGATGAAGAAGTGCTACATGCACTTCAGTGGCCAGTGAGGGGTTAATACAGGACAACATAAGGAGGTCATCTATTAGTTACAAATGTAATTAGGTACCTCGTTAGAATAAACACTTTTAAGCGATTAAGAAAATATAATTACTATATGTATGTAGTGCCTGTGTTTTAACACAAATATTACCTTTTCATGCTCAGAATAATATTTTCATGATTAGTTTTTTAAACATTCAGTCAGTTAATGTTCCAAAAAATCATAGTACTCCGTACCTATATAAAATAAACTTAATTTATATTCAATATATAATAGATATACCAATATTTTTATAAAACTACGATTTCAAACCATTATTACCTACTGCTATAATCTATGTATATATAATAAAATAAAATGTACCTAATCCCGTTGAATTATAAACTATACTAGGTTTCAAAGAAGAATGTAAAGCGAATAATTGTTCTGGCATATTGGAATGTTTAAGAAAACCACATGGCGTAATGTGTACGTGTCCTAAAGGAACACATTATTCAAATGATACATGCCTCGGTAATAAATATAAATTTGTAAATACTTGATAAATAAACTTCACCCATAATGTAATTTCTGTTTAATAGATATTAATGAATGTGAAGAATATGGCATTTGCGATCAATACTGCAGTAATTCGTATGGTACATATGAGTGCTCCTGTCATCCAAATTACGAATTAGTTGATAATCATAAATGCAAAATAAAAGGTACCTAACATACCAAATATTATATTGTTAAATGTATTAACAAATAAAATATATTATTGATTTTATAAAATACCTACCTAATACTGTTAACACTACTTTGAAGGGTATAATGTATAAAACTACTTTACCCGACGCCTTTTTTTAGATTTTTTGTTAATCGATAGTACCTGCCGATTATGCTGATTACAATTTTACAAAAATTGAATTTTTACTAATTTAGCATTTAGTTTGGAAGTTCAGCGATTTGTTTTTTAAATTATCTAAAACGACATATTTCACGCATTGTTTTCGCATCAAAAGTGTCGTTTTTCACCAAATTATACGTAAAAAAAATATCAACAATACACTACGATAATGTAATAATTACACCCTAAACTCAATCACATTGTCCTGTCACCTACCCGGCATGGTAATAAAAATAATAGTATCTATGTGAAAATACTGTTTTGTTTAAATACGAAAATATAACGTAAAATCAGTCGTTTTAGATAGGTAGTACAAAATAGTCCAAACTAAATGCAAGTACTTACCTAATTGTATAGGTACCTATTCATAATTAGCATAATTAATGCTATATTGATTAAATAAATCGAAAATAAAGGCTGTCCCAGCCCTTGAAATATTTTGATTTTCGTACTAACATTTAATCCATTTTTTTTTCTTTGAATGACCTTTTTTTATTTTTTTTCATCAACATTATAATATGTATAAAATATGTAAAACTAGTTAATTTGATTAACACACTTGCTTATTTCGTACTACACATTGAACTTTTCGTACTACACACAATTTTAGAGGCTGGGTGTCCGATAAAGTAGATTTGTTCTCTCTGAAGTCTAAACCGTATATTATATTAAATTATATATGATTTTAGAGGATAATTTTATTTTTTAGGTAGGCATACAATATAATATTTGAATAATTATTTATGTTTATTATTTCGTTTAATATTTACTCCTTTATTTACTACATTAAATGTATTTATGTACCTAGGCGAATACCCGGTTTTAGTTTATTCATCATTACGACAACTAAAGGTTTTAAACTTAGGGACACACAATAGTTATACTTTGGTCGATCAATTGAAACAGGCCACTGGATTGGCCGTAGACGGATCAAGCATATACTGGACAATCATTTACGAAGGAATGCAAGCCATAGTTAGAGCAAATAAAAATAATACCAAACCCGAGATCATTGTGACATCGGGTAAATATATATTACAACGATTATATATATATATATAAATAATGTAACAATAATATATAAATATGTAGGTAATATATAATATATTTAAAAACTTTATAAATTTCAAAAATAAATTGTTGATGAAATATTAAAATAAATATTAGTTATATCTAAATCTAATAAAATAGGTAACCTTATTGATTTTTCATTTGCATAATATATATATTATTATTATTATTATTATTATTAAAGGGCGTGTTAGCATAGACTGTGAAAATTGTATTAGTTATATACACACTTGTTTACATTTAATATTTGTATGTACTTACTTTATATTATAGGTCTTGGGACACCCGAAAATCTTGCAGTAGACAGTATCACACATAATTTGTACTTCACTGACGCTAAAATGAAACACATTGGAGTGTGCAACAACGATGGTTCAGTGTGTACAGTTCTTCACAATAAGAATATAGACAAGCCCAGAGCAATATCCGTTTCACCAATGGATGGGTATGATAACTTGCTGCCGTATTATTTAAAAATAACAAATTATTTAATATTAATTTATCGAAATGCACAACAATCGGTGTTTAGTTTCTTGTACTGGACAGATTGGGGAGAAAATCCAATGATCGCCCGGTCTGGCATGGATGGGTCTTCGCCTCAACAGTTTGTCACAAAAGATATTCATTGGCCAAACGGTGTTCATGTTGATTATATTGGCAAGAGAGTTTATTGGGTAGACGCTAAGATGCAAAGAATCGAATCCGTCAAATTAGACGCGAGTGATCGGAGGGTAAGTGTATATCTTCTATTTGTGTATTTATTTTTTATTTGGTCGAATTCTGACTTTTGGCTCCAAAGTTATCGGTCTCTGGGTCATGCTCAACCACGATTTAAGATATAGGTGTGCGCTCGCAGCAGATGCAATGTGCGCATATTTCAGCGTTTACGTAAAAAAAAATATTAAATTCGGTTTGTTCGGGAAAATTTCTTGGTCGTCGAATGTGTTCGCGAGTAAAATTCTTAAGTGAAGTCAGCGCGGCCATTCTTAAGTTCTACATAGGCAATTTAAAAAAAAAAAATTAAAATCCAATAATTGAAAAACGTTTATAATGTGCGTTTTAAAAACGAATAATAAATGAGACAATTTCAATAGGCATAATTTCTATGAATTTAGAAAATGTTATACGTTTAACGAATGTTTTCGCGTGAAGGATGGATAGAACAAGGGAAACACACAGGAATGAGTTTTATAATAATAAGTCCGCGCGTAAATCTGTGCGTTCTTGGAGCCAGAGAAATATTGTGCGTATATTAGATAGCCGCTTAAGATTATACGAATTTCAGGTAAGCGTGAAAAAGGGGTGAAGTCAATTTTATGGTTGTCATCACAGAACCCCCACACCAAAAAAAAATTATCACAATAGTGATCACTGCATGAGCTATGTCCAAATGTCCAATGCTCGGTCTATTTGTATCTTATCCGTACTTTATATAAATATCTATATGTTATTCTTATATTTATTAATATTTTTAGATTATTTTAACGCAGTCGGTAGATCATCCGTTTTCAGTTGCCGTGTTTGAAGATAAATTATATTGGAGCGATTGGTCAGGTAAAGAAATAAAAGTATGTAACAAGTTTACAGGTAAAGATCGTAAGTCAATAGTCCGTGAAATAAAGAGTAGAGTGTATGGCATGCAGATTTTCCATTCTTCACTATTCAAATCGCAGGTACTGTATAAATTCATATTGCATATATTAGAATTTTTGTTTTAAATCACGTTTACCTACCACACCATTCATGAATTAGGTACGTTTTTTTTTCTTATTATCGATACTATTTTATATTCCGATACTAAATACCTACGTTAAAACGAATGGTCAAAAAGTGTTATAATGATTTGAAGTTTTTAACATTCGCGCGAATGTTCACGGTTCAATTTTACCCGACATGGATTTTCGATTTAAACCGTCCGAGTGAGCGAAGCGATCAAGTGACCTGCTCAGTTTATAGGTGCGACCAAAAGAAGTCTGATCAACAAGTTTTGATTATGTACATCATCGTTTTCAGCAACTTAAAATGAATCGAATTTGATATACCTAGCTAGTTGGTCGAAAACTTAAAGCAGTCCTAAACTAGATTTCTTATTCCAAATACTTATCCATAACGATAAAAGTAAATAATAGTAACAAATCACACATAAATCATGATTGTCAAAAACCACTGCAGCGTAAAACATATCATTTAAAATTAATCTGCTATTTTATAAGAATATAACTCTTTAACCATTTGTTTCCCGAATTGTATTTTTATATATTTAGAATCGGAAAAGAAATGATAAGAAAATTTAATTAAATTCGTGAGTGTGGTGATGAACTTCATTTGTTCCGAATTTTAAGTTTTTACAGTTGATTCATTTTCAGGTATCAAACCCTTGTGAAACAGCACCATGCAGTGATTTATGTTTATTAGCACCAAGGAAAAATATTAAATCTAAAGGATATACATGTGCATGTCCTGATGATAAGCAACTGTTGTCGGAAAAGTTTTGTTATGACCTATCTGTATCTCCTGCTCTTATTGTGGGTACATCAACGAGTCTTTTAGAAATTGAATTTGAACACTTAGGCCGACAAAAAATCAAGAAAATCCCATTAAAAAATAAAATATCTAGAATATCCGCAATTGCTTATAACTCACTATCTGGTAGGTACCTATGCTACACATTTCAATAAGTTTTTTAAAATTTTAATTATATATTTTATTTTCTTACAAGATACCATTGTCATCTACGATTCAAAATCTAAAAAACTATTCAATTATGATTTGATTAAAATGAAATTATCAGATTTAGTAACATCAGAAATTGGTTCTCTGTATTCTATGAAGTTTGATAATCATGGAAACAACTTATACTGGTGTGATTTGACTAAAAGAACTATAGAAGTTTTGAGCCTCTCTACAAATAAACAGACTATTGTTATGAACGAACTTAGTGGTCATATTCCAATTGCAATTAGCTTAGTTCCAGATCAAGGGTAAAATTATTACTTTAATATGTTCATAATATATTTATTTTAACTTATTTTAATTGAATGCTTTTAGCTTTATGTTTGTAGCCATGAAAGATGGTTTTCATATACACATTGATAGAATTGATATGGATGGCAATATTAAATCACTAGTTCATATTGTTGAATTTGGATTGATAGCAGATGAGATTGTTTTACATTTTGATATAAATTCAAGACGGTTGTATTTTAACGATTTAAAAAATGGCATAATTGATAGTGTCAATGAAAATGGTAATATAATTTTGCTGTTAATAATTTAATTTAGAAAATTTTATATAATATGTAGAACATATTATAACATTTTTTTTTACTCACTAGGTAGGTACCTAGTTTAATTATATTTATTTTTCTTAGATTTAATTTCATAATTTTTCTAGGATTGGACAGACAGCTTATAAAAACGTCTGGATCTGTAATCGATATAATTTCAATGGATAAGCAAATATTTTGGGTATTACAAGGTTCAAATACTTTAAATTGGGTGGATAAAAAAAATAATGATCGATCATCTAAAGCACTTGATATAGGTTAGGTATATAAACTTAGATTAAATGTTTGCACATTTAAATAATTTTATAATTATATGTGTATTATAGAAAATTGGAAAGGTGATTTAAATTTATATTTAACCGCAGTAAATGGTATTAATAGAACTATCCAGCACCCATGCCAAAAAAATAATGGTGATTGTAGTCATTTATGCCTTTTATCCGGTAAAACAAAGGTACATTATTCAATTATTTTATTGATAGGTACCTATATTACATTTTGTTCATGAATAAAAAAACCACTTATTTCATATTTATTTAAAGATTTGCAGTTGTTCAACTGGATTTATATTATCAATGAATGGACTAGAGTGTACACCACTAAAACAGTGTTCGGCTGATGAATATCAATGTTCTACTGGTGAATGTATCCCATCTCGATACCGGTGTGATTCTAAAATAGATTGTCCTCATGGTGATGATGAAGATAATATTAAATGTTTGCATTATGTACCAAATATATGTCCTAAATCTCAATTTTTATGTCATGATAAATCTAAGTGTATTGATAAAAAGTTGATGTGCAACAGTGTTAAAGACTGTAGTGATAATTCAGATGAAAATGATTGTGGTCTTAAACATATGTGTGATCCAAGTAATAAATAATTTATAATACTAGGAATGTATACAAATATAAGTTAAATTGATAAATTATTATTAGAGTACCACTAATAATTTTAATGGTATATTAGTCACAGAATTTTTGTGTCCAACTGGGGAGTGTATTCAACAAAGCTTCCTATGTGATGGTAATTCTGACTGTGTGAATGGAGAAGATGAACTAAACTGTCAAAATCATACTTGTCATCATTTGGAATTTAAGTGTAAATGTGGAACTTGTATTGCGAAAAATTGGGAATGTGATGGGGAAATTGATTGTCCTGATGGATCAGATGAATACAATACTTGTGGTATGATATAAATATACAAATTACATACTTAGTCATAAATTAGGTATTTTTGAATGTAATAAAATGTTTATAAAATTGGTATATTTATAGTTGCGAAGAAATGTAAATCTGATCAGTTTACATGCAGCAATGGTAGATGTATATCTCCGAAATTCACTTGTAACGGTGAAAATGATTGTGATGATAATTCTGATGAAAATGGTTGTCCATCAAGAAACGCATTTATAACAAAACCAATTAAATTATGTAACGAAGAAAAAGAATTTGAATGTGAAAACAAACATGGGCACTGTGTACCAATTGAAGCTAGATGTAATGGTACATCAGAATGTAAACAATTTGAGGATGAATTAAATTGTGGATGTCAAAAAGCTGATTATTTTGAATGTAATAATAAACGTTGTGTGCCAAAAAATTGGTTATGTGATAAAACCAATGACTGTGGCGATGAATCGGATGAAAGTCCTAAGGTTTGTGATGTGTCTCTTCAACACGTTTCAATTTTAACAAATGATTGTGATGGATATTTATGTAAAAATAAAGAGTGCATTCCTTTTGATCGACTTTGTAATAAGAAAAATGATTGCAAGGATGGTAGTGATGAAGGAACTTTTTGTGGTAAAGTATTTATGCAATGTATTTTTATTTTGTAAAAAATATATTACCTATTAATTGTATATGTTGTTTGTTGTTTCATATTTTGTCTATATTAGATCAATCTTATTGTCATAACAAAAATTGTAGTCATTTTTGTCAAGAAACACCAGATGGTGGGAAATGTAACTGTTTTCATGGTTACATGCTTACCCACAATGATATGACTTGTAAAGATATTGATGAATGTAAAGACAAAAATATTTGTTCTCAATACTGCACAAATTCAGATGGTTCTTATAGCTGTAGTTGTTTAAATTCAGATTATATGTTACGTGCAGATAAAAGTTCTTGTAAAGCATTAGGTATATATTAAGAATATTAATAAAACACATACCTACAATTGAACGTTAAATACCATTTTTAAATTTATTTTAGGACCTACCATGGATATAGTCTTTTTAGATGCTGATCAAATAAGAAGTACTTCTGGAGATTTTAAAAATTATAAATTACTTTATTCAAAACCAGGAATGCTAATATCAGACTTTGATATAGATATTAGAAAAAATCTTATCTATTGGACATCAGGTAATATTCCGAGATACTTAAGTACCTATATTTTTAATTAGTCGATATGGTTTATTAATTGATAAAATACATAATTATTCTATAGGTAGTTTACTATATTATAATTCTAATAACTCATAATTGGAATTGAGTATTAATATGTAATAATGCCATAAAATATGCAAAATATTGTAATGACTATTTAATAAAATAATATTAAAGTTGTAACTAAATAGGTTTATTGTAATTTTTAGAAGATGCTGGTACTCTAATCTGTATGGATATCCAAAAAGGAGAGTATAAAGTTCACATGAAAGACTTGATAAATCCTACTTTAGTTCGTATCGATTGGTTAACAGAAAATGTTTACTTTGTAGAAAATCATCATCATATTATTGTATGTAATTTACTTATGAGACGTTGTGCTACAATATACAATGCCAATGTACATTCAAAAATTAAAGCTTTGGCTATAGATCCTCAATCGGGGTAACTTTTTAAATGTTTTTAATTCAATTTTATAAGATATGAAATTATGTATTTAAAATTTTCAGTTTGATTTTTTGGGCTGAAAGTATATGGGCTATATGGAATTCACCAACTACAATTATAAGACAATCTGATTGTAGTGGACAAAATGTAAAAACTATAGTTGATCACAAATTGCATGATGTGACTGATATATCTATAGATCCAATTAAACATTTGGTCTATTGGGTTGATATGGTCAATTCAGTAATTGAGAGAGCTAATTATGATGGATCAAAAAGAAATGTTTTGATCTCTACAACCGTAAGAAATTTAATATCACTGAATTATTTATTTATGTCTTATGACTTCTACAAATAAACCTATTTTGAAATTAGCATTTACCAAAAAAAATATCACTGTATGAAGACAAAATGTTTTGGACCAATGATGCTACTGGATACTCTATATTTAAATGTAAAGTTTTTGATATTATAAATGTCCAATGTGAATCAGTTCCTGTGCAAGTGTTTTCTCCCATTAAGAATTTCATGATAAGTCAACAAGCAAAACAAATTAATGGTACCTATCACAAGAAAATATATTAAATGATTAACTTGGAACATTTTTTTTTTTTTTCAGAAATTCACTTTTATTATTAATCATCATGCTTTAAAAATGTGTAAAAAATCATTACCTACCTACTAAAGCCCTGCACGGGCTGTGTTTTACCATTCTAGAATTGGGTCTAGCTAAGGAGTTTTTAATCCAATAAATTTGGTCACTCTTTTATATGATAAACATAACAGTTATAAACATATATTTAATTTGTTCAATCACCTACCTTATAGATAATATATGAATGATTTTATTTTATTATATTCTTTTGACTGACCTAGTGGTCTAAATATTTTAATAAAATGAGCCAAACTAATTTCAGTTGAACTTGGCTAGACCTGGTGGACTACATTTTTTAAATCTAATTTTGAGCAAGCTTGCAGGGCTGTAAAAATTAGGCTCATGCAGGGCTATTGTACATTATTGTGGTTTTAAGAATAAAATGTACTATATTGGTGTATTATATAAGTAAAATAAGATAAATATATGGCAAATTCAAAATGACTCATTTTAATTATAACTAATACAATGTATTAAATACGATATAGTACATAAGTAATTAACTACCTATATTTTAATTCTGTTATTACTTATTAGATACCTATCTATTATTTCAAATAATTTTGTTGAACTTTTTTTCTTACATTTGGAGACCCTAATTAATATTTTAAGCAATATCCATACAGAAGAATTTTGTGGTATTTCTTAATAATCTGCGGTATTACTATACTAAGCCAGCATACCCTGTACTTATGTCAAAATAATTTATTTTTCATACTTTTTAATAATTCTATAAACTTATAATAATATAATCAATAGGTAATCATGTTGAAAATAATTAACAAAAATATACCAACAAATAAAAAATTATTGTTCGATAAAAAAATTTTTAATCAACAATTTTCAAAGCTAAAATTATTGTTTTGATAAAATATATAGGTACCTAATATATTAAAATGTAAAAATTTTAGCATCAAATGTTTGTAATAATGTCCATTGCAACTTTATTTGTACTTCTGGATCAAAGGGACCTATGTGTGTTTGCCAAGATGGATCTCATGTTGAGCCAGGAACCATTTGTAATGTAATACTATTTTTATAATAATGAACATTATTTTTTCAATTATTTAAAAAAAAATTCATTTTTAGGACGCTGGATACAGAAAATTGGCAACATTTAAAGATACAAATAATAGTGGTAATACAATTTCAGTTTGTATTGCTCTTCTTATAATTGCAATGTCAGGATTGGCGTTGTTTTATTATTATCTATACCATTACAAAAAAAAACCATTTGTAGTATTACCAGGGTAATTAAATTTTTTTATGTATAGGTATATTGAAAAGTCTACATTCTACTATTTTAGTATATTACCTATATCTATAATCATTAAGTTATAATTATTTTACAAGGTTTCATTTTCATAATCCATTATCAACCGTCACCGAAGTGGTAGCTACAAGAGAAAATGTTCAACATGGACTACAGCTAGAACCAGGACATCACGCCTATGAGAATCCTATAATTGAAGTAAATATCTAGGTCACTTACCCCAACTAATAATAATTTTCAGAATTACAAACGAGTTCTTGTAAAATCAACAAAAGTTCTCTTAAAGTAGTTTTATAGTTCATAATTAAAAAGCTAGTCAGTAGTGGTTGGAAGTAGGTACTTCACTTGTTGGGTAGGATGGTGGTGGATGTAGGTATTAAATTTAAAAGCAATAATAAATCATTTTTGGATAAAACTATTCTGAGCATAGCTTCGATATATATATAAAATGAGTATTACTGTCAGTAATAATTAATATATTCAATATATTTTCAAACTCAAATTAATTTCTTATTACCTAATTATTACTAATCTTGTATTACATTTTTAGATCTTAAAACCCCCCAAAAATTAAATTCCATATATTTTAGATTATATAGTTCAAATTTTAAAAAACCCATTAAAAAAAAAAATTTATTACATTTATATGGTACTAAAGTACATATTTGACCAAGTCAAATCTAAAAAATTATTAATATAGGTATATATAATAATAATAATAATAATAATATTTTAACGAACATCGATTACGCAGATATCCATTATTATCATCTTATTATTATACTGAAATAACACATTTTATCCAAAAACTTAATTGTCAATAAAAAAATCTATGACTAATGATTTTAGTGAATTTTTTATTACTAATAGAATAATACACGTTTAACCCTGTTTTGAATTTTTACAATTTAAAACTGCTATAAATAGCCTGAAATTGAGAAAATAGTTTAAAAATATATATTTAATCAACATAGTAGTAAAATACAGACACAGTAAAATTTTCAAATCTATAAACCCATTTTTTCTCCAAAATTAAAATACATTTTATACCAAAATAATGTAAAATAAAATTTGTTGTTAAAAAAAAATTTTAATTTATTTATAAATTTTATAAAATGTTATAAACATTAAAAAAAAATGAAATGGCTATTAAAAAAAAAATAGTTTATACCGATTTTTAAGATGTTTTGAATATAGCTAGAATGATGTACTTTAAACTATTTTAAGACAAAAGAACTTCAAAATTGAAAGTTGCTATAAATATACCAAATTGAAAAAAAAAATATCACATTAATTTTTTACTTATATAAATTTTTAGTAAAAATTTCAAGCTTCTATCAAAATTGTGTGTTTACCGTTTTTATGTACATTTTCATAATTTATTTTTAATTCATAATTCATAATCATTTTCCTTACGCATTCAGAGGACACTACTCATATGTTTGTTGTCTCTATCTTACATATGCATAACACAGCAAATTTACCTACCACATTCTTATTACAGTTTATTTATAACTAATATTAGAATAAATTTTCCAATTATCAAATTTTATAGATTTTTTGAGAATTTTTCATATAATTAGAATGACATACTTTTAACATTATAATATACCAATGTTCAAATCTTAAAAGGATACTTTTTCAGGGGTTTTGTATAGGCAAATTTAAGGATATTTTTAGAAATATGTAAATCTCATGATTGAAAAATATTTAAATACATTTCAGAAGTAATTAAAAAAATAGTCCTATACCAATAACATATTTTTATTGTTTTGAGAAATACACGTTTTTGAGAAACTGAGTAATTTTAGCATTTGATGACCTCCATAAAAATTTAAACATTGCTGAATTTTAAAAATTTTTACCTGAGCGATTTTTGATAAAATTATTCAAAGTCGATTTATAAGACTGAATTTCGAAGAATTGTCTATTTTTAAAAGTCATATAACTCGACTAACAATAACTTTATTGAAAATCGTCCATGTAAAAATTTAAATGAACTTATGATCTTTAATTTTCTATTAAAAAAGGTTAGGTTAGGTTAGGCTATATACTAAAGTAATTCAGTTCTTTAGAAACGTGCATCTCCCAAAGCATATTTCATGCTCAGTAACACGGCAGTTTAACGTCCTTTTAAAACCTAAAATGAACCCTTTTATGACAGAAAAACTTAAAAATTTTAAATTGCCATAAAGTCCCAAAAAAATACATAGCTACCTATATAAATAATATTATAATAATATAATTCTTTTGGTTTTAAATACTATTTAAAATATATTGTATATATTTTTTTAAAATTTATAATTATTATTTTTATTTCAGGAAGAGTTAATAAAAAATTATACTACTTATGAAGTAGCGTTGAATTATAATGATACGGTACGATCTGATTATAATAATAGCTCAGAATCTCGACGCATATCATTCTCAAATACAGAGTATGATGAAGATCACAAGAAAAAACTTGTGGTTTCATAAAAATCCAAGCGAATTCACCTAAGATAGTTTTTTTTTAAATGTATATTATATATATATACTACCTATGTTATCTAACATTATCTAAACTATAATTACAACTAAGAAAATTGAAATATAATTTGAGAAATGCATAAAATATAATTTTTTATATAAATATCATACAATTTATAATTACACTGTATCTAAGCTATATAAATGCAAATGGTTTTTGAAATTTATAACTACATACCTACGTATATCTTCATATTTTAGTTCAATTAAATTTTGCAACAGTTCCTTTTTTTGTTTTATGTAATTTTAAGCTACCCGGTGTATTATAAAAATTTAAAAAAAAAAAGGTATATAGGTAATCTAAAGTTCATTGACTTTTTAGTCATATTGTAGTATTTATATATTGTTATGCTGTTTATTTATTAAATTTGAATTTTTTATTAATGATTTTTGTTATATTGCAGATATTATATTTATTTGTCTATTACAATTGGTCATCGATTATAAATATTATGTAATCAATGCTTGAATGTTATTAGGTAATACGTTATAATTATTATACATACCTGTATTATTATTATAAATTATAATTTACAACCAACAGTAATTATTTGTTTTGTATTAGGTATTTTCAAAATGTTACTTATAGCCTATAGGCAATATGTTATATTTTATAACACATTCTAATTTATAATGTTTATATTTATTATTTATTTATAAGTCATATTCTATGGAATCATAATAATTAATAATAGATTATCAATTTTAAAAATAATTAAAAAGTTGACTTTCGATAAAACACAATGAAAAATTTTAATGCATATTGTAACCTTATATGGTTTTTAATATCCTTTTAAGATCATTTCCCTAGTAGTACAGGGAGTCCTAGAGAATATCTACAGGAGTCCTTAGTGGTAGTGTAGAGAGTACTGTCCCTGAGTCTCTCTAGTCTATGAATGCACGCTATAAGGACACCCAATTAGGAGTCCAGATTAGGATAACAACAGGTATTGTCCGTGTACTCTCCCACTAATGTCTCATTTAAGCATCTATTTTATTATATTTACAATTTTAAATTAAGTCAATCCATGAGGGTGGCTCCCAAGGGTCAAATGACATTAGATTGTCCATCTCACGGTGAAAGATGATTCAAAATTCATAACAATTTGCTAACTTCAGAACCTGGGATCAAACTGCTTTTGCCTATCCTCGTGCTCGAATCACATATGTTTCAGACACAGATAAGTAAGTCTATTTTTTTTTCTGTAAATTTTGCAACAAATCTTAAATCTGATGATTGGATTCAAACCTCAACAGGGATTTAACAGGGTTAAAACTTAACAGTTTTTGTAGTTTTTTTACCAACCGAGCTACGCTCCAGTGATATAAACGTAGTCGGAATCATGGATACATTAACATAAATAGGTACTCAAGTAATAGTAGGTATAATATGATTACAAGCACGGCAAAGGTGGGGACATTTTTTTAATTGTAGCACATTCAATAACACCCAGAACGGGCAAAATGAGCTGCACATTAAGTTATATAACATAGGTACTAAAAGTCACATTTTTGGGTAGTCCTAAACCGAATTTTGAATTGCTCATAATTCTTGGGTATGTGAACCAAGCGCCTCGCAGTTTTGGCTATTCCCCTTATGCTTTAAGTCCTTATTCATGGGTGGCTATTGGGAGAAGGAGGAGAGAACATAACCCTTTTGGAGAAAACCCAAAAGAGTGAATTTTAGTACTTATCTATGTTATAAACTGGTGTGTATAACACACCTTAAAAGTCCAAGTACGATCTGAATGTTATTAAATTTGCAGTGGCGATTCAACCATTTTCCCTCGTTCCCCACGTTATATAATATATATTATCGTATTGTCTATTTCACGGGCTTTTATGTATTAGTATCCTCAATTCCACGAGACTTTCATTGCAGGCAATTAAAATATTTTTTTTTTACTAACATTTTTAGTATATTTCAAAATTATTTACAAAATATTACATTTGGCATATTTTATTATTTTGCATTAAGAGGACGCTACACATCTAAAATAAATTAAATCATTAACTATAATCAGAGTTTACGGGCGCGCTAAGTGTGGTCTATCCACTACTTAATTTTCAGGGAAACCTTAAGTAAAAGTACAACCTTAAGTAACCAGCCAACACATTTTTACGGGACTGTGCTTAGGTGACACTTAAATTGGTTTTAAGTAATAATTAAACGACTATGCATACGGATATGTGTTATAAATTGTTAGATCTAAGACACTTCTCGCCGCCGCGGCCGGGGACCTTTTCACCACGTTCACGTACCTACTCTTTAGCCGCTCAATACCAACCCCCCTTAAAACCACCACTGGAATTTTCAATATTTCTATTGAATATATATATAAATATACCTATTGGCTATTATTATCTACCTACCTATATAATTATTTTTATACGGTTTTGTTTTTAAAAGTATATCGTTTACATTTTATAATTTATATTAAATACAATTCTTTATGATATTGATTACTATACAAAATAAGTATTAATTTTTTTAAATAAGCAATATTAAAAATTAAAATATTTTATTCTTTAGTTTAATTTCATGTATAACATTATTAACATAATAATTATGTCAATCTCTTAAACGACGGTTTTGATCTATTCTGCAGGAGTCTATGAGTTCAGGTAACATTGCTTCAAAATGAAATTTTTTTTTAAAATTTTATATCAATAAAAGAAAATTGAGTAAATGTGTATCATACTTCATCAGAGTTCACTGAAACATCTTAAGAAGAACCTATCTGTATTATCATTTGTATTGCGTATATCGTGATTTGCACAATCGAAAGTTTACAAGACCAATAAAATTGGGCTAATTTTATACCAAAATGATAGAGCAGTGTTTGGAAAGAACTCATTAAATTTCTTAAAGAACGTGAACGATTTTACTTCGTTTATTTTACATTTGATATTGTACAAAATTTATATTATTTAAAATGTTTATCATTCATTGGAGACAAGATTATCGATAATAAATATATTTATTCTATGATAATAATAATAAATTATAAATAAAAATTAATAATAAAATATATTTACACAATATTTTCTTGTTCTTATTAACAAATATTTTGAAAATATCATTTTCCAAGTACACCTAATACCTATTATATAATATTATAGACGTGATACGATAAATGAGTAAACTAATAAACGAGTATACGCTGTAAACCTGTCCAAAAAAAAATATAAATAAAAAAATACACCTTTCATTAAATCAATTATTGGTAAATCAGAAAGAAAATAATATATAGATTATATCATATTTTAATAATAATTATGACCTACTTCTTCAGGAAGCAATAAGATAATGTACAATTGAACATAATGGGTACCTAATGTATAATATTATTAACAATTTAAAATTAACTAATATAGCAGTTTATTATATGTATTGCGTTAAAACACAATATTATACATATTATAATCAATAATTATTGATTATTATTAGAAAAAAAAAAATAAATATGATTATTTACTACACATGCATTAACGCATTAATATTGCCTACTAAACGCCTTTTAATATCGTGTACAATTTAGTAGGTACCTATTATCATTGATTATATATTATATAATAATTAATGATATATAATCAATGCTATTATTAATTATTATACATAAAAATTAAAACTTCATGACAAAATGTTTAAAATAAAATGTTAAAAATTCATGTTTTAAGTACCTAGTAAACACTGCATTTAATTAAGAATGATTTATAATAAGTACCTATACCTACTTGCCTATACTTTTTATTTTATATTGTAATTTAAAAAAAAAATCAATATTCTCATGAAAAAAAAAATAAAAACTTTGTTCAGATACAGATGATGGGAGTTGGTCTATCGTTCTTTCGGTATTAATATAATTTTAAATTTGTAAGCAAAGATCAATCATCGCATTCGAAAGAAGATGCTGAGTGAAGTTCAGTACATTTAAAAAAAATCGGTAACCACGACAGTTTTATTTGTTATTTTATTATTTCTCTTTATTTATAAAAATGTTCACCATAAAATGTAGTTTTCCTTCACGCTAAAGAAAACTACAACCTATATAAAAATATAAGACTTCTGGAAAATACCATCTAGAATAAATTTGGTATCATTTTATACTCCGTAATTCTTACTCGAAAAAAACGTTTATAATTTATACAACTTTACTTAGAAACAAAACTAAAATACATAGTGTACATAATTATACATTTTTAAGAAATTTCAAAAATGAATAAAATAATTTACACATTCAAAAGTCATAATGTACGATTATGCAGGGTTAAAATATAGTTAGAACATTCATAAAAATATTATTGTTTAATTATTTGTCTCGTCTCCTTATGAAGTTTTAGAAATTTGAGTTATTTGGTTATTGCAATAATTACACTGAACTTTTAAATTTTTTTAAGTACAACGATTTACTAAAGGTATCTCTATAACTCTTACTTAAGGCAAAAAGTCCTACAAAAAATGTTTCTAGCTTTAAATATATCTATTTATTAAATTTTTAATAATTCATCAATATCAATCATAAACGTAAGTGTTCGGTGAAAAAAAACTGAAATAATTTGTTAAAGATGCAATATAACAAAATTAACTAACATGAAATGTTATGTACTATATCTACATTAATTATTTTAAAAAATGTATGTATTTATATTATATTACGAAAAGTATGAATTCAAATTAGATTAAAAATATAAATATTGTATAAAATATATATATATATATATATATATATAAATAATAAATAATAACCTATATCAAAAAATATATAATTACGATAAATTTACAGTGAAACCTTTATTTAACGAACTTGAAGGATTTTTCACTTATAAATTTATATCTCGTATTTATCATTTAAAAAAATGTAGGTGCGGTATAGGTATGTAAATACCTACGTTATACAGAATAATAATGAAAATATTAATAGGTAGGTACATATTATATGTGTAGAAATATACAAAAAATATAGAATTGAATATAAATTTGGCTCATTTTTTTATACAAAAATACATTTAAGAATTGAATAATAAATAGATAACAATAATCAATAATCTCAGGTAGTATACGAATTAAATTACTCTATGGTGCACACGATTCTTCCATCTTTAGTAGAAAAACAATATTGATTATTTCAAAGATACCTATGGCACATGAACTATTAATTTAATATTTTATTTCAATTTCAATATTTTATCATTTTCACTGATTAGTGATTTATCGATTTACGTTATCCAAGTTTTAAAAAAAATTTCCGATTACACATATTTTGAAAACGTTTTCCGTTTTTGTCGGGTTTCGGGTTGAACACGGTTCTAATTTTTTCCTCGGGTTACGCGCGGGTTTCGGTTTTAATATTTTGTGGGTTACACGGGTACAGAATTTTTTTTTTTTAATAAAATCTATTTTCAAATTTCATCTGTTTCTTCAGTCTTAACCTTCCATTTATTTTATAAACTCTGTAATTTTGTACAAAGGAATAGTCTACAATATTGCCATCATCAAGAAGCACAATACCTAATTATATTTTTGTATACAATTTTAGTAAATTTCTTTTGTAGGTACTATAGGTAGTAGGCTGATTGTTAATCTGATAAATAATAATATATCTACCGTATTATTATATTTTATAAATGTAGGTATTGTAATATAAATAGGTGTAATAATAAATATTAGTAGGTAGGTACATTGTTTTATGCATGACAAAATAGATTTATTTTGTCATGGTTTTATGTACATAAATGTCATAAATTATAGAATGTATGACACCTTTACCTATATTATTTAACTAACATTAAAAATTGTCAGATTATGTAATATTAAAATGTACCTAATTAGATATTTATTAAATTAAACATAAAAAAATTAGTATCAAATGACATGAATATGCATTATGATTATATCTCGATTTTCGGTGTCATAACAGGTAGATAAATACCAAATAACATGGTGCCGTCGTAATCGTTTGTTTTTCTATTTTATGATGACCAGCAATATTTTAAAAATTACTGGTAGTTTTGGTACGCATGCGCACATTGGTTGTGATAACATTTGAACTGGTCCGGTCAGTACATAATAGGTATCATGGTTGTAGATAGACTATCATCTACAACTGTTGTACATATACCACACGTTGCTAGAGAACCGTATCGCTCATTGACTACATTTCGTTCGAAATAACGCACTATAGTATTGATAATGACTTGAAATTTTGAAAATCTATTTTACGAGCAACTATTATCATATAATAAAAATACTTATTTATTACGCTTAATAATAATATTAAACTGTGTTAATAGCATTAATTTTGTTTTAATCGGATTGAGATCGTAGATTCTCACTTTTGAGTAACTTAATTAATGTTAATTAATATTATTATAATATGCGTCCGGTCATGGTTTGATTTATACAACCGTGATTTGTGTGTTGGTGCTCGGACAAAGCGTTGTTTAAGGCGCGAAGAGATTATTTATGTGGTGCGATAACGACTTTATTGAAGCAATATTTTTTTATTGGACGAAAATATCAATAGCTTCACGACAAAAGGCGATAAACGACATTTTCAAGGTTTTCAGGAGAGCAAAAAGGCAAAAAAAAACGTTTAATGTCGTTAAACTGTGATAATTTTTTATTCTCGCCATTGGCGTTCAAACTCTAAAAACGTCGGTTAGACACGCTTATACGTATTTTATAGAGCTAACATATGATAGTGTCATTTATATCCTAAATTGAAAAATTCCATTGTTCGTTATACTTTTATAAAATGGTCACACATTCGTATAGGTAGGTACCAGTCGCATATTTAGATGTAGGTTCCCAAGTCCCTTCTATCCGATAGAATATGCCATGTAGTTTAGACCTTAACTGTCGTTTATCCACTTTTGTCGTAGAGCCAGCCATCGATAAATAATTACCTATGTAATTTTAAATTGTAAAAATAAGTTGGTGAATGGTTTAAGACACGTTAACGTGTTACTTGATAGTATATTTTAGACCATAATTTAGACAACGATTCGTACTGGACAGTGCCGAGGCGGAACGACATACGGGGGAAAATGTTGAAACAAAAAAAAAAAAAAAACACAAATATTTTGCGTCCGCCCCCAACAGACAAAAATGTATACGCAGGGATCAACCCCATTCTACCCGTTTACCCTACCCGACCGAGTACCTACCTACCGCATCTGACCACACACTTGTACAATATTATAGATACCCATGTGATGATTATGGGCTACATATTTTATATTTTGTGTGATGAATGTAAGAGAATATATCGTTTTTAAATAAATTCAAGAAAATAAAAATTTATGGACAATTTCTTACTATAATATACTGGTGCGCACGAACAAAAATGTATCACTACACGCTTTGTTCCGCACATTCGTATTTTCGTATCGCACACTTTGTAATCGTACACAGTCTCGTATAGTTATTTATTATTTAAAGAGATTATCATGCATATTTTAAATTTAAATAGGTACACATAATATTATTAATTTGTTCAATATGCGTATGCGGATTTATGTGTATGATCGTGTAGGTAGTAGGTACCTATTTCGAACAGTCATCGAATAACGTTGACGTAACACGAGATATTTTATTATTTCCCATTTGGTAATACCGTGGAAAAATAATAACAAATAACACGAAAATATTGTATCTGGTATATCGTGGTATGTTCCCCCATAGAGCCGGCAGCTGCAGCTGCACTAATAATACAATACGCTGTAACGCACCAATACGGGCGTCGGGAGAACGCGCCGTAGATTACGGGTCGGAATGTGCGCGCGCTTGCGGGACGGCACACAGTAACAATAATATTATAATACCGTGTCGCCGGTCGGCCGCCGTGTGTGGCGCGGGACGGCGGGTCTTTATTATTTTTGCCGGGAAACGGAGGCGGTCCATAGTGTACCTCCGACGACGGTTACGCGAGTGGCCCGGGCGTGCGGCCGCGTTTACGTTGGTCACGCTGTACACGACGATAACGTTTGTCCGCGGGACAACGGGAGGAGGGATGTTCGTTAAGCGTCCCCTCTGCCCCGACGGACCATCAACAACACGGACACGCCGCGGCCGCCATTATTTTCGACTGTCCGCCGTCGTCGATGCCACTTGCCGCTTGCTCCATTGCGTACGACTGTGGTGGTTATTTGAAAATTTTCGTTTTTTTCGATATTCCGTGCGTTTGTGGCCGAAAATGACGACCGACTGGAAGTACGAAGTTAACGATCTCGTGTGGTAAGTTTGACGGCGTGCCGCGGCGCGTTCGACGGCCGTACGAAAAAGAGCGCGATTGTTTTAACCGTACACTGTGTGTTTGTTTACAGGGCTAAAATGAAGGGTTTCCCGCCGTGGCCTGGACGCGTGAGTATTGCATATTTTTATGAATCCATTTACGGTGACGATCTCACGTTCAGCATTTCAAAACCGGCTGTCGCCGTCAAATGATTTTCGGTGTTTTTGACATTTTCTGTCCACTCGGGCACCGTACGACTCTTGTTCAATATTTATTCTCCTCGTACGGTTAACCCAAATATTCGTGATGTTGGTCAGTGATCTGAATTTTTCACTGGCTAAATGTGTAAATATATCAATACTTTGTACACATTATCCGATATTGACATATAATATATACTTTGTAAATTATTTTATGTTGTATTCTCACCAATGTGCTTAGTTAATATTTTTAATGGTAGGTACACCTACTCGTCGTATAGTTTTGCATGTGCATAACTGAATATTACTTTGTGTGTTTCAGGTAAGTGAACCAACGGACGCACTTAGAAAAGTGGTCAAGAAGAATTCTAAATGTATATTCTTTTTTGGAAGTGATAATTTGTAAGTTATTAAATTACTATTTATTGTGTAATTGTATGTATTTTCATGGGTCTAAATGCAGTTTACCGAAATAGATACTTTCATTATATAATAAATTTATTTATTTTTATGTACTGTAGAAACTCGATAAATCGTCACTGAAATTATGACGGTTAACAGAAGTTTTACAGTAAATGTTAATTTTAATTTTATATTTTGTATATTTTACAACATGCGTATTATAATTACAAAACGTACATACTTGCTATCCAAAGTAATCGGTCCATCTTCCATTTCTTTGAGGCTCTAGCTTTTTGAGCCACATTCATCTTTTTATTTTTGACAGTGCGGTTAATTGAGTTTCTACCATCTTAACTATTGCACAGTGTGTTTTATGAATCCACAAATTTTAAATTCATATCTAGTACAAAAGGAATGCTGCCATTTTTTCTGAACAATGTATCTGGTAAATTGCATTTGTTTCTTTATTTATTGTGGTGTATTAAATCTACAATTATTTATTTAAAAACTGGTATTTTACTTAAGAGGACGCTACTCACGTGTTAATTGTTTTTGTTTTACATATGCATAACATAGCAAATCTATGTATCGCATTCTTACAACAGTTTATTTATAATCAATATAAGTATAAATTATTTACCTATTATTAAAGTATAAGAGGAGAACATAAATTAATAATATTGAGTTAACTAGGTTTTTATTTATAATAAATTAAATTGCACGTCAGATATTTTATATCTTTCATTTTATTGATTTTTAATTTTTGTAAACAATTTGAATATTGAATGGGTATAAATACATGTATAACTACACCCGAAACGCATTTACTTTTCCCTATTACTTACCCGAAGTGATGTTTTATTACCAATCGGGGGGGATATTCTTGATTTAATTTATGAAGCGAGATTAGCGAGCGCGGCACATATTCTCAGCTATTTTCTCTAAAATACCTACTTCAAAAAAAAAAGGGGTTTCGCTGATTTGTTAAAAAATACCTTTTATATAAAATTGCAACGTAAAAGATGTCGTTTTTGATAGTAAAAATATTATTTAAAATTGCTATAGGTAACTTTTTAACCATTTGTTTTATGTAATTTTATTTTTACATACCTATTTACAATCGGTGTTTAAAATACTATCGAATAATAATAACTTGAATGCATATAACCAGTTTTAAAAAAAATCCACATTGAAGCATAGTTCTCTACAGTTTTGATAATGGGTAAATTTACTCTTAATATTAATTGTAAATAAACTACCTAGTAAAAATGCGGTTTGTAGATTTCGCTCTGTATATATAAGACAGACAAATGTGGGTAGCATCCTCTTAAGCAGGATTATGCTGATGGTGCCATAATGCTTCTACCTTTTAGTCATCATTGTTGACTTCTACAGTAGCATGGTATGTTGTGGTGTTAACGGACAATTTACACTTACACATAATATGTGGATACATTTTTTATCCATTTATTAGATTAAATGATAATTTAAAATAACAATTTATTATATATATATTGTGGCCAAGGAGAGAAAGTCTGGAAGATCTTGTCAAAAATGTTTAACATTAGTTTACACCTCCGCATATCGTGCCAAAACTAATTGGAATCTGTTTGTGTCTAATACTGAGCGGCATAGCCGACATTCGTGTATAGTGTATACAGTGCAAGTGTAGTGATATTCAAGTTTTTGTCCATTGTCTGAGTATGTTCTTTTACACACTGAATATAGGTGCACACTATATAAATGTCGTTGTGGAAGAAAACAAGCTTTACAGATTAAGCGACTGTTGATCTCGTTACAGATATTCTCTCCTGGGTTGGAGTAAAGGTTTTTATTCCAAAATTATTTATACTTAATATGTTTCTACTATATGCCTATTATATGTAAGTATAAATTTGTCCTTAAATACAGCCAGAGTCAATGGTGACTGTTGGGGTAGGCACCATTGGTGTGGATATCCAAAGTATGATGAAAAAAAAGTACTCTGTTTTTGTATGTTCTTTTACATAGTAATAAAAATTTTTTAGTGCTTGGATTGAAACTGGTTGTTTAAAGCCATATTTCGAGTTTAAGGAATCGTTAACTTACAGTTGCAAGACACCAACCTTTAAAGATGCTTGTAAAGCTATTGAACAATATATTCTAGATAATAAGGATGTAAGTTATATTATTAGTTTATTTTTGTTGTATTTTAATATATGATATATTTATATTGTTTAGGGCAAAAATAATGGAATATCTGAAACTGAGTCACGATTTGAAAACCTAGTAAACAATGAATCACCAAGTCAAGTTTTGCCCATCAAGAAAAGTATTGTGAGTATTTTGAATAGTCTAGTTTTACTGGTAGGTACTATACTGCATTTCATGAGAGATTCATGTTATATTATGATGAATATTATGATTACTCTGATCGTAGAAATATTGTCCCTTTTTATTGCCATGTTTAAATTAGTATGATTTGATTAGAAATGCGTAGCACTTGTGTAGGTCTATGATTTTATTTAGGAAAATATTATTTGTGAACTGACCAAAATGTATTTAAATAATTTTTTGATTATAATCGATCAGATTTACTTTTTTTTTTTAATAAGTTTCTTTGTAATACTATTTTACTCACACATTTTGTGATATAAAATATATTATGAATGGTAATATAGTGAGAATAATAAAAAAATAAAATAATTTTTTTTAACCTAATTTATTTCAGTTTTACATAAATTTTTTTTTTTACAAATAATTAAACATGTAAAACTATTTTATGATTTATTGTATTGTATTATTAATTTATTTTTATTTTCAGTCTAATAATGCACGTCTTTCCACATCAAATCCTACAGTTAAGAGACGTAACAAACTAGTAATTTCATCAACTGTTGAAAAATCAAAAAAAATACGTTTAGATGAATCTAGCTCTAGTCCTCCAACTGATATACTTAAAAGTATTGGATTAACAAACAACCATATAAGTCCTATTCGCAAAAATAATACTTTGTTGGATAGACCTGAAGTTACAGTACCGGTAAATATATCAATAATTCAGTATTGGCTATAAAGTATTAGCAGGCAATAAAATTAAAAATAACTTTAGGAAGCAAGTTTTTTGGACGTAACAAAGATATCTAAATCTTTGTTGAATAAGAATATATCTCCTTCAAATTTAACATTTGGATTCATTGGCTTGGGTAATATTGGGTCTGGAATCGTTAAAAACTTATTGAACTCTGGACATAAAGTGATTGTTTGGAATCGAACTACAGAAAAGGTAATAAATTATTTAATTTAAATATTTTTTAGATTTCTGGGGAAATTATATAATATGTTGTATTCACTTAATTAATAGAAAAACCTTTATACAAAAAATATTTATGTTGCTTTTACATAAATTTATGTAAAATCTTTTAATTAGGTACAAATTAAATGTTATTAAACAAATTTAATATGTGAAACTTGTTTATATTATAAATTAAAATTTTTCCAATGTGCAAATGTAAAAATGTTCACACTTGAATTTTCATTTGTTGTCTTTGAAATGAGTTCATTTTTATAATATTCAGCTGAAGTTCATGCTTTGTTATTTTTATTCCGTTCGTCATTTTTTAAGATTTAATTATTTAAAAATATAATTAACGTATATTTAAAAAACTTTCATTATTAAAATACAGTTTTTGGGAAATGATTTTGTATAAATGAGATCCTGATTGTTTGTGGCACTCTTCGATCAGAGAATTAAAATTCTAAGAATTGCACTACTGTAATATATTTTATTATTTATTTTAATACTTATATTATTATTATTTGAATGTTACTTATGACTTCATTGTGTCAAACTGTAGTGCATACTAGGCAATGTACATAAAAATTTCACATTTCATTTTCATTTATTAAATATTGAACAAATTAAATTAATTTTTTTGTGATATATGACATTTCTTTGTAAGCTAAATATGGATATTCATAATATTTATAGTTTATAAATAATAATAGGTACCAGGACTTAATTCACATATTGCTAATTAAATTTACAACGTAATGATAACAATTTGGGTATTTTAATTAAATCGGGGAAATCATGAAAAAGTCTGGGAATTTTGGCATATAGGTAGTATAGTTTATAGCTAAAGTACTATGATAAATTAATTTTGTTATATAAAATTTAATACCTAATTGTTTTTAAATGCGTATGGAATTTTTTTAATTAAGTCTGGAAAACATGCAAAGTCTGGGAATTTTCAAAATTGTGGCAATCTTGAATTTAAATTGAACAATAACACCATAACTAATAATACATATTATATATGCATATAGCAATAAGCAGATATTAGCTGTAGATTGATAATAGGCAAATTTTCGATGTGGCATTATCAATGTTCCTAAATTCAATTATTAATAAATTAACAGTCTAAAAATATATTTAATACCAGTGACGGCTTGTGTGTAAAGGCGACGGGGCGATCACCCCCCCTCTAAAATTTTAGCAAATTACTTAATAAGTTAGATGTTGAAGTTAGATTTTAACAATTATTTATATATACATTGTAATGCATTTTCAAAATATTATTGAATATAAAAATTGTTTTCTATCGTTATGAAAACATTATGAGCTAATCGGAGTTTAAAAATATATATAGGTAATAGCACGGTTAAAATTCATACCTATTATTCATTTGTGCGGTTATGGAGTATCGAACCGCGCTCGTCGCTAGGGCGATGTTGACAATCGCCCGTCGTAACAATACTATCAAAAGACAAAAACATAGGAGGGGGAATTCAATAATAATTCGGCCGTCGGAGCGATAAAATAATTGCCCCAACATGCCATGTGGATTTTGGACTGCGGAACAAAACTCAAGTTAAACTTAACTTTCAAGAGTTCGTTTTGGGTTCAAAAGTCAAATTTAAGTAGTAAAAAGTTGAACTAAACTTGGGTAGAAGTTCAGACCCAGAAAAATATTTTCAATCGTATTAAAATTATTTTTTTGATTATTTACGTTTTTAAGGAAGTATTGTTGTATAACTATAATTTGTTGAAGAAAGTTGATGATTTGGGAATGGGTTTTATACATATTTTATTGGAATGAGATATTTTTAATCTGATAAAAAATGTGTATGATTTATTAGGTCATTCTAATTTCAATTGTCTCAAATATATCTTCCATATTTGGTGGTATAAATAGATATTTTTATATATTTGGTAAATAAGTATATTTTGTAAACATTTGAGTAATATTTGATTTTTTCATTGATTTTTGATAACGACAAAATATCTGATTTATCTAAATGGCATTTACATACCAATATGCCACTATTAAAAATGGGTAATGAGAGCCTATAATAAGATTAACCCTTTCAGTACCACACACTTTTTTTACTAATCCTCTAGCTGGACCACATAAATTTAATTTTTTTATAGTTTTTAAATTATAGGTACTCTAGTAACAAAAATTAAGATCTTTTTTTTATGTATAGTCATTATATACAATAATATATATACATTATATACAAACGATGATCAGGGGTTTCCAAAATCGTACGGACAAAACTTGCCTAATTGAAGCATTATAAAAGCATAAAATATTATACGCGCTGGAAATTATCATTGATATTATATGGTTCAACTGATAAGCGCTTCCGCTCAGCCTTCGCATGACCGCCATCTGGCATTCGTTTGGCCGCCACACGTAATTTGGGAATCACTATATTTATTGAAAACTTGGAATTCTTATCATGCTTTTAATATTGCATCTACATTTTTTTTTGTTAATTTCTGGTATAATTTACAGTATTATTACAGTCATGACAACTGTAGGTACTATATCAATAAAACATTTTAAAACATCGAATGACGCTTATAAGCGTCAGTGGTACTGAAAGGGTTAATAATTTTTGACGACCTAATATTTTACGTTATCTAAATGGAATTTACATACTTATTGCCGGCATGCTGCTGTCAAAAAGTACCTAGGTAATTTCAGTATATGTATACTATTGTGGATATAGGTATAGGCAGTGCCAAATCTAGGAGGGGGGCGCAAAATGTAAAAATATTTAAACTTTTCGTCCCGTTTTTGATCCCATTGATCACTTAATTTTTAATAGGAACTGACGAATGACCTTTTTTTTTTTTGCTTATTAAAATTTAAAAAAGGGCGCTGCAATTATTTTTTGCCCCGAGCGACAAATTCTCTAGATCCGGCATTGGGTATAGGTAATGTCCGACGATATAAATTTAAAATAAGGAAGTGGTGTGTTACTTTACAATTGTCTTACGTATTATTTATAGTCAGTAATATTCGTAATTGCATTTAGTCTTGTGTATGTGTAGTTCTTAATTTTTAAAATGCCAAAAGTTGTGAAATCGAAAGCAAATTATTATTTAAAAGAGTTTCATAACTAGATTTTTAAAAGCGATAGAGCAATTTTATTGTTTGTGCTGTGAAAAGGGGCAGTATCAACAAATCTACTTTTTTTTTTACGTCTTGTATTATTTTTATTTAATATTTATAATTATAAAATGAATTTTTTTGTAATTTTAAATATTAATACATTTTTTCGATATCTTAAGAAAAAAAAAAAATATATATATATATATATAAATGTATTTATATTTTTTTATCACGATAAAATCTATTCCCTATTGATGACTTTTTTCTCTACTTTAATTTTAAAGTTTGATTCGGGTTCACTCTTAACACGTTGATCGCCATGAGTTCTTATATGAGTTCTCGTCTTACTTTGTCCTGACCGCCAAGGGTTGTATCAATGGTTCACTAAAAATTTTTATCTAATCTTCCCAAAATTTGTATTCCTTTTAATTATAGTTCACTTTAAATGTTCTAACCTAATATGAGTTGATCTCAAATAAGATCCTCGTGGCTGTAAGACGCCACCTTTCAAATAATTAATTATTTGCCCATTACCTATCATGACTTCTCAAATTCTACACTGAAAAAGTACATCTAATGAACCTAAACAAAATTTCAAATAGATGATTATTTATTGTATAACAAATAAATTTATCAAAATCATGTTAAAATTATTGTTAGTCAATTTTATTATGAAATTTAATCAAGTAAATAATCACAAAATCAAACAAGATCGATGAAATTGATAAAATGATAACAAACATTAACCTAGGTACTTGGTTTAACAGATTTGTTATAATAATTATTATAAATTTAATATTTAGTACTCAACTAAATAAAATTAATATAATCAAATAAGTAATATAAAATTATGAATTCATATTATATTATTAAAAAAATCATAAAATAACTAATAATGCTAGACGCATGCTAAAAATAGTGAATGAATTGAATTCTGTAAATTTAAAATACAGATAATTGAGATCTACAATGAAATCTTGCTAATCTCCGGCATATGGTTATGAGTTCTTAAAACCAACTTTTAGGAATTTGTTGAGATTTAGAAATTGATCTCATGGCGTGGAAGAGTGAGTAAAACCCTTGGAGGTTAACGTGTTAAATTTCATAGTTTGGTTTGATATCTAAAATTTTGAATTTGACTCATTTCTAAAAAAATTTATTTCACAAAATATTTTATACTGAAAAAGTGAAAACAAATTTTAAATATAGTACATATAATGTACAAATTTCATTATAACACCAAATTGAAAATACATAACTAACCATAGATATAAATAAATCTCTGTAGTTAGGTATACAATTAAATATGATTTTTGATTAAACATGTACAAAAATATAATTAATTTAAATGAGAGTTCTGATTCTTTTGTTAAATCTTAAATCCCTTTTCATACATATTTTTGAATGTATATTATTTATTAATAATTTTTGTTCTAAAGGCACAATAAATAATAGGTATATTTAAAAATACCGGTTTTATTTTTATTCATTCATTGTTATCTTTTCTTTCCTATTAATATTTTGGATGACTGCTATGTTAAAAAAATGTATATTTAGGGCAAATGATATAGTAATTGCACATCATATTTTAAGCTATTACAAATATTCCTAAACATACATATATATTTATAAACAATGTGTAAAAATCATTTTCTCATAATTATTCTCTAAATTCATTGGGTTATTTTTTTTTTGTTTTTATGAAATAAAAGATAATAGAAGTCATTTTTTTTTTTTGCTCGTTTAAATTTTACATATTTGTTGTTTAGTTTCACAAATTTATGAATAATTTAAACTTTTTATAAAAAAAAAAAAGCTGTTAACTTATATAAATATATTTCTACATTGCAAAAGACTAAAATGTATATATATGTTTTATGACTTCTGTATATATTTGTGGCATAATTAATATAATACAAAAATTTCCTATTATTACTACCAGTGGTCTTCAAAAGTATAAATTATGTTACTTTTAACAATCCAAAAGGACTTTTCAATATTACCATTTATTGCATATTATATTATATACTATGAATTGGTGGGACCCGTAATTCAATGGAAAATGTTCTATTTATAAATTGATTTTTATGAAATGTTATAATATATTTTATAAGTAATTTATTAGGCCATAAGTAGTATTAGTATCACTTTATGGGATATTTTATGGTATTTGTTTAAAAACATGTTTATTAAAATTTTAATATTTAAAATGGTTTTGAGAGTTTATAATTCATAACTTATTATAATAAATCAAAAGAAGATAATATTTTTGGTAGTCTACAAATTTTTTATTCAACATTTTTCAAAACTTCAAAGTACAATTTAAATTTTATAAAAATGCAAGTCTAATTTAAATTTTATAATGTTCATTTACAAAGTGTGTTTGTGATAACTTCATCTTTTGTGTCTAAAGTGATCTTCTGACATGTACATTATATCTTTGTTGTTTTTTTTTTTCATTTGTAAGAACAGTTTAGTTAGACGTAGAATTAAATTAGAAGGGATCACATTTAATTTATCCAATAGTTGTTATTTTTTTAAACCTATAATAATTTATAAACAATTTTACAATGAGTATGTTTTACTATCTATCAAATTTTTGATCTTGCATAATTATTTGTTGTCATTTGTCATTGTAAATAAATTTATTATGTACTTTCTAAGCATTAATCTAAAAACTTGATTTTTTAATTTAGGGGTTGAAATCAATTTTTTAAAACCCATTCTCAAAATCAAAAGTCCAATACCGGTTTTAAAACTGATACTCAAAATTGGAAAAAAAAATTATTATTTAAATGGTATATGATGATATAGGTTTTATAATATAAATACAGGTAGCTTAGAATATTGGTGGAAGTATTTTCTTGCTAAAATAACACCACATGTTGTTTGTCTATGTGTACATAGTATATTGTAATGTATGGAACTGTGCTATTAATTAAAATGGTCCGAAAAAATATCAAAAAATTTAAATTTGTTTTCAAACCGAAATAGTTTTTTTAAAAAAATTGAAATTACATTTATAAAAAAACAAATTTTTATTATTGTTTCATTGTTTCACATACAAAAACCTATAGGATCAAGTTTATATGTATTGAAATATATGGTAGGTATATAATGTAATAAGGGTTTATTAAAATTTTTCTCAAAATTATTTTATTAGCACTTACTTTATTTCTGCTTAGCAGAGTAGAATAATGAGTATGAAAAAAATGATTTTAATGGTTTTAATCGAGAAAAACAAAATATAATCAGTTAACTCTTGTTACAATTATATAAAACAACTAAGTAGGTAATTCATAATATGGTTAAATTCATAGTTAAAGTACCTTAAAATAAATATTTTATATATTCCCATTGTTCATATTTAAATATATTGTTTAATATTTATAAATTATATTATAATCCCTTGTATGTAGTCATTTTAAGTCATAATTATGGGACAGTTGTGTCACTTAATAAAGACTGTAAAATTAGACAATCAATCATTTTCAATAATAAATGCACAATCTTTAAATTTTTAGATTTTATGTTTTTATAAGATACAATTTTTCAGGTAAATTTATTTGCAGTAAAGACCTTTTTTCATAGTGTATTTGTTCTAAATGGTACTTTTAACCATAATGTGTATATAAAAATATAGAATAATATAATTTATAATTATTATTGAAGATTATTTTAATGGTTAATAATGTGTAATAAATGTTTGATAAAACTTGAAGAAACAGTTTATTTTAAGGATTAACATATTAATATTTAACTATGAAGTACTTAAATTTTAACTATGCAATTACAATTTAGGTTTTAGTTATGTTAGTTCGTTAGTTATCAGTTATGTGTCCTATACCTATATATCACCTAGGTTATTTTAAGTGACATAAAGAGCTGACTATTTATATGGGTGAATCTAATTTAATCTTATAATATTGTCAATTACAAATTTACTGTACAATGTAAGCAAAAAGATAAAATAAGCTCATGTCTGTTGTTTTCATTTATTACCCATTTACGATTTTCAAATTTAATTTATTGAGAATTAAATACCTAATTTAGTGAACTCTGCTCTTCCTCTTATGTTTTTACTGGACATTTTTTTTTAAATATAGATTTATGTAATAAAAAAGTTCGATCTAAAAATATACATTTAATTTACTGAACAATTATGTATTGAGTAATTATTCTAAATTTCATAATATCACACATAAAAATTAATAGTAATAATAAACTTTAAATATTTAAAATTTTATACTTGAATGTAATATATTATCAAATAAATAATTAGAGCTAGTATACCCATTAATAGTAACAATATAAATAATGACTAAAACCAATTGTTGGGAAAATTAATTTTTTTTTTTTGCACATGATTTTATTGCAAATTATATTTTATTAAGGCACTAAATCACTATTTTACCATATGAAGTAGTGAAAATGGATGCAGAATATTCAAATTTATAGTAATATATAATCTCATTTGGTAGTTATGGAGGAATTACAGTATAGGTATTTTGTATATTAATTGATTCAACACATCAATTGTAACAGATATATACATTTAACAAGAAATTATATTTTAAATATTTATGATGTTTGAAAACATTTATCTGAGTACTTTACCAGTTGACTATTTTGGTTAGATTAATTTTAACTTATGCTGCGAGTTAAAACAAATTAAAATATTTATCTAATCTGCTTTATATTATATGGTTAAAAGTCTATTAATTGATCTGATATATTAACAATAGTATTTATTTTAATGCTTATCACAATTTTATTTTTTGAGATACCTACTTCTATTGTTTTAGTTACGGCATCACAATTTAACTAGTACCTTTGTGTGAATATTGCATTTACATAATTTAAAAAAATTCATTACCTACTTTATTATAAATACATAATTCTGAACCTAGTTGTTACTACTCATAAATCATAATATTAAGTTTTGAGTGAAGACGAATCTCTTGGTTTTACAATAATCTTTATTTTTTCTATCTCAACAAATTTTTTGAAAGCAAATGTGATTAGAAAGGTACTTTAAATAGGCCATTTAATTAATTTCTTCGATAATTATTAAAAAACCAAAACAAATATTTAAAATTTGGTTATTTTCTTATAATTCTTTTTTATTATTATGTTGAATCTTATTTAAAGCTGTTAGGTGTTTATTATTTACATAAATAAATAAATAATTCTGAAATAAATTTTTAAAATTTCCACAAAGTACCCATATAATTTACTATTATAATATATACAATCAATATACATCATACACTTTTCAACATTTTTACACTCATTTTTTTTAACTGTGTAACTACCTATGTTACATGTATTAATAATGTATTTTACACTGAGATCAGCTGAGAGAAATGATTATTTTTATTGGTTTTATCAATTAAAAATATTTGAAAATGACATATTCCATATTCCAGTCTTTAAAGATTTTTTTACAAGTACCAATATTATTCGAAATACTATATAAGATCTTGAACATTAATAACAATTTGAATAAAAATTATAGAACAAGTATTAATCTATATTCTTATTTTGTGTTACATGATAATTACATTCAAATAGTTATATATTTATACTAATATAATAATAATTTTTGATTCATTATAAATTAAATTAACTATAATAGTTTGGTAATTTATTAAATTATGATATGGGAGGGAGGATGTGATGGTATGTGATATGAGGAATGTATGAGTAAATTAAGATTTAAAAAATTATTTTAACTTTCATAGTAAATAATAATAATAATAGTAAAAAGTTTTCATCTATCTTATTCTGTTTAAATTTTAAATCTACGATAACTAGTAGAGAAGATGAACTTAAAAAGTGAAAATTTAATTTTTAATAATTTTAATTTAATACAATTAAAACGTATGTGTATATTATTACGCATTATAAATTGTATTTTGTTTTTTTGTCCTTTGAGATAATAATAAATATCAATATCAATCAATCAATGTGTAACGTATAGAAAAAATATTATTGCTCATTAATTGCATAAAAATGAATAATTAAATTAATTTAAATGTTTTATTAGAATGTCTAGTTAATAATATTGTTGGACGAATAGCGTAATAAACTTTGAAATGCTTAAATGTCATACAGAAAACGTTTAAATATCAATATAATTTACTATAACATTGAATATATTTTTTTTCTCCCAACTATTTGGAGGCACCCTAGTTTTCTACTTGATTTCCTGCATTCCCACCTCTTTTTTTCCACATGCATTTCCTTTACTAATCTTACTGTCTTGTATATTTTTTCCTTTAAACATGACCATTTTGTCTACTATTGAAGCGCTACTCCTATACTAAGTGGTACCTCTCATATACTCATTATATTTTGTCTTCTCTAGTCACTCCACTCATACACCTCTAGATCTATAAATACCATATATAATATCCTTCTTTTCTCTATACTTCTCTACTGTCTGTTTTGTACAATATATTAGCGGCTTCATTGTCGACCTAAACTGATTTCTTGTAACTTGTTTCTTACTCTCTTATCCATTATCTTTTCCCAATGTTTCATACTATTGTTAAATAATAAACAATGTTTCATTCCTTTATATCTTCTTTACTTTTAAATTTTGGTGCTATACCATTCTTCCACTACACAGTCAGATTTTTTTTTCAACTAGAATAAAAACCTGATTTAAGTTCTTTTAATTATTCAAGCCATTTTATAGAACTAGACAGAATTTTATGTACCTATATGTTATATAAAAATATATATATTGTTGAGAAGTAAATACGTTTGTATTATTAAAATGTTATTTTGAATATAACATACTTGACTGAACATTAAATTAAATAAATATTAAAGTGATTCAAAGATTTTAAGTGTTCTACAATTACAATTGAACTTAGTATACATTGATTTTTATTTGAGCAATGATTGAGATTGAATGAATTATCGAGCTCGGGATGATTGTTATCACATAACTTATCACTCACTTTACCTTTTAAGCCTGTATTACATTAGATTGACACTGGTTGATCAACAAATTATAATATATCAAGTTGTCGAAAATGAATTTGTTATTACACGGGATCGATATATTTGTATTTACCTCAGGTGTACCAGTAGCACATTAAGAAAGATCCTTGTTGAGTCGGCATTTACCAGTTTCCACTCTGTTACTTACAAAAGTCAAACTATGCTATGTTAACATCACGAATTAAGATAGTATGGATGCCCATCGGAGTATAATTATGTGATTCCAAACTGACTCCTCACAATCACCAGTTGGAAACGTTCAACTAGCGATCCAGTGGCAAAACTTCTACATGTCTAGTG
>JAIPRL010000034.1:46269-83447 GCA_025469235.1 Pemphigus obesinymphae
AATTCGATGTCACCAGTATGATATTAAGCGCTAGTTGAACGTTTCCACAACTGATTAAGGGAGTCAGTTTGAGGGCAGAATGATAGCTGATTATTATATGCCGTTGGGCATCCATACTATCTTAATTAGTGGTTAACATACAGAGTACAAATATTTATTGACTATAGTGATACATGTATATGGTGGTATACCACATTATTTGGGGTAACACTATGAATTAGAGATATATATAAAAATAATTTTCGGACCAGACCAAATGGGATATTTTTTTCAATTCAGACCAATCCAGACCAAGACGTACAACATATTTTAAAACCAGGACCAAATTTAAGTATTTAAAATATCTGGCCCGAGCCAATGACCGTTATTAAAAACCAGGACTGGATTGGAACAAACTCAACTATTAAAAAACCGATCAAAAATATTTTCAATTTTATAAATATTTACCCATTTAAAAATTATATATCTTATAATAATTTAAAAGTAGGAATATATTTTTAGATTCTGAGCGGAGCGAGCAAGTGGTTTTATAATGATGTTTATTTTTTTTTTCACGCATATCCTGTAGTAATTTTGTACCTATCTATGAAGCTTTTTATAACCATATTTTAAGACATGGCAGGAACAAAATATACTTATCGGTGCTTACTGAATATGTAATTTACAGTTATTACATTGATTATACCTATATATTAGAATATACTCATTACTCAATATAATTGTATATACTTACTCAAAATGTATAATGAATGATTAAATAATTATTAATTATAGTAAATAAAGTATATTAAATTATATTTTAAAACCCACTTATTTTTAACGATGAATTACAAGTATGTACAATACTGTTTATAAACTAAATTTGGCTTAGTACCTATATAAAAGTTATATAGCTTTAACTACAGACTAAGATAGTAAGGACTGGAATCGGAGACATTATCGGTGCACCTCAATTGTTTCGAGCGATACAAGTATGGTTTTTAGTGCCATCAATGTTTGAACGGACTAAAAATAAATCTTTATTGTTTTTAATTTGTATGTACACTTACATATTGAATTGCTAATTTTTTTTTTTGCATTTATCTTGGTTGTGTTTTTATTTGCAATTAATGAATATGACAGTACCATTCGCATGATTACAAAGTTGGATATTATTTGTGTTAATATATCTATTTTGTGTTCTATACATGGAAATTGAATGACCTATTGTTAATAAAAAAATCATCAATTGTTAACAAGAAAACATCATTGTCTTTACAATATTTAGAAAATGACTTTTCTACAGAAGTAAATAATCCAAAAATAAAATCGTTTGGATAAGTCAAACCTCCATTTGATTTCAAATTTACAAGTTCAGCTTCAGGTTTATTGGAGTAAGATCTTTTACCTAAATAAATAATATAAACATAAATATATAATATATAACCTTATGTCATAACTCGAGACATAATATTTGTTTTTTGGCGTCAATTATTTAAAATAAATATTAATAACATTATTTACTTAGAGCGCTTTTACCCCTAGTTGTACCGCTCATGGATTGGTAGGTGGTGTCGAAACATTTGAGGAATGTTCTTCTACTACCCCCTTACCATTTCGATACCAGTCCATACTATCTTAATCCGTGGCCAGAACATTATCCAAAGTACCTATAATGTACTACTAATTGCTGAAGTAAACAAAATGTGCTTATCACTTTTTGGTTAACTACCCCCCCCCCATCTATCACAGACAATACTATGTCTAAATTATATGCATGAAGAGAGTAGGTATATATTCAATTCAATTAGTTATAGTAGGTACCTACTATTATATAATTAATTTACTTTTAAATTTGTGTAGAATATATTATATTGAACTTACCTACTCGTGAAAACGTTTTTGTGCCAAATACAGAAAAACAGCAGAAATCAGAACAATGATTATAATAATTTATGGGTAGTAGGTTATATATAGTATTTAAGTATTGACTAATAGTAGTTATATATATAGTCGACCAGAAACGTGAAACTGGTGGTGTTCGCGCTCGTATACATATCACTTAATATAGACAAAAATAATGTATATTTGAGATAAGAAATATAAAATATTATTTAAATAATTCGATTACATCGTTTTTAAATTGGAATTATTAAATATAAATATTAAGAAACCCAAATCTGTATTCCGGTCTGGTTCTGATTTACCCAAAACCCAATATATTGTAAATTTATAATCAGGACCCCAGACCATACTAGAGAAATTCATAAAAATATGAATCAGGACCAGACCAAACCATTATATAATATAACTCTGACCAAATCAAACATTTTGACCAAACTGGATTCTGGTCCTTTCCAACCCGTGACTGGGCTGATCTCTACTATGTATAATCAGGGGTGTTTCGGAGACGACATATTTTTGGGGGGTTGTTTTTTTAATTTGCCAATTACATTTTGAACAATGTATAATTCGACAACAAATTCTAAAATATTCTTTCAAAAACGATAAATAAGCAAAAAAAAGCCATTAACTTTTTCTTAATTTTGCTAACTAAATTACTGAAAAATTATTATTGACTACATTTCGAAATACTCCTCAAACTTAGTAAGTAAATAATCAAAAAAAAAAAGGCAGACTAAACTTCATTTTGCCAACTACTTTCTAGTGATGGGGTGTAATCCCCCACCCATGTGTATAATTCAACTATCTACATGTTTTCGTCTGCTGCTATGGCTCTTATTCTGTACAAAGTATAGATAGACATTTGATATAACAATAAAAATATATATTAATAGAAAACGATATATCTATACATATGTGATTAATATAATATCAGCTGACAATTACTATTTTTCTATTTACTCATTATTAATTATTATCTAAACAAACTTTAGAACAAGTATGTACCTATGTATAATAATTGGTTGACCTATGGACCATTTTTGTCGATTTGGATTATACAATTTCTATCCATTATTTATCAACCAGGATTTCGGTTCATCATGTTGGATTGACAAAAAGTCTACCATAAACCGAAATTTTATATCAATCTAATGTGTTGATGTTGATCTAGTGTAATACTACAGGCATTACTCCCATAATTGAGTTTGAACATGCTTCTATATATTATATTAAAACTATTTACCTAGTATATAAGATTAAAAATACAATTTTAGTAAAATTATATTATAAAACAATGTGGTAATATATATTTTTATATTTTATAATATATTACAATATTAAATTTAAAATTAATCCTTACGATTGTTTGGGAAACCGTAGAAATTTCAATTACTAATCTTATAAATGCATATATGGTTTCTTCTCAGTGAAAGTTTATTTTAAACTTCTATATTATACTCGGGTGTATTTATATGAAACAATTGTATATAATTTTATGTTTTACTTTTGTTTCTACTAATTTTATTTTGGGGAAAATTATAATTAATTAATACATTTGTATGTAATTTATAATTTTTAAGACTTGTCATATATAAATATACAAACAAATTATATGTAGGTGTTTTAAAGTAAAAAATCAACGTGTAAATAAATAAATACACTAAAATAAATATATTATTTTTGAAAAAAGTTAGTACAAGTTTTGAGATTATTATTTAAACTATTTACCAAGTTTAAACCATTTACCTAAAAGAATGAGAATTATACAATAAGACAAAGGAACTTTTGTTTCTGTCCTTAAAATAAATTTTTTTCAGTTTTTTCCTAATTTTACATTCATCCCATAATTTTCAATTCTAGAAAAATAAAAGTATAATATGGATACATTTAAATTATTTTATATTATAAGATCAATTAAAATATTTTCATTATTTTTCCACATGACAAAATATTTAATAAAATTATTTAAAAAATGTTTAATTACAATTTTGTTTGTACTATAGTATTAATATTTTAATAAAATTCTAATTAATTTAGGTAATTTATCATTACCTGTTAATTAATTTCATAAAGCATTTATATTTAAAACTAAACTTCTTGCGGATAAGTTTTGGTTTTTTCTGTTGACCCCATTTCTGCTTCTACTGTTTGATTCTTTTTTTTCATACAATTCAGTCTAGAAAAAATTTATGCATATTTTATATACAATTGAAAAATAAATAAATTTCAATTAATAGTTATACTAACCTTATTAATAATAATTTAAACGCACAACATAGTATAGTTAGCATCAAAAATATTAATGCTGATGCTATGCCTAATATGAGTGCATTTATCTTGATATTGAAAAATACACTACTGTCTAAATGTACTTCTACAGTCTGAGAATCATTCCCATATTTATTTGATACATAGCAAGTGTAATTTCCAATACTAGTTCTTAGCATACGTAAAATATGTAAAGATCCATTTTTATCGATGGATAGTGATTGACTAGCTATTTCATTAAAATCCCAATCATGTGTATTTGGATGATGTGATATATTTGTATCGGCTTCTTTATTTTGATGAAATGTTAGTCCTCCTGGTACTAACCATGTTACTGCTGGAAGTGGATTTCCATAAGCTTTACAATTAATAATCCCTTTTTTAGTTAGTTGTAATGTGATTGAACCACTTGTATGATATATTTTTGCCGGACAATTTAGTTTATTTATATTGTTAATTAACAGTGTATTGTTTTCATAACCAATAACAGTAGTTGTTTCATTAAACCATTGACTGAACCATCCATTATGACAATTTGGCTGGATTTCCGTTTCAAACATTTGTAAACGCTTTAGGTTCTTAAGAGAAACAATACTGGGTGGTAAAAACTCAATTGTACCACAATTGCTAAGTTTTATAATTTCAATATTTGGAGTTGAATTTATAATGTCATTATCAATTGACAATAAATGCTTACAATTATTAAGTATAATACTAGTTAAATATTTATGTTCACCGAAGGAGCTTTTATTGAGATTTTCAATTCCGCTATTTTCAATATTAAGATATTCTAGTTTATCCAAATTTGACAATGCGTTTGCAGCTATAATGTACAAATTTGGATTACCTATACTAAGTTTTTTTATATTGTTGGTCGTTCTAAAAAGGTGTCCCGATATTGAACTAAAAAAGTTTTTTTCCAACTTTACTGTTTCTAGCATTTGCGTGTGTGAAAATAAATTGTCTGACAATATACTTAGCCGGTTGTCAGATAAGTCTATGTACTCTAATCGAGGGCAGTTATCAAATGTATTGTCGAATAGTTTATAAATATTGTTGTTAGATAAATCTATGTACTTCAGATCATTCTGATACAAGGTTTCCACAAGCGTCATGTTGCTCGCCACCCATGTAATGTTTTGCAAGTTTCCATTTACAAACGTGTTGTTGTTGAACACTACAATCGGAACGTCCACGAAACGCACCGTCGTAGTGTCGTCGGGGAGGACGAACTGCGAATTCAGTGGAAACCCTGTACACGAAACGCTGTTACTCTGGCACTTGCACGCGCTCGAGTCGCAAACGGTAGTGGTGCCCAGCGCATTTGACAGTTCGTGTAGTAGCAGGACGGTCGCTAGAACGAGCATAAAATAATGCATTTTTCCCGTTTCAAGTTATCTGGTACATTTATGAATTCCGATTCGAACGATCGTGATGTCGGTAACAATAACGACGGCGACGTGTGCTGGCGTGACGCGGTGGTGTAAATAATACCGATTTATTATTATTTACCTTTTCACTCTGTACGTTTGACGATTACCACCTAGTAGTCCGTCGGATACCATTTGTTGTTTGGAATCGTCGAAAACCCAACGTCCGCGTATAAAAATTTAAACCGTTGGATGTGGCGAAAATACCGGACGATGTAGCCTGCGTGCATTTGTCGCCGCCGGACGAACGTTCACAACTAATCGTATTTAAATGGCTACTGGACACCAATTCACGGGGCAACGGTAACGCCGAATAACGTAACGTCATTTCGCACGGCTCTGCGCTCTCATTACAACATTTACACCTCTTCCTGTACACAGAAACTTGATAGTGGGGTTGCTGTAGAATCAGTGCGGCCAACCCACGACCGTTTCCCCGCCCCAGCCCGCGGCCCCTTTTTATTGTCATAACGCGGCGTTCAAAATGTACCTAACCGTCAACGGACAAAAAAAAAAAAAAATAAATAAATGTCGAACTGCGATCATGGTCAATGACACGGCGGTCGTTGCGACACGTCTTTCCGGATTTCGTCGATCGTAATAATATTACAAATTAATAATTCATTCGTATACCGATAGGTATTACACCGTATATTTTATTACGATTAATGTTATCATTCTGAATCAAAATGAAAGTGTAAATCACTTGTCATACATAATCTCGGCGATGAATTAAAAAAAAAATAATGGTAGATAAATGTTAGAAACGATTATTTCAATATTATTTTATCGACTATACGTTGTAAATAGAAAATAATTAGTTTTAATCTTGAATTTAAGGTCAATTGTCGTCGAGAACTCCCTCGTAATCGCACAATTATTATGATATCTATACGTAAATACTATATACCGAAATGTCAATCCACAAAAACGAGTCTTTCGCTATTAAAATCATTGTGTTTTATTTTATTAATATTATATTATCATCGCATGCATTCGTGCTTGTTGCTCGGCGTGAAGTACCGCAGTGATTGTGTGGAATAATATTTGTTGAGATAATAAATATTAATAATTGTCATATTACATACAAAAGTAATTTGAATTGAATGTTTGTTTCCAAAATATAAATATTATTCAACATACGATTGCTTACTTCTTATCCATCCCGTTATGGCCGTATCCATTTTGTAATTATTGGTTTTGAAGAAATAATAATTGGTATTATTAGTTCGTCACTAACAATATAATATGTGTCAGTATTGAGATATGATAATAGTTATTGGTATAGTAAATGCATAATTTATGAACATTAAAATGTATAATATTAATTGTTTTATGTATTATGGACTAAATAAAAATCTAATGTTTTTCTAAAATTAATGGGTATTCCTGTAGCACGGAATAATATAATAGTAATTAGTGTGATTATATTTTAGTCAATACTATAGGTTTACACTAATAATACACATGATAAATGTGTAAATAAATCTCTATTGTTCAAAACATGACGTAATAATAGCTAATGTATATTGAAAGACGACACATCAATGATTTTCCGTGGATATCTACTAAAAACACGAGCACGAAAAGACCTAAAGAGAGTACCAAATATTTTAAAGGGTTCTGTGTATACAAAATGTTTTGCAAATAAATATTGTAAAACTTGTAGTTAATTTTAACAAAACTCAATTCGGTAATATTTTATTATTAAAGTACTTATGTGATAATAGATTCACTCTAATAACCAGGATTTTTCCGAATAAATATTTGTGGGCGGGAGGAAACTGGTGAATACTTCCTTCAAAACATAAATAAGCAAAAAAAAATGTAATTAATATTTTTTCTGATAAAGTCATCAATTTTTCAAATTTTTCTGACTTTTTCAACATGGGGAGGAGGGTGTTTCATCCCCTTAGGACGGCCCCGCTAATAACATATATTTTTGTACAAATCTACTACACCTTTTTTTCTATTTCTGTTTGCGTTGATGCACATATTTAAACATTGCTATCAAAAATAGTCCATTTGACATTTTTTAGTTAGTAATTACACCACACACTATATGACTCAATAAAATGTCTATTTATTATTATTATTATTATTATTTTTTAATGTACGTATCTATTTATAATAAATATAAAAATGGCTTTGTTGGGATATAATAATATGTATGTATGGAGGAACTAGTATAATATTATAAAATAACACTTTATATTAAATAACAAAAATACTAATAAATTACTAATGCTTAGTTTTGTAATTTTATGTTATAATCATTGGCATTATGGTTGTTTTCCTTTTATTTAAAAATTTAATTTTTAAATATTTTTTGGAGACAAATATGGTATAGTTGAGTGGCAATTTAACTCAATATAATATAAGTGCATTAATAAGTGTGTGTTGTACTAGTTGACCATCAACCATCTCGTTATTCCTGTATTTCAGATATATTCTAAGTGAATATCAAATATGTAGTTTATATTATTATCTTTATGTAATCATATTTAAAATAGTATTAAATATCACACAATATTATGGTATTATTTTTGTATGTTACTTATAATTTATAAATATTAATATTATAATAATGACATACATTATTTTCAGCAGCAAATAATTATTATTTTGTCAAAATAATTAATTTCATTATTTTATGTCTTAGTTAGTTTTTTTATTTTCACCTTCTATATTCTTAACCTTTATAAAGATTCTAAGTTTTATTTATCAGTGCATCAGAAAACTTGATTAACATACTACATAATCAAAATTAACTATTGACTTTTTTTCTTTTTATATTCACTACATATATGCAGTACCGGAACTAGGGGGGCAAACCGGGGAACTTGTCCCGGGCACCATTATGATGGGGGCGCAAAATGTAAAAATATTTAAACAACTTTTCGTCCCGTTTTTGATCCCATTGATCACTTAATTTTTAATAGGAATTGACGAATGACCTTTTTTTTTTGCTTATTAAAATGTAAAAAGGGGCGCTACAATTATTTTTTGCCCCGGGCAACAAATTCTCTAGATCCGGCGCTGCATATATGTATACAGGGTGACATGGGAAGGGTGTGAATTTACTGGCTAAGTCAATAGAAAAGGTGTAGAGGTTGGGTTATGTTAGGATGAAGTGATGGTCAGAAGGGATAAGTGAGGAAGAGGGTTAGGTTAAGGTATGTTAGGTTAGACATGTATGAAGAGGGAGTGAAGTGGTTGGGTCAGGTGGGTGAAAGGGTTAGTGGATTTTAAATAAGCAGGGCAGTGGTTCAGAGGTAGTCCTTGTCCCAGAACGAACAAAATATCTATTTACTCTGTAAATTCTTATCTGGAAACTTATAGTTATAATCAGAGCTTGAAAACGTTATAGCGAAAAAAATATTTTTAAATTAAAAAATAAATAACGTTTTCAAGCCCTAGTATTATTAGTTTAGTATGTTAGACGTCTATAAATAAATTATACCATGATATTTCCTACAAATTTCTGATCTGAATTAATATGTCATATGACTTTTTTCATCATTACGACAACACTGTCAAAATGTGTAAAAAATAACATAAATTTTGTGAATTCAACAAGAAATATCACTGAGTAATTACTTTTTATATTTATATCAATATACATATATACATATCTTTATGAATAAAAATAAAATCTTAGGTTTTAAATGCAGAAAATGTGTTCAAAAATTTAGAAATACCCTAAAATTAAAAAAAAAAAAAAATGTTTTTAGGAAAATTTAAATAACGTTATTAAACAAAAAACTTTATAATGAATAAATTAATGTTTTCAAGCCCAGTTTATAGTAACTATATTTTCAGTCCTTAAATTTCTTAAATTTTGATGTTTATCAAAACTATATAAATTAAATAAATAGATTTTATGTTTTAGAAAAACCCAATTTTAATTTTTTTAAATATTATAAATTGTTATTTTCAATAGATAAATTAATTAATTTAGTTTTAAATTGAAAAAATGTGTATTGTTTACAATGTATCTTAATCTATATTTAATTATTTATTTATATATATTTATCCTAATCGGCATTTTTACAATATAACTATTTACATGAAATAATAACATCTTAAAACAACAACATATACATAAATACTAAGTAAAAACGAATAACTAATAATAAAGTCACGTAGTTTGAGGCATTAATGGAAACAATGATAAAATGGATCAGTATGTTATAAATAAATAATTAATTTTAAATAGTTATCATTGTGTTTTATTACTTATTGAGTATTCACTTAACTTTTTTTATTTTACAGTGCAATCGGTTTGAAGAGGTTGGAGCAACTGTAGGATTAACTCCATCTGATGTGGTTGGAGGTGCAGATATTACATTTTCTTGTGTTTCTGATCCACAAGTTGCCAAAGATGTATGTTTTTAAAAATATATTTTTATACACATTTTTTATTCCTATTTGTGTATTTATGATATTTTTATAGATGGTATTTGGAAATTGTGGAGTTCTTACTGAAATTGGCCCAGGTAAAGGATTTGTAGAAATGAGTAGTGTTGATCCAGAAACATCCATAGATATTGGCGAGGTATGTTACACAATATTAAATATTTTTGAAATAATTGATATTATTAATATGGCTTTAAAAAATAGTAATATTATTAATTATTATTTTAATAGGCTATTGTTGGCAGAGGTGGTCGTTTTTTAGAAGCTATGATTCAAGGAAGTAAAACTGAGGCAGAAGAAGGAAATTTAGTTTGTATGACAGCTGGAGATAAATCTTTGTTTGATGATTGTAGATCAATGTTTTATGCCGTTGCAAAAAATTCAATTTATTTAGGTAAAACTAATATTATTTGATTACTTAACCTAACAGCACAAGGCATTTCCTGGAAATTTACCAAAATGGGATTTACTCTTTAGGTTCCCATTTTGGTCGAGAATTGCCACGGGCTCCTCTAATGTACAACACTTCTGGACTAATTGCTCATAACATAAGGGGAAGTGGATGGGGACCTAGCTTCTCGCAGTTTTAGCTGCTCCTAATTTTGCTTAAATCCATTATGTAAATTGGGGAGGAGGTCAGGGGATGGATAATGGACATGTTCCTTCCTGTAGAATTCTTTTTCAATTAATTATTGCTGAAATAGTAAATATAAAAATATTTATTTAAGTTTGGTTTCCCCCTGAAAATGGCCCCTATCTTCCACGTCCATTTTTGGCAATAGGATGAATGTAAATAAATCCAATCGCTTTGTTATTTTTTTTTGCTCGTAGAAGGCAGCTCTCAGAACTTGCTGAAAAAGTATGGGAGCTGCTAAATATGAGCTGAAAAATAACAAACTGTTGAGACTGTTATAAACGTTTCCAGAACAGTATAATTTCTGAAAGGATCCATTTGCTACGGGTACTTAACGAGTGGTGCCCGGCTGATTTGTGTTGTTGGTGTATTCTACAAATTACATATTATACATGAAGTAATATTATGATCATATTGTGATTTTCTAGGTGAGGTTGGGTCAGCTACTAAGATGAATCTAATTTTACATTCAATCAAAGCAGTAACGTTGGCAGGATTAGCAGAAGGCATGGCTTTAGCTGATAGAGCTGGAGTACCTCAAAGAGATATGATGGATGTTTTGGGAATGACTTCATTAAATTGCCCACTATTGATAAATAAGGGGAAAGGTACATTCAATTGTGTTTAAATTTTATGTAATTTTGGTTAATTTTTTGTATATTTTTATAGCTATGATGGATAACAATTTCCAGACAAATCAAGCTCTAAAGCTCATACAAAAGGATCTTAATTTGTCATTGAATTGGTCAGACATTTTGGAACAACCTTGTCCAGTTACTGCCACGGTTAATGAAGTATTTAAACATGCAAAACGTCTTGGTTATAGTGATCATGATACAAGTGCAGTTTATGTTAGAGCTAAATTTTAAGTATAGTTTTAATTTTTTGACATTATTTTGATATTTGGCAAATCGAATTTTTAAAATAACAAATGATTTTTGTTGAAATTATAGGTTAATAATAACACTATTTAATTGTATTACCTAATTTAAAAAATAATGTAAATACTTAGAACTGTGAATATGACTTTGCATCCATCCCATTTATTTATACATTTATTTTATATAACTTTATTTAATATATACATATATATAGGTATATTATATATAATATAATTGTGTCGATTTGATTGAACCTACATAAAATTTAAGATAATATATTTATATATGAATTATTGTTTGAAAACATACATACATATTATATATTATATAAACATGTAATTACAAACAAAAATACCAAAATTTTACATTTATTTGTTTTATATTTTTAAATTAGTAATTGTTTAAATAAGCGTTTCACTCTATAGATAATTAAAATTTTACTTTTAACAAATCGTATGGAATAAGTGTATATGTAAAATGTTGAATTTTATAAAGTTCTGTAACTTATTTAATGCCGGGCTTACATGAGCATGAGAATTAATATTAATAATCTTAACTTGTATACTTGTAAATAGATTACTGATTAGTAATTTTCTGATATCAATTTAGTTATCATTTTATACTGGTTAAGAAACACGAACTACTATTTTCTTTTATAATTATTTGGTTTGGCTGCCCGTTTAGTAACAATTTAGTAAAGTACTAATGATTTTTACCTTAGGTTTTAAAATTAGTTATAATTGTTTAATATATATTTTTCCTGTTGGAAATATATTATTGAAAACAACCTGTAGTGTTATAATAATTTTAAATACTTATGTGTAATATGTACAAAATTTATACTTGCATATTAATTTTGTATTTTTTTTTTTTTTCATTTGAACCATTAGATATCTCATTTTGTTATTTAAAAAGATGAATATACTCTATTTAATTTCATACATTTTTGTTTGTATTTTATTCATGTATACTCTATTTTATCGATATTGTCCTATTACTAATACTGCGCATGACACTAACTAGATAGTGTACACTAACATCTGCAAAGTTGTTTTGTCAATATTTGTAAATTTTACAATTTATTCATATAAAATTTTAAGTTATGTGTCTTGGAAGCAAATAGTTAAACTTTTTGTATCAGTAATAATTATAAATTGGAATTCAGCATATTAATTATATATATATATATATTTACTTTTACATTATATTAAAACCTTTTAAGTAAATAGATTTTAATTTTAAATAAAATATAGAAATTGCTTACATAGATCTCTTAAAAATGTCAGTGCATACATCCTCGTGCTGTACTTAATTTTTCTAACTAAAAATATGGTCTCCTTATTTCATAAATTATTAAGTCTTTGACTAGTTCAATTTTAGTTTTGATTTTACATGGTTTATAGGGGTGTACACATTTTCGGAGTGTGATTACAAATGTATTTATTTATAATTAAAAATAATATTTGAGATCATACTATTTATAAGCTAAGGGAGCTATTATTTTTTAAGGCGGTGAAAGATGTGACTTATATGATATTATTATACTTATATTAACTTCTGTCTCATCATACCACACCCATTTTGCATTACTTATTGCATTATTAATTAAGTGTTACTAATATTAATAAAAGCTTTTAAAATTGGAAAAATAAAAATTTTGATCATTGATCATTATTATTTTGTTAACAAAGGAGGGCTAGTTTTAATATTTTAAAAATTGCTATGTGGGAGACGACTGCCTCCTTCGTCCCCCCTTGAGAACAAACCTGAATAGGGGTGGGAGTACTTCGCTCATCACAGGTGTCAGTATAGGGGTAGATGCACTTCGTTTATCGAACGGGATACACAGGGTGAATATGTATTAATAATGTGTATAATTTATATGTTATATTAATATATATTAATATGTATAATATGTATTGCATTTGAAAGTCATAATAAATCATTACATTTAATACAACAATTATAGGTCTATAATCGTTGTATATTAGTATTATAAAAATAAAGAAATAACATTTGACTTAACTGCTAATTAAAAATAAGACGCAGGAAAGCACTTTGCAAGTAGGTTAGGATATGATAGATGGTGGAAGTTGGTTTATCGTTCATTTGGTCCTCGGACAGTCGGGCAGGATAATGTATTAAGTTTTATTATTAATTTAGTAGGGGCTGAAATATTATATATTTAATATTATATTTAAACTTAAAAGTATCTTTCAAAACTGATAGCCATACTTTTACATATCTACCTACCTACTTGTTTTAGGGTAGGAGGAGTCTAGTATGTCGTAGAAATATTTGGGTAAAAAGTTTTCTGATAGAAAATTTACTGTAGGTAGGTACCTAGTTAGTAATTTAGAAAGATGAATTTTTAAATTTTCTTAGTAGTTTTTATAAACGTAAAGGTAGTAAATTATGGAAAATTGTTAGAAATCAGAAAATAATATTAGTTTCTCAGCATCATTTTTTGAATGCAATGATTTATCTCTAATTTTAGAATAACACACTATGTAGGACATGTCCTATGATGGAATAGATGGATGGCTGTATGAAATATGAATTAAAAAAAAATTTAATTAAAGTTTTATAATATAATGTATATATCTAGTCTAAAGGTGTAATAAATATTAAAAAATACTTTAAATTGTACCTATTTATCAAATAAATGAAATACTCCTATTGCATCCTATATGACTATATAGGTACCTATATATATATATATATATATGTATAAACAGTATATATTTTGTACAAGTCCTTAAATATCTATAATATATTCGTTGTTTTGTAGTTTGTACACGTAAAATCGTATTAAATGGACACTTAACGCAGTAAACTACTAAGTAAAACCACAACGTGACGTTATAACATTTGAAACGGGACCACTCTTTGAAAATATGATGTCTTTGGTAACACGATACCTGCACGGGTGAGTATTTTGCATGGTTAAACGTTCCTCTTTTGATAACGTCGAGTGGGAATTAGATTCGCTCGTGGCTTATCGACTGAATTAAAAACGATATAATAATAATAATAAAAATAATACTTACAATGCGTATAGATGTAATAATACACCTTAAAATTGCGAATCTAGATAGTTATTATATACACTATATATATATATAGATATATACAGGATATAGGTTATATATACATGTCCTGGGATCCATACCTATATATATTAGGTATATATCTTTGCAGAGGCTCTTACTTAAAAACGACGATCCTGATTTTATATAAAATATCATGTACCTATTGTCAAGTTGAAAATTGTTACGTTTCCTGGTGAAAAAAAAAATATCCATATAGACGCTCAGAGGGAGTGAGAGAGGGATTTGATGGGAAATTTGTCCCCAAAAAGGTGAAAATTTCAAAACTTTCGTCACTGTGTCGCCCCACTGAGTATGTGTACCATGTGTACGAATTTTCGGTAGGTATTCATTTTAGAAACACATTGTTTATAGTATTAATATAATATTATATTATGTAATTTATTTTAATAAAATCTATTAAAAAAAAATAAAGGTAGATAGGTATTAGGCATATATAGGTACCCAATTATTATTAAATATAAAGTAAAAATTTTAGATTTTAGAATCGGAGTGGAACGAGGAATACCTTATAGTGGTTTCACATATTTTATATTAAACTGTATTATTATTATACCTATTAATTTTTCTATTTTTCTGTGAACAACTTTTCAAACGAAAATACTTTACCCAATCAGGACATGTTATACCATTCTCAGGTAGCAAAATTAGCCAGGAAGATATTTTAAGAAGGTTATTTTTTTTAATTTTTTTTTTTTATAAAAGTTACATAATAACCGTAAAAACATGATTTCAGTAAAATAGATTCTGGTTATTTCTTCATAATTCCAAAAATAATGATTTTAGAATCATGAAATTTACGCTGTAAATGTAATTTAGTACTAAATTTCCGGTGATAAAACTATTAAAGTTTTTTCAATTTTGGGTTATTTGTAGCAATTATAGATTTTGAGGTTTTCAAGTCCTAAAAGAAGTAATTTTGGGTTTAAGTTCTTAAAATTTAATACAAGGTTAAACGTACATACTCTAATGATTTACTATAATAATCATATATCAAAAATCGTTTTAATCAATTTTTTTCTATAGCCATTTAAAGTTTTTTGACAACATGTTATATTTATTATTTTAGCATGTAAATGTTCATATAATTTCGAAAAAAGAATCTGAAAATTGGAAATTGTCACGAGTACTATTACATGAATACGTTAATAATATTTAAAAAAAAAATGTTGACAATACTTTTATATTACATTGAGTTTCTCTCCTCATAATCGTTTGTCAAAAAAAAAAAAAGATTTGTCATTGTTTTTATATCCAATATATCCATCATTCAGTATCCTACCCGATAGGACTAAGAATATAACTTAAAAACAGGATTTTGGTGGCTAGTATTTCCGTTTTTAAAGCATTTAGACGGAAATTTTAAAGAAATTTCAAGGAAAATGAAGACCTAACAATTGAAAAATGTTTGAATATATTTATAAATTATCTCATGTCAGTACTTATAATTTTTTTTTATACTTGTGTTTTTTTTATGTAATTTTTTTTAGTAATTAGGTACCTAATTATTTTTGTATTTCTTACTTATATTTTGAAAACATATGAAGTAAAATGTGAAACAAAAATAAATGATAAAGAACAACATTATCTAGTAGGTACTCTATTATTATAGTAGATACATTATCTAGTAATAATTATTACTAGCCGTTTATCGATAGGTAGGTATGCGCATTTAATTACGTTTTATGGTAACATATTATAATATACAGATATTTTTTTAATAACTACAAATCTTTGAGAATACATCAAATCCGACTAAGTAGGGAACTAGATTATAATTTATAATATTATTATTTATTTGCAATTGGTTTTATACTTAACCAGTTAAGTATTTATAGTTTAACACATTCTTACTACAATTTTTTCAATTTTTATTATATGTAGTACAATGATAGCTGTTATCTAATGGTGATGAGTATATCGAGCTAAGGGTATTGCATAGATTAGAAATGACATTATTTCTTTATGAATCCCTTTATTAAAACCGAGACTATAAAATATTTAATCAAAAAAAAAAAAAAAAAAGAGAAGATATTTGGGACTTAATAATAATTTCTCACGATCCCACGCGATACTGCCTAAATAAATCTACAGTTACTACGAAATTAACAATGTAAATAAGTACTGAAATATTTACCACATTATTTATTTATTTTTGTTTTATTTTACAGACCATGCGTGTAGACCTTTCGCAGTTTCTATATCAATTATCCTCTCCATTTCCAATCTCTGTTGTTCCATTTACTCAAATTAAGTCATTATTGAATCGATATCGGTGTCGTGGTTTACCCTGTGGTCTTTTTTTTTTTTATCTGGTTTATTAAATCGAATTTATCAGCAACCAAACCTACCTTTAGTTCGCCACACACGCCCAGCCATTTATAATATTTTCCATCTTATAGTAACTGTCGAATGCTCGATTTTTTTTAATAGCCTTGGAATCTTCAAATTTAATTTTCGTTTGTAGGTATTTTCCAGTATCAGGGTTTCACGTTGGACCCATACATTTTCCTCGGGAATTCACTTTTAAACATCAGTAAGTTTCTCTCATCACCTTCTTGTATCTCTGACCACGTTTCACATCCGTACATAACAATAGAGCGAAGATAGGTAGGTAATATATAATTTTATCTTAGTGCTTTTGATAAGTTTGAGTTAAATATCATATTTATGGCATAATATCCACGGTTTGCTGCATTTACTGTTAAGTTTTATTTCACTGTACAATGTACATGTAGTTTGAACACATTTTAATAATAAATATACTTCACAAATATAGAAAGGACATTTTAATAACGAACTTAGGTAGTCTATATGCTATATAGATACATGTGATGTGATGTTATTTGATATTTTGTACTAACATTACAACGAATAAGAAAGCACTTTAGAGGTTTTTTCATGTACCGTCTAATTTTTTCTGATATCCTGTAGAGGCATTAAAACCTCATTTTTGTAAATTTGGCACATCTATTAGAATTTTCGTGTCAAATATGATACTTAACATTATAATAACATGTTATATATACATGTATATATTTTGAAAAATGTGTGAAACGCTCAAACGTGCAGGGAATTTTAATGTTTACAATTTTACACAAACAAAAATATAGTTACATTCGATTAAACAACATATTTACGGATTCGAACGAAAAATTTGTTGTTATTGTTGTACATTGTTTTTTTAATAGCGGATTATAGGTAAATCATAATTTATAATACAATAAAATAATAAACGTGCCCATGTTTTAGATTTAGCCGATCGGATGAAGTCGTGTCAAACTGTCTGCATATGATTACGTATAACGCTATTGTTTTTATAGTCTGAGTGACAGAGTATATTTGTAAGTAGACTTTCTATTGCAGATTTATTAAAGCTGAAAAATTCGGGCCAGAAATACAATTTACAAATATTTTCCATTTTTCTCCATGACATTAACCTTTAAGTTGGTATTAACACGTTATATGTATTCGTATTTAATATACAGGTTTTGTAAGTACATTTTAATTAATAAATTAAATTCACACATTTCATTCTAACCCAATAAATGTGTCCAGGGGCGTATTCAACTCCTTTTGAAATTTCAACGAGTAAAACGAGATAATGCTGTATATCATTCAAATTAAGTATACATAAGTAGGTGTATATATGAAATTAGCTGTGTGGTATAATGAATTTAAAAAAATATATACCACCCCCCCCTCACATAAAAAAAATCTATAGGCTCATCATTGACCTATATCATTTACCTATTATAACAACATTCAAAGAATTTTATAAAGTAAAACAATTCGCAGTCAAGAATCAAGGTAATAAACAAATATCGCGTACCTACCAAAAATATTGATGAACAAATAAACCGTTTAACTATAATAGGTATATACTTTTATATTTTTACACTATATATATTCTCATATTATTTTTGCAGCAATAGTCAATTAATATCTATATTTAAGTATACGATATGATAGGTATATTAACATAATACTACGATGACCTATAACATAACTATATATCGATTAGTTTGGAATTTATTATAACATCTATCCTATACCTGCCACGTCCCGTATTTAAATTAAGTACGAAGAAATTATTAGTAAGTTATTAATTATTAAGTAGGTAAGATTTAAAAAAAAATATAATTCTTAATAAAAAAAAAAAGTATTATTTTAAGGTCGTAAACTGTTCTATAAATATAACAATATTATGTTATAATATATATTATATCTAAATATATGCAGTGGATGTATAGGTATTTTAACGAAATACATTTTCGAGTTAAAAAAATTGTTTAAGTCTGGTTATATACCTATATATATATATATATATATATATATTATATATATATATATAATAAATATGTTATTACAAAAATCATCATACAAACGACTTTGTCGCCGTCGTTCTTTATACTTTTGTAACTAAATTAAAAAAAACCCCTTTAACCATTTATAGAGACTGGGGACGACAATGAATGGCTAATTTCCTTGTAGCCCCGAAGACACCGTATATTTAGCTCATAATTGTTTTTCTCCTTTTGTAGTATATATAAGCACGTCAAATAGTTTTTTTTTTTTTTTTGCAAAAACACGTTGATGTAATATATATTTTTATATACAGACAACGAGTTGTGAAAAATAAATATATTTTTACGGGTTCTTAGGGTATACCTACCTAAATATTTTATTAACTTATTTAGACTTTATACAGCAACTTTAACGTGACAATACACACACACACACATATATATATATATATATTGCCGTTGAAACGAAAAAGCCTCCTGTGTGCCAAGTTTACAAATATGAAGTTTTATAGTATCCCCGGGTTTTAGAAAAAAAAAAAAAAAAAAAGTTATAATATGAAAAAAACTTATAATATACTATATATAAGTACTTTGTTTAGTATTTAATGAAAAATATCAAATAAAATCTTATATGACTGTGTATTATTATTGTGTAAGCTGTACTATACATAAAACGTTTTTGAAATACCTTCTTTGTGAATCAAAATTATAAGGTTAGGTATAATGTTCTAATTTAGTAGCACCAAGTATAAAATATTATAGATATATATATATATAATACATAAAAATGTTTATATGGGTATAGTATTTAAATCAATAAAATATCACTTTTCGCACAAGTGAGCATTGTATATTCTTTATAGATACGTGTATAATGTCTTTTATTTTTTCGTTCTTCATCATCTCTTTCTCATCAACTAACTATAATATGTATCTTATAAATTATCTATCCCACCCCTACGACTCCATTTATCGGCGAATGCGTATCGCTAAAGAGAAACACGTCTTTTATATTTTTTTTATTGAAATTATATTGTATTATTAACAGCTGTTATTTATGCATCGGCATATAAAGATTCTACTATAAATTTAATAAATATTTGTTATCATATGTTATATTATGTACCTATTGCAGTTTGTTTGGGTTTCGCATTTTTTGTGCGATAAAATAAAATAAAAATCTTTTACGTGGAAAAATATATTGTACAATATCTATAGGTACATATATAATCTAGGTATACTTAAATATTTCCGCTATTTTAAAATTTTTGTTAAAGTACCTATATTAATTAATTTTACAACATAATATAATATACCTAATATTGTATTTTCCATATTTTCGTTATAGAAAATTGATTTATTTTATTTGTTTTCGTATCCTTTCGACAAAATCACGAGTTTGAGTAGATATACAGGTATATAAGAGGATTTTTCATATCAAATATGATTTATAATATCCATTTAAATTTATATACGTTATTATCTATAACCTATGTATATATCAATTTAAATATGATTTAAATTTTAATCACACACATTTTATTGAAAAAATAATGAATATAATTATACTAAATAAAATAATTTTTATCAGAAAAGCATCCCAATGATTAAAAATTGTCTAGTTTCATCTCCGTTTGTTTTGTATGCAAAGCAAATGCTTAGTAAAAAGTAAGCTTTATATGTGGGTAAATTTAAATAAACGAAATCATTTTAAATTCCTAATTCCCAAGTTTTGACAAGTGTCACAATTCAATATTAATAGTGGTGTTTTTTCGTTTTTTTTCCACCTTCTGGGGTCCACAACACGGGCGCACGTAAACTCCGCCAAAATTGCAGATAGGTAGATGAAAATGTAGTAAAAAGGTCTAAAGTGAACTCCGCCAGTATTATTATATATTTTCATACCGGATATCGGCACGTATATAAACTACGCCAGTATTATATTTTATATGTGCAATTATGATTAATTAAACGTAATTAATTTAAACTAAAGTTCTTACTAAAATACAAACCCAAATGCATATAAAACTACGTAGTATCTTATTAAAATTAATTTAGAAATTCAGAATAAAATAAAGAGTATTAGAGAATGCTATATATTATCATTATAATAATGGGCAAATGTAAGACTCAGAATATTCCAAAATAATTCTGTTTAAATTTAGATCGCGGTTAAAAAAAAAAAAAAAAAAACGTAAAAAATGTTTAAAATACTCATTATTATTACCTACCAGTTCTTGCGTTGGCGGACTGGTGGACTGGCGGTGTTTACATCTATATACATTTACCTGCTTTTCGTTTCTGACGGAGTTTTCACTAGAAAAGCAAGTATGTACTATATATTATGGCGGAGTTCATAACAATATCGTTCCATATTACTTATATGTACATAAAAAAAAAAACATTAAATTAACAAAATCAAAAAATAATCGTTTTATATACTCACTCATTTCACAATAATTGTGTGGATTTGACGACAGTTTTATGAATTTAATTCGGCATAGTTTAATTAAAATACATTTCTTGAAATCATAAAAAAAAATATGATTTTATTAGGTATATATATATATATACTCATATGATTTTGAATTTTGCGCATAACAATAATGTATTATGAAATATTATGGGAGGAGGGCCCAATATCCTTGATTCCCCGCTAAATATGCTATACTGAATATAATCAAATATATAAGTACATAAATGTATTTAATATTAGGTACCTATATAGCTGGTATTATATACGAGTTGAAAATAGTTAATTTTATTTTTATACATTTGAACTTTTAATAATATAGATATTATACAAAATTATTTATTCATCATAACTCAAAATGTATATCTACTCAATATAGTGTTATATACATTAAACTCGGCCAATTAATCTTGTATGATATAGGTAGGTACAGATAAACATTGTATGTTTTACTAAAATAATATACCAATAGCTTCATCAACGCAAGTTTACGAATAAACATGATATACTATATATAGTCTATATATAGACTATATTTAGTATTACAATGCTCGTATATATTAAGTATATGTAAATAATAAATCTAAAAATATAGTCAAAGTTATATAAATATTTTTTGATTATTACTTTTTATTAACTACTATAAATTGCATTCATGTAAATGTTTTAATAGGCGTTTAAAATCGAATATAAAAAAATATTATATTTTATAAATATACAATAATATATATATATATATATATATAATGTATTATGGGTATTGGGTATATACCTAACCTAACCTAACATATTATACCCACGTGTATGACCATAAAGACACGTTTTCGACTTCAATTATAAAGGATAATATTGAAAAATACGTCATATTAGATTTGAACCGATTGATGTATGTACCTACCTATCTATATAGTATTATAATATATTATATTGTAGTGGACAAATCGGATTACTTTTTTTTTTTTAGATTTAGAGCGTTGACGAGAAAGCTATTTTTATTTTAATATAGACACGATAAACTATAGCCGATATACTTTGCTATGATACCAAATTGAATATGTTAATTTGTAAAAAAAAAAAAAAAAATAACCCCGTTTCTTTTAATATGTCTTAATATGCGATCATACAGTATGTATGAGATATTTATAAATTAAGATTCAGGATACATTTTTTTACGGTATTTTCGTAAAATTTGATAGAATATCGTATGAGTTTATTAAATAGAAATATTTCGAGATATAATTACGTAGTTGACATTAATAACTATCTGTCGAAAGCATTTTCTCACTGTTCCATTTAATTCTCGTGTTAAATCAATAACTGTTTTTTATTGGCGTACAATATCTATAAAAACACATTTGTATGCAATACTGGTAATTAAACTGCATGCAGTAGGAATAATTTCGATTTCGATTTTATATATTCAAATAGCATGTATAATGTGTACATTATATGTTACAATATTATTATACATTACAATATGTAAGTAAATTTCAGAACATACGAGTTACAACATTAAACCGAATTTATTTCATAGTACGAGTGTATAAGTAGTAGTGCTTTTGATACCCCTGAATTTTTTTCCATCCTTGCAATTCTAAAATTTTAGAAATAATTAAATGACGTTGAAATTAGTAGTTTTGTACATATTTATATATTATAGTGTATTTGTTTAAAAGATTAAAATGTCAGTCTTAATATTAATTTGGTATGTACCAAACTAAATGTTTTAATATATGTTTATATAATATTATAGTATGTTTTAATTTCTTCACGTGAAAGTATACCATGTAGGTACCTAAACCTAATACAGTACACTTATTATATAGTTTGTTGATTTTATAATTTTTGTTTTTATTCATTTGTAAAAAACTTAAATTACGATTATTCACGCGATTTTAAACGAATTTCTATAAATTATGATTAAAATTAATCGCATGTAAACAATCACACGATATTTTTCCTAATATAGTTCGTCAAACATACAAATACTGCTTTTTAGAAAAACGAAATTTTTACAATTATTTATGTAGATGTTTTCTTTCCTTGCAGACAAAAAATTAACTTGCTAGTCGCTAAATTATAGGATTATTGTAACTTAAATTCATACATTTTTGTGGACAAATATTTTGATAGACTAAAATAAAATCGTCATTCTATAGAGAGTTCCATATTAGTTAGGTTAATTGATACCAAATTGTCCAGAATATTTAATCTAGTTTTAAGTACTATAATTTAGTTCCTAGACTAAATTATTAATTTATTTTTTCAACCTTCTAAAATGTTCACTTTGCTCCATATAAAATATAGTTGTGTAGTCAGTGTAGAATTTTATTATATCTATATTGGTAGGTACTATAGGTATCTATGATAACTTACTTAAATTAAAAATCACATTAAAACTGCGATACTAAATATGATGAGATTTGATCAAATATTGAAATAAAAACAAAATATAATCAGTCAGTGCCTTTTGAGTAGGTAAAATATTAAAATTCATTTTATCCCAACTTATACCATATTATATAAATATATTTTATAATTAGGTACTTCAAAACATTTAAATAGGTACAATGATAAAATACGAAATACGCAAAAAAAAAAATCTATATGCTAATATCTATAAAACTAATTCTGCTTGAATACTCACATCTATTATGCGAAAACATTTTCAGATATTCTATGACCAATAACATTTTTGATTTAAGAGGGGAAATCAGATTGTTGTTAACGACTCAGCAGATGACCGATAGTCACCAGGGCTTATTCTAAAGCGCAGTTGGAAAAGCAAAATGGGCTCAACCAATTTTTGCGTACCTAGTGGAATCTGTGTGATTAATTTAATATATTTTGAACTTATAGGAATTCGGTTTAATAAATTGTAAATTTGTAGGTTCCAGTGGCGTAACTAAGGGTGGTGATGAGATTGATATATCACCTTTCAGACCCTATTTTTATTGTAGTATTTTATTGATAGGTATTATAATTTGGATTTTACATTTATAATATTGTATATATATATATACCCATATAACTTTTGGTATACAATTAATTAGTATGTATATCTATGTCAATTACCTTAAATAATCTGAAATGATAAGTTAAAATTTCATTCTCAACAGATATTTCATGATTTAGTAATTCGTATTTTTCTTTTATAACCACAAATCTGAAATTTGTATCTTAATTTTAACTCGGCAAAAATGTTTTTTTTTATTTCCTGTTACTAATTAAGATTAGTATATTTCGGGAACAGCCTTTTTTAATAATCCACTCAGGAACTTTAAACTGGTGTAAGCAGATAGAGTAGTTATAATTCATAATTTTTTGTTATTACAAATCTGAAATTTGTAACTTGAATATTTATCGGTTATTACGAGTACCTAGGTATATTATATACATTTGTAATATAGTATAGTACTATTACGTATCTACTACTTACATTTAAAAATGATAATTATATAGTAAGTAGTAAGTACAGTAAATTTTACAATATGGGTTAATAATTTTGTATTTTATTATTGCAATAATTACATATTATATTATACAACATTTGGGTATCAAATATTTTATAATAACATAGAAGTTCATTAAAATTTTCGGTTAACTTAATACTAATAACTACTAATTACTACATCATTTCAAAATAAAATTGAAATGATGAAAAATGTGTACTTCAATAATCGGGTAGGACACTGGTAATGGATATATTAATTAATTAATAAAATAATTTTGAGCAGAGCTTTGGTGTAATAATGACTTGTCCATTAAAATATATTTATTATAAAAGATAGTTTTTTTTTTTTATAGTGAAGAAAACTACTGGAAAAATCGAAAAATAACCTTTTCAAAATACCAACTCTAATCAATTTGCTAATAAAAACTCTAAAACTACTACTTGACTTCTTGTGGTTAAAAATTTGATCATAGAAAAAAAATAAACATTGTAAAAACAATATATTCTACGCTCCAATCAGAATCTAAAATGGGAAAACTATTAGTATTTAGGTATATAAAATAAATACTGGTCAAGAGAAAAACGAAATTCCAGTTAAAAGAAGAATATTTTAAACATATAGTGTAATTTAAAATGAAATCAATTTTATTATAATTGTGTACAAGATAAAAGCAAAATATTTTACAAGTACTATAATATAATAATAAAATCAAATAATTGTTTACATATTAATGCAAATTAACAATTTAAAAAAATATATAATAATTACGACCGTTTTGGATAATTCGAATTTGGAATCTCCGCCCCCCCCCCCGGGATTTGACAGTATTTCAGATACATATATCTATGTACAACTCTTATATGGAGCTTGTATCTTGTATCTTTTTAAACTTAAAGATACAAGATACATTGACAATTGTAAAATAAAAAAATTGATTTGAAAAATATATAATAATAATAATAATTAATAGGTACTTAAAAAAATTAAAATCTGAAAAAATTAATTTTAAAGACTTCAATCTTAATAAACACTTTTTATAAATAATAAATAAATATATATATATTACCGGAAATTTTGATAAAAATCACGACAAAATAAAATATACTCATAAATCTATTTATTGTTAATTATTTTTATTTTAAAAATTATTTTAGTTTATTAATAATACGATACATCGTACCTATGACAATTATTCTAAAAAATACCTAATCGTCAAACTTCCAAAATAAAAAAATAGAAATCGTTTAAATACAAAGTAAATATTGCTACTTTATTAATTGCAATTGTTTTGTATATTTGTCATATTATAAAATTTATATTACTTATTATATTTTAAGATTTATTTAATTTGTATTATAAATATTTTAAGTATGTATTATGTTATAATATATAAATATATAATTATATAACTTATAAAATCTTATTATAGTTGATCCTTACGTAGGTATAGTAATTAATTTATTGTATATTATAATTATTATATTTAACATTTAATACAAATTGCAAAGCAAATTTAAAATAATAAATGTTAAATAGTTGTATCTTGTATCTTTTTCAAATAAGTATCTTGTATCTTGTGTCTAGATACTTTTTTTTTTTTAGTATCTTGTCCAACCGTGCGCTCACGTTGGAGGGATATATTTTCCCTCGAAAAAAAATACATAAGTACCTAATGGTATTTATGTTGAACGTATTTTCGTGTATTGACAATAGTTTCTCTTATTTTTGCGCACATTTCTCACTTTGTATACGGTTTGCGTGTTATCGCGTACTTCTAATATACGTATTATATTATATAAGCGCATTTTATGTATAATTTTTTTTTTTTTGTTTTATATGTGTATGTATAACTCACGTCCGAACATTGTTAACAACAAAAAAAAAAAAAAAAAAAAATTATTTTGAACATATTATATACCTATTATGTAAAAAGTATACTTCCGATTTTTCGAAAAAAAAAAAAATAAAATAAAATAAAATATTTGGATGAAAATAAACGGAATATGACACACGCGGATGGTCTCAAACCTGGGATTGGCGAATTGATTTGTTACGTCAAGTTGGCCAACTCCGCCCACTTAAATCCCTCGTATAAAAGCCCATACCGGTTGATCCGGAGTTCGCATTCACCGACTATACCGAGCTTGGTACCATTCACTGTTTTAGAAGAGACGATAGATAGGAAGGCCGTAGCAGCTCGCGCCGTTATCGTCGTTGAAATTCGTCCGTTGAATTTCTTTTCCGGTAAAATAGTATAATAATATTTGCGGTGGCGATGAAAAATTTACAAACACAAATAACAGCGTTGCTGTTGACGCTAACATTTTTCTACACGCACGCGTTACGTCACGGTAAGTACCTATACTACTGCCCCGTGTAATTTTTCGAACATTAAAGATCGACTTGAAAATCGCAAATTTTTTTTTTTTTCGTTGGTACCTACCTATATACCTAGGGAATGAGAAAGGGCGACTGGGGGGGGGGGTGATTTTTCCGAGCATCTGCACGTTTTTTGGCGTAGAAAATTTTTGAATGGTTTTGTTTGAATAATATATTATCACTTGTTTTTGGGGGAAAAAAAATGATTACTATTTTTTTTTTCTGCTTATTTTTAAACGTTTTGAAGGAATATTTCGGAATTTAGTTGGCAAATTATAAATTGGTAGAAAAAAGTTTTTTTTTTTTTTTTTGCTTATTTACTTTGGCTATTTCTGAAAAGGAAAAATATTCTAAACATATTTATTATTATTGTTATTATTGGAGCGACATTTTTATGACATCTACAATAATATTATTGTAGATATATTGATAGATGATATATTGTATATTATATATCATGCAGACCACTGATGTTAGAGCAAAACGAGATTTTACAATACAATTTTAACCATTCAATTTTAAAATTCACATCAAGTATATTAACGCTATTAAATTGATAGGTACGTAAAATGTATTAACTATAATTACCTGTAAGATTAATTTTTGGGATTGTTTTGAATGAAGGACAACGAGTGTTTTCCATAAATTTTTTCTAGCACACCTCCAGTGTCCATAAAAAAAAAAACTCAATATTTAAAATGGAATTTTTTCCAGAACAGAAAATTATCTAATATGTAATTACTATCGGGATATCTACAATTTCTCATTCTAAAATGTCCCTAAAATTATAGTTTATGTATTTTTTGTTTTAATTATTAGTATTTATGTTTAGATTATATAGATCTATTTGCAGTTTCAAACATAATCTCATGATGAATATTATTTCACTTATTTACATTTTTTTGTTCAATATTTTGAATATATTATATGTATATTATACATTTGACGCTAGGGTTTATTTGAATGAATAAATAATTAATATATTTAACTGCTTGTGTATTATATGGTTATATATTTGATTGCTTGAGCCGAACTGGCATTTTTTCAAATAAATAATTGAGAATGTGTTTATTATTTTATAGTACTTTTTATTCTGATAGGTATAGTTGTATATATATTATGGTATTCACTCATTCAAAAAAAAATTTAAATTGATGTATTTAGTAAGTAATATTTATGTCGTAAATATCGTTTATCAATTAACATTGAATTATTATATTATGTTGACAATTAAAAAAAACTTATTAAATGTACAAATTTCATTTATATTCCATTTATTTATTTATTTACCCAGGGATACATAGGAATATATACTTATTTATAATTTTTTCTCATTTAATACATTAATTATTGTGTAATACGAATGTATTGTATCTTTTTAATTAGAAATACGTGAAATACTACATATAAAATTTATTAATACTAATCATACTGTTGTAAAACTATATTATTCGGCACATATATACTGTATACATTGTAATTTAATACGTATATCAATCAATTAAACTAATATAGTGGTATACACAATAAGATTTTTATTTTTTTTCTAAACTATATGTAGGCTTTATACGATTTTATTATTAAAAATCATATATAAATAATCTGCCCTTTAAACCAACACAATGAATCTTTTGCAATAGTCAAATCGACTTCAGATTTTTCGAAAAAACGTTTTACTAAGAAGTTCCTTTGTCAACAAAATTCTTTTGCAAATTAAATTTAACGTTTCAAGTTTTTTACTTTGAAATCCAAAACTTTATGTTTGTAATTTATAAAGAATTTACTACAGTAAAAATTACGATAGTAATTACAATTTTTCATTGTCATATCGATCTTAATTTTATCTACACTTTTGACTGCCAGTTGTGTCCGAAGGTAGAGTTTACAGCTATAAAGGAAGCGAAGCGAATATATATTTTATTTTCTAATTTTGTAGTATGCATCATATTTCAATTTATCGCACTTACAAAATATATTATACTGTGTTATAGTTTATCTTTTCATGACATTTGTGGAAAAATATTTTGATGTTTATTGAAGTAATTAAACAAATTGTTAATTTAATGAATACCGTATTAGATTATTTTTTTACAAATTACGTGTATTTTTAGAATTGATAACTACAGTAATAGTTATCAAAATGTATAATCATTCAACATGTAACTTAATATTATGTTCAGTTATAAATTAATCGTCCTATTTTAGTTGTAAAACATATTTTTTTTATTAGTTATTAATAAGATAAAAATAATTAGACTGGGCCGCACCAAGTTTATAAAAGGGCCATGTAGTGTAGTATTTTTTAGATTGTTACTATAGTATTCCATTTATAATTGTATGCATAATATTAAATTAGTCATTAGAAATAAATTAAAAAATAACTACACATTATAAAAAATAACAATATACATATATATATAAGTAAAATTAATAATATATAAAAAATAATATGTGCCGACTGCCGATGAAAGTATTCAGAAAAAGATTATAAGTAAAAACTAGTTTCGACCGTAGTCATCATCAGGTTACAAATGAATAATAAAAAAAACCAAAATGGAAAAAAAATCAAAATTAATAAACATATAAAACATCGTATATAGGTACTAAAAATAAGAAACAAATTATTAAACGATGACTAGTAAAATATATTAAAATTTAAAACAGCTGTTAGAAAATTATGTATTGGTATTTGGTAAATATCATTATCTTTAAAATCTGTTTATATATTTAAAATATTATTAAAACTATTACGTTTTAATTCACTATAAATGAGTAATTCTTCTAATACTGAATTTTGGTAGATATTTTTTTGATTATTTAATATTATTAAATCTTTTTCTATATTGAAATGTATGTTATGATTACATTCTAAGATGTGCTTGGGAAAATTAGATTTAGGAGAGGATTTTTAAAATTTTATTTCTGAAAAGTGTTCTTTGTATCGAATTTTGAAACTTCTACTAGCTTTTCTAATACAAAATTTATTGTATGTAGCTATATATAAGCTTATAAACGCCGTAATTATCAAAATTGATAGAAAATTTAATTTTAATTTTTTGGATTTATTATTTAGATATGGTTTTAATTTAATTATTATTAGTTATAAAAGACATTTTTACATTATTATTATTGTTATTTAAAATATTAGCAAATTTACAGGATAAATAGTTATGGTATTCCATAGAACAATAATTAATTGAATTATTACTAGGTATAGTATATATTAACAAAGATTAAGTAATTTTACTTAAATTTTTTTATTTACGGTCGAAACTAGCTAGTTGTAACTCATAATCTTTTTCCGAATACTCTCGGTAAGTATTCTTTTTTTATATATTCATTTTTATAATATATTACTTTTATTTTTATAAGAGTATTGTATTTTTTAAATTAATTAATCTTTTAATTTTAATTATATAAATAAATTGTATTGGCGAATCATTGATTGAAAAGTTACGGCAGTAAAAATTCGTAATAAATTATTTTAGGCTTTAGTCTAGGTTTTATATTAGCAATTTAATAAAAATAACTTTTTATAACTTATTATATTTTATTGTTTATATAAATTATTCTTATATATAAAATTGTTATTGTTTAAATAGAATGTTTAATTTGTTATATTCGGACTTCGTTGAAATTTAATCGCACTATATAGGTAGCTTATAATATAGAGGTATAGCTAATGTTGGTATTCTTAGATACATTTTAACTTTACGTTTTCTCTCTATACTAAATAATAATTATTGTTTTATTATTAAATAATTATAGTTATTACAGTATAAGGAAAAAACCGAAGTTACAGTTTATTTAAATTATTTTCATTAAGTTGAAATTTGTTGTTGTTTTAAGTAACTCAACGTAGCTACCTAATATGTGTTATGCTTTATTTATTTTTATTATCATTATGATAATACATATGTATACCAGATCTTTCAATTTTACTAATTGACTTCCTATTTATATAATTTCTCTGAGTATAAGTCCACAAATATATATTATTATTATTTGAATGGGGTCGTGATAATATATTTTACCAAAAATAATAAGCTACTCCTACTCTTGATTTTTTATTCTATCATGTATTGGGCGCTCCCGAATTATATTGTAGACTATAGTAATATCAGATATATAGATATATACGTAATATAGTACTAGTTGACTATTAGACTTTGGAAAATATTTTAGAAAAAAATATTCTTACAGTTTAAAAAAAAAAATTAATAAATTAATTGGTACATTATTGTTGTTGTAATAAATTTTATGTAAAGGATTTTTGTTTTTTATGATTTCATAAAGGAGTTGTATCTACAAATTTTAGGTACTTTTCCTCTCTCACTTTGATATTAAATTGTTTTTTGCATCTTTATTGATTAAAAAATAGATAACTTAAAGATAGGTAAGCATACAAATATAAAAATATAAATACCACTATCTATAATATCATAAATTGAAACCAGAATTTAAAATAAATACCATTTAACATTTTCAATGTTTATTAAGTATAATATTAGGATTTTAATTTTCAAATAAATAGATCAAATTATTCCTAAATTATAGAAATGTTAATAATGAAAATGTAAACATTTTTCTATAAAAATGCACTTCTATACTACTTGTCAAATTTTTTTGGTGTAAAACATTTAAAGATATTTAATCATATTGCTTCTATATGTTTTTATATAGTATAATATATAACTATACAACATGTTAAAACATATTACAAAGTGACTTAAAATCATTTATATACAATCTAATAATATTAATAACAATCATATTTAATTTCAGCATGTCACAGAAGAGAGTAATTTGTTAAAGCTCTTATTAATAATTTGTTGAATGATTTTTTTTTTGTTATAATATTAAGTTATTTAATATAAAACCATTTTTCGAATTCACCTCAAGTTTATAATATATATATTTTTGGTAATACTTAATCATTTTTTAGATTGAAGATCAATTTGTCTGTTGATTAATATATGTGCCATTATACATTCATTATAAATAGTACATCGTCTTAGGACACCTCGTATAATGTGTTTCCAAATACCTTAAAGTGAAAAATCAACATTTAAAATCCTGAAGTAAAATTGTTTTATCGTCAAAAACATTGTCAACGGTTAAACTTTTTTAGTTAACCAAAAAGACAGGAAATTTGAAATAAATACGTTAGATTTTTACTTAGATGTTTTCAAAATATCATTTTATATAGCTATAATATACATAATTATATACGAGTATCGGTCATAGTATTTTTTATTAATATATTTCGACGCTTAAAATATAATGTGCACTACACCATATAGCATAAGGAAATTGTGGTTACTTGAAGTAGAAATATCTTCTTTGTGTTTCTGTTTAGAAAAAAAAAATAATGTTATTGTAACACGATTATTTATTAAGTCTTTCGTATGCACGCAATTATTGTGAAAATCTAATTTTCGATACCTAACCCAAAATATTATTTAGAGAGCTCGAATCTTTAAAACTAAAAAAAAAAAAAAAGTAAAAATACTTTATACTTTTATTTTGTCCTAATAATTGCGAGAAAATAGAATTGCTAAACAAACAATTTGTAAAACTATATTTGTATCTATTATTGTATATATGAAAATTTAAACTTTGGAATAATTGGAATCTTAAAAATGAAATCGATTTACGATTTACCTGTATAAATTAAATTTGTTATATATACTCGGATTATATATTACAATATATATCATTAGGTACATATATATAATAAACTTCGATTAGATATCAAACATTCCATTTTTTAAGGGTTTAAAAAAAAAAAAATTACTCATTTGCTTTTGAAAGAATATTATAATATAGAATATAGGTATTTAGCAAATTAATTTTAATTATATACAAACAAACCGTTGCTTGTAAAACAAAAATAAATTTTATACAAAACATTTTTTTTTTAAATTTTATATTTAGTCGAGTTTAACAGTTCAATACATTTTATTATGTTATATGTATTAAAAATAACTTTCTTTATATAATTTATACTTTTAAGTAAACATTTTTTTTTTTTTTTTTGTATATAATTATTATATTGTATTTCGGAACTCATAAGCACCCCTCCCCACCTACACGAACTTGTTCAGTGAGGCCCATTATCTTCTTTGAACAGCTAAATAAAATAAAATAAACGTTATATCATATTATCGATTGAAAAAACGTAAAATAGTTAAATAGAATAATAGGTATATACAACGAATACAACAATAGTAGAACTAGTCGTCGTATATGCCTAATAGAAGTCCAGTTTATTTTATTAAATGTGATTTTTGGAAATAACCTATAATAACAGGAAGTTACTTAGTAATATAATGTTTAAAATATGATCATTATATAGCACGAATATGTAGTGTTTACCTTTGTGTTTTAATATTACATTAAGCTATTATTCGGATAAATAAATACTACCTACCTTTTATATAATATACGTATGTAAATAACAATAATATTTCGTTCGGTTAAGTAATTTTCGCTTTTACCGTATACACAATGCGGACATATATGTATATTATGCAATATGCATAGATATATGTCTATATTTTTCGAAAAAAATTACGACAACATATACCTATAATTTATTTATTTTATAATTTATAAATATAATTCAACCGATTATACTATGCAGGCACACCGTCGACGTTTACATTATGACGTGTGTATAATATTATGTAGAGTTATACCTATCCAAATGAGGGGAGAAATAGCATATATAATGATCCATCAATGTCTTATTTTTAAATATAATTTTTGTTATGAATTACTATATACAGGAAATACTTCTATGGAAACGATACGATAGTTAATAAATATTATTTAAATCGATACATGATTTTTTAATGGTAATCAGTAACGCATTAAATAATTGCTTTGAAAAATAAGCGCCGTTCGAACGTACGTCCATATATATACTACTATCTGATTTAACCGTTGAAACCTATTTTACACATTATTTACTCATAATTATTAAACATCACTTAGTAAGCTCCTACTTTATGTTTATAGATAGGTACCTATATATATAATAATGTCTACCTGTATATACGTCAATTATAATAAATTCATTTACGTTGAATTTTAAACACTCATTTTGTAAATTATACACTTGAGTAACTGAAAATTTCATTAGTTATTAATAAATAAACTGTATATTATACACATTGAAGTATTTAACGAATATCGAACATTTGGCATAATGTGATAAAATGACTTGTATACTATAATATATAGGCAGCCCATAGAGTAGTATTTCGAACACAGCATTTTGAATAGTTCAATATAATTTTTAAATGTATTTTATTTCTTGAAAAAAAAATAAATTAAATACTCTTAAGGTTCCAATTATATATTTAAAAGACGGTTTTTTTTTTTTTTTTAGTATGTTTCCGGTCAGACTCTAATGTAAGTAGTTGTTCTCTCAAAATCTAAAAAAATAAAAATATCGAACCCCTTTAACACACATTGTTTACTGTTTATGTTCAATTATAAATAATAATAATTACTGCTTAATATTCTCATTATTGAAATCTAGTACACATAGATAAGTAAGAGTATTTTTTTAAAATATTTGGAATATTTTTTGTGAAGTACCTATTTCAAATAATTTGATTTGAATAATGATTTTGAAATAATATTTAGTAGAAATCAATCGGTTAAATATCTAGAAATATTTCAATTGTAAACCGAAGACAATGAGATTTAGACTCATTTTATTGTTATATGTTGACAATTTTAAATTTACAATCATCAAACTTACATCACTTGATTAATTTTAGTGAGATCTATCAAAAAAGATATTACTCAATTTGTGATCCGATCAATCGTTTAGAAGGGACAGATACACTCAAAGTTTATTCATTTGATAAGCTACAAAATCATTTAGTCAAAAATAATTGAAAATTTGATTTGTCCTTTTAAATTAATTTCAAAAATATATTTAGATAACACAGAATATTATGATTTAATTGCTATTGACTGGATTATGATTAGATTTTTATTTTTCGAGAAATATGATATAAAATATAAATTATTTTTTTCTCTTTTGCATTTATTAAAAACTAATTATAAAAAAAAATTAATAAATTAAAATAAAAAACTATATAAATACGTGATTTCTCTACAACTTACTATTTCTGTTAATTTTATTTCTCTGTGATTTCATAAATAATTGTTCAAAAATTTTGTAATTTTCAACAAATATGTAGTTGTACAATGTACCTACTGCTCTAATACAAAAAAAATTTCAAAAAATGTTGGGCTATTTAAAATATTTACCTATAGATTTTTATATATTTATTGCATAAAAATGGTAATTTTAGTATTTAAACGGGATTTTTTTTTTTTTTGTTACAGACTTAAATTCTTATTAATTAGGTACCTATTTTATTGCCATATTTATATGATAAAGTTTAAAAATGTATTTTTCCGATTTCGGGCTATATTTGTGTAAATAGTAGAGTTCATTTTATAAAAAATATATTCATCCATTGAGAATTTCCGTGTACGTCACTGTATTATATAACAGTTAAATTGTCTCGATTCATAAAGTTTCTTATACAACATTCAAGCCATAAATAGGAATGGAAAATTTTAGGGAATTTCCCTATATATATATATATATAATACCATTGATTATAAATTTATAATTTATAATCAATGATAATACGAACACTGTTGTTTTTATTTAAGTCTGTCCTAATATAATAATCAAACTCATACACGCACATATAGTATAATTTATTATTTTTTTGAAAGATTGCCCTTCAGGTCTACAGACTGTTTTCTAATTTCGATTACATATTTATTTATATCCAATCCATTGGATTTATGACGACGTGTTTAGAATTTAAGCTCCCAGCAAGATCTCATTTTTTATATTATAGTGCCCGTCAAAATTTATATATATATATATATATAAGCACAACGGGTAAACGTGTAATTATTACAAAAACCTACTATTTTTAAAATAAATAAAACAAAAATATGAAATAAAATATAGCGTTATGTTTTATTTGTATAAATATTGTTTAGGTAAATCATAATAATATATTACAAGGTGCGGTAAAAATAATTTACAAACGTTTAACTCAATGCACCTACAATACAATAGTATATTATACTTGAATTAACGTTTTAAATTTCTAAAAACGTATACTGTTCATTATTTCCAACATATAAAGCTTAGAGAGTTTACGACTTAAAGGAGGATTTATTATTATTTTTTTAGTGGTTTTCTTAATCGTAAAGCAAAACCACGGAAAATGGTCAAACTTTTTTATAATTCTGAAAATAATTCAGCCAGACACTTTAAATTGACACCAAATATTAAACATAATACAATATTAACGCGATAATAATTTCAAAACTTTTTGACCACATTTCAAAAATGTATATATAAAAAAAAAATTGATGCTTTTATATTTTATATAGGTACTCGTACCTACATTTATATTATGTACGAGTATATCGTATATATGTACGAGTATACACTCTTTCTGGTAGAAAGAGTCGAGTAGAAGTTTTTGGGTACAGATTTTAGATTCTGAGCGTAGCGAGGAAGCTTATGGTTTTACAATGATGTTTATTTTTTTATTTTTCTGTAAACACTTTTTCTATCAGAAGGAGTGCTCCGATCTTTACACTCATACCCGGTTTCTGGTAGAAAATTGCATCTAGTTGGTACTTTTAAGAGGTCATTTTTCGATTTTCATAATACTTTTTTAATGCGTAAGCAAAAACTACCAAAAAATTACGAAAAATACGATTTTGTAAAATCGAGAATTTTAATTTCGTTGTAATTTCGAAAATAATGACTTTATAATCTTGAAATTTTTACCGAATATTTAATTTAGTAATATATTTACGTTGATTAAGTTTTTTGAAATTTTTTTGAAATTTTGGGCTATTTATAGACATTTTTA
>JAIPRL010000034.1:83547-233198 GCA_025469235.1 Pemphigus obesinymphae
GGTTTTAAGTTCTGAAAATTTTATACAGCGTTAAATATACGTTACTCTAACTAAATTCAAAAAATCTTAAAAATCCAATGTCACAATTTTTTTTTTATAGTCATTTTAATTTTTTCTGCAAAATTATCAATTTTGAGGTATTTAAGCCCAAATAGTTGGTAAAATTAGATTTTAAGACCTGGGCAAAAATTTTGATTTTCAATGATGAATATCATGACTAAAAAATAAAATAAAAATAACAGTCTCGATCGATCCCTAGAAAAAAAAAAATGATATGAGTTATGTATACTACACCGAAGCTACGCTAAGAATCGTTTTATTGAATGCAATGATTTATCATTGCTTTCAAATTCAATACATCCACCAAAAGTACCCTGCCCAGTAGCGAAGTGCATCCACCAATACTGACACCCGACGAGCGAAGTGTTTCCACAACCTACTGACCGGCTTTTTATAATATAATTTATCAATGGTAAACATATTGAACTCGGAATATAACAAGTGTGAAGGATAGAGTCTTTGCTTGCATAGAATTAATAATACTTGATAATATTTATTAGTGCTTCAATTTTATTTTACGAGTATTTTTTCTTTTTTTGGTGGATGTATGTACAATTTTAAATCAAAATTATAATCGTATATTATAATTTGTTCATTTTTAAATGTTAATACTATATACTGATTTGAAACATTTTCTATTTTCACGAATACTTGAGGATTTCATTCGTTTTAATATTTTTATATACCTACTGCCTATACCTACCTATTATTAACTCATAAATTACATTTTTCCTTTAATATTTGTTATAAATTATAACTCTGAAGTCATGATAAAGCGTGCAATAATATGAAATCGTGAATATGTAATGAAAACTTGGTAGGCATTTAAAGTGTTTTTCCTAGTGTAAATATTATACGAGATGCACTGCGTATAGGTATATATTACGTATACATTGCAGATTTCGAAGGTCCGTAGGTATTAAACATTCGATGTGTATATGTATGACACGTATAATATTTTTTTAGTTTGTACATACAACACATACAAATATGTGTAATAATCTTGTAAAAAACGATCAATTTCGTTATATTATATTCTAGTGGTAAAAAAAAAAAAAAAAAAAATGCTTTAAAAGAATTATTCAATTAATGTTTAAAACGAAAATTCTCTACTAACAGAATCATATGAATACAATAATAATATTATTATACGTGTTATTCTGCAACTACAGTGACTACGTTCTTTTGTTTTAATTTAAGTCAAAATATGTACTCAGCTATTATATATAGTTCCACAGGCCAGCGCACGTTTTCTGTTTTGTATTTTTACTGTTTTAACATAATAATATATCATAATATTACAAACGATCAGGACTCAGAACTTGTATAACACGCACTTGCATATTAAGTATTTTTTTTCCATTTTTTAGTGCAGCCTTGTTGTAGAAACAATCCAAGTGAGATACAAATTAGGTAGGTAGTTTCGGTATTCCGTATATGAAGTCAAACGTAAATTCATTTTTGTGTATATGAAAATGTATGAAGACTAAATTAATATTATTTTACTTACGCATACAAATTTAAACAAATATAAATGATAATATATACGAGTATAGGTACATATTATAATATAATTAGTAGGTATAGTATTAGTATAATGTATAATTTTTTTATTCTAATATAGGATGGGTGTGAGTTCTCGAATTTTCTTGAAATTATTGAATATTATATACATATTTAATTATTAGGTATACCTACTTGGAAATCGTCTTTGTTGTCTATTTAATTCCGTTTATTATTTATGTAGGTAACTATTCTTGATGTCCTATATAATATAGATATTTTCTTCATTTTATATTCTGAGCATGTTTACTTTTTTTTCTCTGTTAAAAACTATCTTATGTATCTAATTTATAATTATCTATTGTGATAAATCGTAATTAATATGTATAAATTGTTACGAAATATTCCATTAATTTAACTATTAAATTAACGCTTTATGATATTTGTCGTTTTTTAGATTCAGAATACAGTGACGAATTTAAACCAGACAATAGTAACAGAATGAGAAGAGAATCGGCGGTCGCAGGACTGATACCGTTTCCTAGAGTCGGGAGATCTGGTATTAATTCTGCTTATAAAATGGACAATTTGTGTATGTCTTATTTTTATAAGCATAATAATAATAGGCGTGTTTTGGCGATGCAATTTTAAGCAACCCGGTTGCTAATACCGTTTGTTCAAATTGTTACTCGGTTGCTATATCGTCAAAACATAGTGTTTACTGTTTACTACAGTTTCTAGTTTTATAACTCTATGGCTATAAATATTATGATACTGGCTTAGTGATAAACTACTGATAACGAGTAACCAAACTCAGGAACACCGAACACTTTGTAGTTCGTATTTTATAGTTTGTACATCATAGGTATTTTATATAATTTAAAATATTAAATATGAATTTCGAAAATTGGCCACTTGGTACCGACCACGAACTAGGATATTATGGACTGGAAACGACATGGAAGACGGGTGGTAGTGGTGCGATTACATTTTGTCACGGTGAATTAGTAAGTGGAGGAATCTAAGCGATAATCTATCATACGATCCTAGCGAACATATGCCATACCACACTTACGTAGCATGTAGTCTGCGTATGAATATGTTGTCATAACTATGAACTAGGTGGCGTTTTAATCGCATAGATTCCCCCACTTTGATATTTACCGTAACAATTTGTCTGCACGTATTAATCCGTCATTTCCAGTCCATGCTATCTTAGTTCGTGATACCTACGTCATGTAATTTGTAAATAAAAAAACTAGAATCATGATTATAATCCTTATCGGCGAAATTATGAGTAACCGATTTCAGTTAACAAAGATTTTAAATGGTTGCTGATTCCAGCAACCTGGTTGTCATAAAATGCATTCAGTTATCAAACAATTGCATCGAACAATCTCGTCAAAACAGTTTGTTTGCTGAACGAGCAATCCGGTTGTTCAAAATTACATCGCCAAAACACGCCTATATAGTTAAATATTGTTTATATTTTTTTACAAACTATTGAACTGTTAATTGTTTATCTTCACATTTTTTTTTTTTAAATACATTTTTATAGACGAGACTCAAAATGAATTAAGAAGTCATAAGAGAGAAGGACTCATTCCATTTCCAAGGATTGGCAGAAGAAGTGATTCCAAGAATTCGGCTCTTTGGTTCGGTCCAAGATTAGGAAGATCGGTCATGGTTCCAGAAAACTTTGACGCATCATACTTGGATGCAGGTAAAAGTTGCAATTATAATTCAGAATATTGAAAATTCAAAAATTATAGTCTACGCATATCGAAAAAAATATCTTTATTTAATATTCATAAAAAAAATAGTTTATACAACTATACTTTATAGGGTACCTACTTATACTAATATATATTTGCAAATAACCACAAATATCTTTTAGTTTAAAAATGTTATTGTTTTATTATTATTAATACTATTTGGTATTTATTTATTTTTTGTGAGCAACAAATACTACAGATTATTAATATTTTTTATTTAATTAATTAACATCATATTAATTTTTCTATATGTATATAAATATTCATTCAAAAAATATTTTTGAGTAGATCTTTATTTTGTTTTTTTGATTATTCTTCAATATACTATTATATACTACAAATATGAACTAATTTCCTCTGTTTACTATATATAATTATTGTTATTTTTCAAACTTGAACTAGACTTTTATTTCTTAGGTAAATTTAACCTGTAAGTTCTAATCAAATTTCACTTGTACAATATAATTGTATAAAATATTATTTCAACATTATAAGAGATACGTAAAAAATATCAGAGTATACTGTGGAAGCTATTGTAACTTGAATCTAGAGCTTGGACTCTCAGAAAATGTAATAATCCTCTTAACTATACTTAAAAATGATTTTAGTGCGATTTTTTTTATCATTATTAGGTATGTACCTATAAAAGAGTTATATAATTTAATTGGAGGGTAGACTGTGTAGTATTATTAAAAGATCCAGTGAAATGGTATTAGAAATATTTAAACTTAGCTTTAATAAATTAAATTTTTATGAGGTTCATATATGATAATATAAAGCATATAATATATATATATATATATATATCAGTTGGTTGTGTAAATAATTTAATAATATATTTTTACATTTTATCTTTTATGTATATGGTCACGTGGATGTATATCTGTTTTCCCAAAAATAATATAGGTACTCCTGAAAATAGAGTGTATAATTTGTAAATTATAAGAAGTAAATTGTTGAAAAAAATAATGTTTTTTTTTTAATCTGATAGTTTAGTAATTACTTTTTGAACTAGAAATTTAAAATTCTAATTAAAACATAGTTTTATTGCATGAAAGTGATATAAATAGATTCAAATCAACAATAATATATATATATAATTTCATTTTTGTCAATTTGGTAGTATAATTATCCTTATCATTACATAAAGACAATATGAAGTCTTATTAGGCTTACGCATATTATAGAGGTTTCTTAGGTATGCCTATTTTTCAAGGATATATTATTTTATTAGAGGCTTATAAGTGTAAGTTAGGTTTTAAAATGTATGAAAATGATTTTATATAAATGTTTGCTCATAATTTAATTTAAAATATACCTATTGATTCATTAAAGTAATAATAAATGTATTGTTTTAGTTATTGATAATAATTAATAATACAAAACAAAAAATAAAGTAAAAAGATAAAAGTTGCCCAGATACGCAGGATAGTGGAAGTTGGTCCCATTGGTACATAAAAATTGAGTTATAATAGATTGAGATTGAGAGTGATATAAATAAACTAGTGTAAAATGAAAAGGATGCGGGATATCGATTTATGTGGAAGCATCGTGAGTTGGATGACCGATAGTTGGATTCCAGATAGTATCGTGTGGGAAGACCAGGGTGGAGAGAACGGAAATATCATTATCACTAACAAGAAGAGGATAGCAATAATGAATGAAATGCGAAATTGACGGTGTTAATTTTAAATCTCGTATATTCGATAAAAGTCTAGGTAGGTACGTCATATTTATCATTGAACAAAGAGTGTACACATAGGTGTTACACGCAATTATTATTTCGTACCGCGCAAAGTGTGTCGGACTGCACATAAAAATAGGGACTGGGGCCGGCTTCTGCTCCGTTGGCTTGTTCATCGCCACTATATAGTAGTTAACGTGCTGAATGTTGACGAACAATAATTTATTATAAAAACACAAAAATGTAATGAAAAATACAGAGCAAAAACCTGTGTATACGAATATAAATATATAATAGGTACTGCGCCCGGAGATTCATGAAAACGATGTGATAACACGCGGCTCATTCTGGCTATCATAGAGTTCATTATAATATGAATATAATTGTGGTGTCGACAATAGTCGACTCACCGCCTGTAAAATTTTTTGAACGAAGTATGGAAATGAGAACTTTGTGTTTTTCTAAGACGGCGCCTTGTATAGGCAATTCAGGGACATTCGCGTATTACCCGGTGAAAACTTGTAATCTACACCTAGTTTATATTTTATAATAATATCATTATGATTATTATTGATATAATAAAGTTTTTATTATTTTATAATATTGCATTTTCGACAAAATTCATCCTCATAAGCATACCTTCAATTCGAATTTCGAGCCGGAGTAGATAATAGGTAATGTTTAAGAATTCGAAATAATAAATATAAAATTAAAAAAAAAAAAATCAAGATGGCCATTTTGTAGATCTGATTTTTAAAAAAAATTTTAATGTCAAAAGCTTTTACTTACGTTGAATCAATTATTTTTAAACAATTATTAAAGTTTGTGAAAATGTGAATATTTTTGCCGCTTATCCATCAATAATATTTGTGGGATGCATTCAGCTACATTGATAAATATTTTTTTCCATGAAATGCGGTCTGATTCATAATAATAATTTTATAATTTTAACTGCGAATATCATATTATCATAATAATGTTATGTTATTGTCGTCATAAATTATTATTTAACAAACAACAATCCAAAATTATATAAAAATAACAATTTTCAGCGAGTTTAAAATTATTTAATTAATATTCACAATAAAAAATTTAATTATCAATTTATTTCACGTTACTTACATTTTATACTATAGTTCTAAAAGTGCACTGATTTGTGTAGGTGTCTTTTAATATTATTTTCGACTTTGAAATTGTCGATGGTATTTAATAAACTGCGAATAAATTATTGTGATTGAATAAAATATTTTTGATTTTTTTAATAATACCTACCCATGTTATTTGATATTATATATTTAAAATGCATTGTTATAGCGATGCCGCGTGTTAACAAAAACGTTTTCTACCTATATGATAATTATTGTAGGTAGTTTTGACTTTCGGTTCACTGAAATAATATGCGATCCGTGTCTTATCAGAGTGTATCTAATATTTAGCTATCGCCAACTAGTAGTATTACATAGTTTGAGATAATATACATATTATTATTGTATTATAGGTGTAATACACATGTATGTATTTATGGTATAGAAGTATCTATGAAGTTGGTAAGAATATTTGTGGTTTTCAAGAAGAAACTCTCGATATTCAAGTTAACCAAGTTTAAAAAGAAAATTTTTCACAAAAGTTCCTAACTCAATTTTTTGCACAGCTCAATGACAAACCTATTTTGTCAAAAAAAGCTGAAAATGCTTCACTGCCATACTCAACAACGTACTTATGTAAAACTGGGTTTTCTGCTTTGGCTATCATTAAATCAAAATCCAGAAATTCCCTTGATCAACGATATATGGTGTGCACTTTCAATTAATATTCATTTCAATATTGAAGAATTTGTGAAGTGTTCAGTATCAAGAAAGTCATTAAGTATAGATTAATTTTTTTTAAATTTTAAAAGTCATTCTCATTAAATTTTAGTAGTATACGCATTTCTATAATATCGGAACAAGTCTGTATTATAACAAGCAAGTTAATAAATGAAAATTATGATTATTATTATTATTATTATTTTTAAGGGTCACGAATAGTTTATATTAAAATATTTGAGTCACTCTCATAAAAGGTTGGAAACTACTGATCTATAAAATAAAAAAAAAAAAAAAAAACTGACTTACCTACATTCATAATTATAATTTGTAACATTGTATATTTAAAGTATATTATATACCTACTAAAAGTAACATTGTACATACAGTTTTAAATGATTACATAAATCACTCATCTGCAACACTATTAGAGTAAGGCAAAGATAAAATACAAAACAAAATATATTTAAGGTTCACAATTTATTCGAAAAAAATAATTAAAAATAAAAATTCCTGGGCAATTAATTACAATTTATTAGGTTACATTAAAATTAAAATTATTGACCAATTTTATTAGGTATAACAATATTAACAAATTATTTAAATCGTTATTTTTATTTTTATTTTTATCCGCGAGATTTCAACTATAATCGCTTAAAAAACACAAGAAATATTAGAATTTATTTAACGAATTGCTTATAGCAAAGTATTTGTGTAAATTCTAAAATCAATTGGTAAATAAACAATATGTAAATCAAAGCCCACAGAACAAAAAAAGAAAGAAAAATAACAATAAAAATAATTTAGATAGAAGTGGTTTTAAAACAATTCAGAATGATATACCCATCATATAAATTTAATATCATAAATTGAAAAATACTAGGTGTATAAATATTATAAAATTATATAGATAATGTATAGTAAATATTTATCCAAATATCTTTTTTGTGCTAAAATTTTTTTAATTCTATAATACCTTGAATATTAAAATATGTTAATTCAGTATTAAATATTGATTTTTTTTAGATTACCAACTTTCATCAATTTAATAATAAATTGTAATACATAAAGAATACTAGTAGTAATATCTAAATATAGAATGTTCTAATTTTATTTATTCTAAATTATAAATGCTTTTAAGTAATCCGAGTCACATAATATATATATATTTTTTTTTTTTACTTTATACTAGTATTCTTTAAATTTGTATAACATAAACTAAAACAATACCAATAAAATTTACTTATTAAAGAATAATATAATAATTTATCTATTAATTTGTCCAATATTGATTGATGCCCAACTAAAATTCTATATGTTTTATTGAAAACTGTAGTATATATACATTTTTAATTTATGATCAGAGTTCATATCTACAATATATAATCGAATAAAATAGTTTTTATTCTTAATATTTAATATTTATTATTAAAAAATGTATAAAGAGCTTATTTAGCTATACTTGCACTTTGCGTCAAGACATTTTACTGTATTTTGTTATGTTAATCTTGAATAAATAGTTTACAATGTACGTTGTACCTATTTTCTTAATTGAATTACGTTAGAGGCAATGTGAATCAGGATGTCCACCTTGTTTGACATTTTCTTATAGATCATTTAAAATAGAAGCTTAGATCTACTAATAAACTTTTGTGGTGAAACACGTACTCAAATAATGTATCTTAATATATTAAAATCAAATAGTTTAAACATATTAATTATTTAGTAACCATGAAGTTGGTGTATGTAAATAAATTATAGATTTAAATAACAAATAAATTAAATAATATAAATTAAAAAAATAAATTAAAATATTATTAATTATTAATTACAAAAAACTATCATTAATTCCGTAAAAATAAAAGCACATTTTAATATGGAAAAATCGTATTTGTCATGGGTTTCAACTTTATTTTGATAAACATCATCTCGTATCACCATTATCATATTACTATATTTGGCGGTCCAGAAATTTGTTGTTGATTATTAGTGATAAAAATTATTTCTGGGAAAAAAATAAAATGGTACCGGCCATGTTGTGTATAATGAAATATCAGAAAAACAATCCAATTTTTACAAACTAAAAATTTTTTAAAAACTTTTGACAACAAAATTTTTTTAAAAATCAGATCTACAAAATAGCTTGATTTCTTTTTTTTAATTTTAAATCAAATTTTACATTTTTATTTCATATTCCTAAACATTAAAATTTAATTTAAAAATATTTAAGTTATAGCGCCATGCTGTAATAATAATTTTTTTTAAAAAAAACTTTAAAATATTCAATAGAAAAAAAAGTTATTACATCTGTTAAATAGTCCTGTTACACTTTGTATAATATATTTATAAGAAAAATACATCATATATTCCTATAATCCTAAATAATATTTTAATTAGGGCATAGATTTTAATGTAATGAAATTTGAATTTAATGTCTAAAAAAATAAAAAGCCAGTCAGAAGAGGGTGGAAGCACTCCGCTCATTGGGTGGGATACTGGTGGTGGATATATTGAAATTGAAAGCATTGATAAATCATTTCTTTCTAAAAAAAAATTATTCTAAGTGAAGCTTCAGTGGATATACTTACAATTACTGTTGATTATACTAATAATATATAATAATATTATAATATTATATAATTTAATGAACAAAAAAAGTTGAAAAAAGTGCAAAAAGATATTTGGGTTGATGTAAAGGGATTCGAACTGAGGACCCCGTGCATGAAAACACTGTTGGGTCTCACTAAAATACATACCACTGTTGAAAAACAAAAAAAAAATAAACCTTTTAAAGGAGCACGATAAATTGCTAAATTTCAATTTGACATAACTTTAAAATCAAGTCCGACCAAATTCAGAATTCATCATTATTTTTTTAATTAAAAAATACATATATTTCTAAAAAAAAAAATCAAATTCTCCTGTAAAGTAAAGTTATACCCATTATGAATTAAATGTCTTAAAATTGAAAATTTCTATAAGTGACCCAAAAGTTGGTAAACATTTTCAAAAAATCTTTTGCCTTCATAATGTACTTATAAATACGTTTTTGGTGAAAATGACAATATTATAGATCTATTATTTCCCCGAAATTCGAATCCATTTCATACAAAAATGTCGAAAAAATTAAATGGCTATTAAAAAATATATATAAATGGGTATTAAAAAATAATGTACGAACCGATTTTTTAAACTTTTTGTATGTAGCTAGGATAGAGTATTTTAACACTATTAAATTTTCAGGTCTTAAAAACTAAAATTAAGCGTATTATGAATTAAATGTCTCAAATAGAGACCAGAAAATAGTGCTACATGTAATGATCGGAGCACTTATTCTTAAAGAAATTTTGAATACAAACATAAAAAAAAAAAATTTTAAAAACATAATCATAAAACCAATACATTATTCCTCGTTTCGTTTAGAATCTAAAATGTAAGACAAAATTCTCAAAAATATCCAAACAGAATAAACATTTATGATCTAACAAGCTCTAAAAAATAATCTAAAAATGTACCTAAAATGAATTGCATTTTTTTTTTTTATTGTTGATGAAATGATGTATCATTATATCATATATCAAATCGTGTATTTTTCAATATATAAATAAAAATCAGATGTTAAATAAATTTGAATTTTTAATAATTTCTGCAAGTCAGTCAATTTTTAACATTACATTTTGGAGGTGGAATTAAATTGATTTTTTTTAAAGATAATTTCTAGTGTTTTGTTTTTCGATGTTTGAAACTTCTGAATTAGTTTTTCGTATTAAGAAAAATCATGTATTTCATACGCACTTAATATATTTTATTAAAAATAGTTTAAAATAATAGAGTTATTTACTTATACGTATACTAGCTTGTGTGCCATATCTACCGGGTAAAATTCCTTGTAGGTTCAACTTTTTTTAAGTCAGACTACTTGTGTGAAACCTTGTAAGTGTAACTTTTTTTTAAGTACAACACCTCATTATTTGAATTGCTTTTGAATGCAATTGGTATACCTCGGTTGATGTATTTTATCGGAAATAATATTGTCAATTAATTAATATTAAAAATATTCCACCTACGGCGGAAACTGGGGTTCGCTTTTTAGAAGATAATCGTTCACCCTTAAAATATTTTCGACGAATATGTTGACAAAATACCCAAGTATCCCGAAAATCGACCAAACTGACTATTCTCTCGAATATTAATGAGAATTCGAACCTTGCTTGACTCGGTTCTAAATGGAACAGGTTTGACACAACATCACTATAAATTCAATCAAAATTTTTAAAAAATATCAGGAAAGTCTGACTATTTGAAATTATTTAAATTAAATACATTTATTAAAATAACACGGTAATAAAATATAAAATATAAATGTATAATAAATAATAAAATATAGTCTCTCGGACTTTTTGTTCTCGAAATTTTATATAACCATTGTCATCAGGTCAATATGTTCGAAAGTCCGATTAAAAGTTTGCCCGAATGTGTATCAATGTACATTTAATTCAAATTGTGAAAAATACTGCGGAAATTCGAAGATTTTAAATGTATTACTATGAGATATAAAAACTATAATACCTATATAGGTATTATAGGTACCACCTACTCTATGAATCAGTGGGTTAGACTAAAATACTTAAATACGAACTCGTCACAGGGTATTACATAACGCATAATTGAATTAAATACCTATTCAGATTTATAAAATAGGTAGATACAAAATTTAATTCAAACAAACGAAAAAAAAAAAAAATGATAAGAAAATATATTACAATTTTGGATATCGGATAAAATTAGTTGCAAAAAATCGGATGGGCGGAGTGGGATTCGAACCGGCGTATCCGTTTCGGAAGTTCATCACCAATCCCACTAAGCTATATACAATCGATATGACGGATCGGTTGAAATTTCTCGTGTTCACACTATTTAAACTGTGTGATGTATATCGACAGATAATAATATATACACATATTCGGAAAGAACGTCCCGGTCGGACGGGGATGATCGGTAGACAAAGAAACATTCAATCGGGTGTGTTAAAACGTCTGGAAAACACGAATCCATCGTCCGCGGCGTAGAAAAAGGTCGCTAAAATCGATTTCGAAAGTTCGGGGTGATAACACGATGACGCAACGTGGGAAAACGTCGAGTGATATCGCGAAAAGTCGGTGAATTGAGATGATATACGTTTTTTCTTCCCGGCGTCGAAAGCTCGGAGAAAAGGCGAAACGCAAAAGGAACGAAACGCGTAAAAATCTCAAAACGACCGGAGAATAGTTTGAAAACGGTAAATGTAAAGGAATACTCGACAAGCGGTCGCGAAAACGGGCCGCCGGGGAATTAAACAATAAATAGTAGGTACCTATTGTTTTTTGTCATGGAAAAAACGGTTTTGGAGTTAGCACTTTGTGCAATATAAGATTTATACACATTCACGTGCATACAATTAATATACAATATAAATGGATAAACATAATATATTTAGACTGATTTGTGTTGATAATTTATAAAAAAATTTTATAGTAAACGTTTAAATGAAAACCCGCGCGTCATGAATATATTATAAACAAACGATACACACATAATATATGATATCGTACATGATAATAATATACACATATAATACTTGGATGTATGTCTAAAAATGTATGAAAGCCATCAAAACTGTATAATAAATCACTGTCATAAAATAATATCACTGACATATCTTTAAATATTGATTTGTTTCAGATACGCCAACGATCATAAAAACATTGATCGAAATGAAAAACAAAAACTATATCGACGAAGAAGACAATCTAATGTAACATGATTTCAGTGTTTTGAATTATAAAATTCCTTTTAATTTTCTTAAAATAATTTCATAACACATATAAAATAGTTTATATGATTAACAATAGTAAACTGTAAAACATATTTATTTGATACGAAATTTTATTTTGAAAATAATTCAGTAGTATTGATGTTATAGCTGATATATAAAAAAAAATAATTGTTTAGAATAATTTAATGATCACAATATATAATTATTAATAAATAACTATTGCCATTTCGATTTATTTATCATTGTTATATTGTTTTAGAAAAAACGACAAACATTATAATTTTACCTTGCAATATTCTCATTAAACATATAAATTATAAGTCAATATACGCCTACATCGTATTTGCATTTATCCAAATAGGTATTGGGAATTTGGGAATCGAATCGATATGCCACACGATAGATTAAAGGGCAATTTGTAAATTGTGTTCCCAAAAAAATTAACAGATAACATTGTGATGTTAGGATGTGGCTCGTGTGTTCCTATTGCATATATACGTAAATTGCGTCCAACGAAAATCCTTCAAAATAAATTTATAGATAAGTTACTTATAACTTTTATTATCCGATTTCAGATCTGTGTATAAGTATGACCATTTGATTTCTTAAAAATTCTAACCTAAATTAATGTGACACTATTTTTCAATTTTCTGGCCTCATCAAAATGGCCAGGTCAAGGATGATCAAAAACCGAGCCACATAATATAATTTCATATTAGAATTTTGTAAGGATTTTGGTATCATTATTTATTGTTCAATTTGAATATTTGATTAGATATCATCTTAAAATTTCCATTTGATTCAAAAAAATTAATAATGACATATTTAACATTTTATTCATACTGAACATAAATATCATATGAGAGACCACACTTTTTCCCACCCTGTATATTATATTATTAATAATTTTATTATTATGCATAAAATAAGTAGGTATATTAATAGGTACGTATAATATAACAGAATAGCTATACTAATTATGTGCAATAATAAGTGTACTTACTGTTTTTATTTAACACATTTCATCATTTTATATCAAGATTATGTACTTTTCAAATGGCATGTACCGTCTGCCAATTATTTTATATATTTTTAAATCTTTGTTGGTAAGACTTAAAAGTTATAAATCTGTAACTTACAGAACTCATGAAATTATAAAAACGTACGACAGTCATCAATGTTCGAAATGCATGGATTATATTATATGTATAAAAGTTTTTAAAAACATTATTTCTATAGTTAAAATTTTAAATTAAGATTTAAATTAATATAACCTTTTTTAGATTCTGAGCATAGTTAGGAATATATACGATACACGTATCCGTATTAGTTTTACTATGTGGGTTTTTTTTTATGTATGTTTACACATTTTTGAGTAGAAACAGTCAAGTAGATATTTTTGGGTAAGGAGTTTTTCAGATAGGAAATTAGTTCTAATTAATACTTTAAAGAGATAATTTTTCGATTTCCTCGGTTTGTTTACAGAAATCATATTCAGAATACAGAGTCGATTACAAACACTAAACTATTATTATATTTATGGACATTTCCTAATATCAGACGTTGTCCAGTTACTCTGATTAAAATATCTATCACCAGAGCTCAAATCAGACTTCTGACATCTGATTCGAATATAACATGACGAGAATAGTATAAAAATAATTCTAAAAACAATAAATCCTGCACGTATTTTGAACCTATACTTAAAACCAATATCGAAATATTATATACTAATAGTATACTATATACTGTGCATACTATTTAATTGCTGGAATAATTTTTTATATTATATATTCAACTTAAAATAGTCACACTTAATAGTATTCAAACAGTTTTAACATCACGTCAATATAAAACTTAAATAAATTATCATTGAAAATTTTATATCTCTGTTTTTTTTTTTTTTTTTTTTTAGAATATACAATAAAATAATCAAAATCAATTCTATTAAAAATTTATGTTCCGAATATTGTACCTGCTTTTCCGTAGTTTTCCTTTATGCGTTTATAAAAATATTTAAAAAATTACCGTTCTAAAATCCCGCCAATTCTTGCCATTTTACTCAAACAATAGCGATCACGTATGCAATTCTAAAAAAACGCACATAATATACAAGACAAATACTACAACGAATGTACACATGCCTTTGATCAGATTCTAAAAATGCTTTTCAATTATATTAGTTACCTATTATGTTCTATTCATAGTTATTATTAGTGTTTGGATTTTGAGGCAATATAAATGATAAAAAAAGCACTTAAAATGTGGAAAAAAGGCATAAAAAGGTATTTAAAAATTGTAAAAATTCAAAAAAAGGCATTAAAAAAAAAAGATTTATTGTTTAAAAATTAAAAATTATTATTAAAAAAAATTAACAACCATGTGGGTATTAAAAATAAAAAAAGGCTCTTAAAAAATATCGATTATTAAATATATCATATATGAAAAAATTATTGCGTGTTAAAAAAATAATTGACAAGCATATATATTATATTTTGATAAACTGTCTTCCGTAAATTTTTGACGGTTCGGACTTAAAATATTCTTGTATATTGAAAACGACCTTTTAACGTCCACCGAAGTTATCGGTGCGTACTTCATGCATAAATAATTATCTAAGTTACCATCTAGATTACCATGGACTGTTGTCTCTCCAATTAATACATTGTTGATTTGTTTGATATTTTCCCATCCTATATTTTTCGATATAACTTTGTTGAATTTGTCCAAAATAAATTTAGCCACTTTGCCATTAGATTCTTCGAGTCTAATCTGTACATTATTCACAATATGAACACTTTTCGTTAATAATACACCTAAAACATGCACGGTATTTAATATTTTAATAACAGAGATAGATATTTTTTGTTACCTCGTGTTTCTAGCTGTGTAATGGGTTGTTATAACTTATTATGAAATCTCTAGAGTCTAGTGCAAGTATTATCATCCTTAAAACGCCACTATTATAATATGAGCAGTGGTGAGCGTATTGGCGCGTTGCATTGGACAAACAAGTGTTCATCAAATGATTTGAGTTTATGTAAAAAGATTTACGATTTAAAAAAAAAAAGTGCGTTCGGATCTTAGAAAATTATAGGTACACGACGCTTTATTTCAATTATTATTGAATCATTTATAAATATTTTTAAACATAAATATTACGCGATGCGATCGAATAGAGCAAGTTATTTTTTTCTATAAGTGAACGAAAAATGACTTGTAAGAACCCGCACGTCGTTAACAAATTTTTGTAGACAAAATACTTTAATAAAATCGTCAATAGCCTATAATACGAAATAATAGTTTTCAGCGTTTAAAACGTACACAACGTTTCGGCGTCTCCCCTGTCGTATTACCACCGCCATAGACCTACATTATTATATTAATCGTTACGCTTAAATGTTGGTAAAACAATACGATTACGGATAAACTCTGTATATTTGATATATATATATTCTATATATTTTGACAACAACATTAACTGATTGCTGTTATGCGTTATTGTAAGTGTACAATATATATATATGTCAGCTCGTTATTCAATATAAACATAATACATATATATATATATACCAATTTTACCTGAAATTGAACTTAGAATATTGATTGCGAAATTTTGGCACTCGACTAATTGAGGTCTATAGATATTCACTGAACTGGATTACGACGTCTATATATATATACATATAGTTTATCCAAGTGGAGAATACTTCGCGGTCCGAAAAACCGCGGGGAACGTTGGAATTCTTTTTTTTATATACCAATTACCTGAATTACCAGACTGTCATTTTCAGAGGAGATTCAAAGTTCAATCGTGCAAACGTTTGATACTCAATCGAATGCTGGACCCTCTCAGTTAGTAGTTACTGCATTTACCAGGCATATAAACAGTGGTTGAATTGGAAAAACAAAAAATAAGGACGGACTCTGAGCTCAGTTAAAAAATCACCGTTCCGGGACATATTAGAGAAAAAGTAAGCCGTAGAGGACTTGGTCCCCCACACCCCCTATCCAAAGATTTTCAACCAGGGGACATTTTTAAAAACATTTTAGAATTTTAGATTATTATATTATAACATGAATAGAATAGAAAAATCCAAATATTTTTTTATATCACTGTTGGGTTACATATAGGGATATATATATAGGGATAGCATATAGTTTAAGCATTCCTCTTTCAAAATAATTTAACACTTTTACTTTTTAAATGAATAATCGAGGAAGTTGCAGATGTAGACCGAAATGAAAAGTTTATCCGGTGTCGCATTGATTTCGCCATTCTTTTAGGCTTTAGCCATTCACGGATAATGAAGATTATTTATCATCTATATGGTACCAATATGATTTAATAAGATCAACTATTCAACATTTTATATCATGCTTTTTATCTAAAACGTATTCTGTGATAAGGACAAGAAACATTCATTTTCGTAATTTCACGATTTTTCCAAAGAAAAATTATAATTTTTAAAAATGTTAAATAAAAATTAAAACAAATACTTGCGTTCCTTGGTAAATAAATTAAGGGGTACGCTGTTAAACATGAAAAAAATGAAGAGTAGCTCCCGTCCCTTCCCAAATCCACCACTGCATTTAAATATATATATTATGTATGCCTACACCCTATATGACAGTCTTCCGAAACAACAATTTATCGCCACACAGTTGCATGCAACTAATTAAATATCGGATGGACCGCGGACCGACAGAGCGTAAACAGCTGTCTCCCCGAAAATTACAGAACGACTATATATTTCCAGATAATGGACAATTCAAGATTCATATATACTGGTGTTTTACAAGTACTGTGTAGTGATGTTAGTTTTTACTCGTAAACTTTGATCAATTTGACATGGTCGTATAGTATTTCATCGTTTCATTAACTATTCGAGGCTATGTAATATTTATTGTTTAAAAATTCAGTATTTATAATAATATTATAAATAGTCACAAGTACTCATTATATATATATATATATATATATATATATATTAAATAATAATATTATACTGAACATCACTCAAAATCGTGTTTTCAATGCAATGATTTATCTTTGCTTTCAAATTTAAAATAATAATAAAAATTCACTGTACAATCCCAAGATTTTTTAATTTTAAAAGTAATGTTTAATTAATTAATGAAAGTTTTTTGATCTTTGTATGTTTATAATGATACAGACATTTTTCTGTCCCATACCAATAATTACTTCATCGCAGAAAACTTCACTTTATTTTAAATTCAGAAATACTTTCTATGTCACCTCTCTTACAGACATAATTATGTCTTTTTAGGATTGTATACATTTAATAATTTGTAGGTATAATAACACTTGATTAATCATCAACAAGTCCGTTATTAAAAAATGACTACATCTATACAGTGTCAATATTGAAAAATTATTACTATCTTCTTCACAATTACAACTTTTCGAACATTGCATTAAGCTATAAGAACAAATAGTACCGAAACCACAATGAATAGTGCATGCAGTTGGATTTTTATTATAGCCTTTCTTCTGTCAAATTAAGGAATACAGATTTTCTAATGAATAATAAGAAAATATTATTATTATACATTATAATATATATTATATATTTATAATAATAAAAAATAATATGTTATAGTTAAGTCATTAAAAAGTATTTTTCATTTGGTAGATTTTGTATTATTAATAAGTTTTCTGATTCATATAGATTTAAAAGAGCTGTTATTGTCCATTTAATTCCAATAAAACATGGTAGTATACTTGATTTTTTATTTTTAAATTAACTTTAACAGCGTTTTCAAAAAGTGTGAAAGTATTTTTTAATTATTAAATACTTGAGAATTATGTTGGCTCATAGAGTGTCTATTCGAATTTGCATCGTACAAGTTTTTGCTATTAGCAAAATCGAACATATGATTTATTGTTTCGAAAAATTGTGCTGTGTAGCTGTTAGATTTTAAATCACCTGTAGCAACACAAAGTCTTAATAGTTTGGTTGTGTCCGTTGAAATCTGCATATGTACAAGACAACGTAAAGGTAAGTGGAACTTTTATATTATTTACATATTTGTAGTTCAATTCAATAATAATTTATTATATATATAATATATATAGGTATATTAACAACATAAAATAAAAATAATTATAAATATCTAAAAAAAAAATACTATAATATAATAAACATATTTATACTTTGTATACATTTTTAATTAAATACACACACTTAGATATAGTAAACAATTGTAATATAAAGTGTCTCATGAAGATCTGACAAATGCAATAATTTATGTTCTGTTGTATATTTTTAAGTTTTAATTATAATAATTACTAGAAATCTGCACTACAATTCTTATAGTTTATATATATATTTTTTTTTTACAACTTATAATATAAATTTTAATTTTTCATATAATCCGAAATAGCCATTTTATAAGTAAATTTAAAAAAAATTATTAGTGTTTAAAACTATTAATTAGGTTATACTATTAATTTTTAAACAATTATTAAGGTATGTTAAAATTCAAATTTATTTCTTGCTAAATTACAAAAAAAAAAAAATTTTAAAATATTGAACAGAACAAAAGTTATTACAATTGTCAGATCTTCGTGAGACACTGTTTATATATATATATATATTTATTTAATATTTTTCAAATATAATCATATATTCATACTCAATTTTGAACTTTTTACATTTCAAAAATTCGTTTTTTCTTCATACATTTATTTATTTATTTAATTAATAAAAGTAAAATATGTTTTTGTTATTCAATAGGTACAAATTCAAAAGGATGGCAGTTTACACAATACATACATTACTTATACTGACTTTGACATTATCAAACATACATGGTTTTATAGCATATCATTGTAGTGGGCCAAAACTTAATGTTACATCGTTTAGTAGTTTAGAGATCAGATATTGTGAAGCACCACCATCACCAACAACAAAAGAAGTATCCAAAATAAAACTTTTCCAAAGGGCTGACATTCATACAAGAAATTATAAATTGTGCTTAATTTCAGTAAGTTATTTAATAATCAGGATACAGAGTTCTTAAGGCTGTAGAAGCAATTTACCTACTGAAATGCAGACCTGTTAATGTATACTCGTATTATGCTAAACAGACTGCATGCCATAATGAATTGCCAGTATCCAGTAGTAAGATTAAGGAAATAAACTCAAAACTACTCAATTTAAAAATATTTTATTACCTTTTATTTATATTTATTATGAATTATTTATTTACAATAATTTGTACATTAATTATCTTTTATAACATTAATAATATTTTTGTTTGCGATTTTAAATTTTTTTGTGTATATTTTGTCTAATTAACTAATAACTTCCTGCTATATACTTATATACTATACTATATATTCTATACTTCCCTACTCATTACCTATTTTGGAATATTATAGGTAATACAAATTTTTTTATGTTCTTTTTTAATTCTCATTGACTCTGAAAATACACAAATAATAATATTATAATTAATTATAAAAATTTTGGAAACTGTTTTTATTTACATTTAAAACGTATAGAGTTTAGCACATTTAATTTCAGAAAATTATTCGATAGAAATTAATGATTTACAGCAATATATATGAGTATATAATGAAATTAAAAATTGGAACAAATATATTGTTCATATAACTAATTCAATAATAATAGTAACAAAACCAATTCATTATTTAATATTTTTAAAAAAAAATTAAGCACTTGATGTACCTACCTATTTATATATTATACCATTGATGTATACAGCCATATAAATATTCTATGTTGAGAGCTAAATATCTCAACTTTTAAATGTATTTATTATAATTTATAATATATCCAATATTATAATATACTCACAATAAATTGTCATCAATGGGTGTGTGGTCGCCAGCCTGTTATTCATTACTAAACAAATTGTCTTGACCATAAATCTACACATATTCCTACTCTATGCCATAAATGTAGGCTATATAGGTACCTATACAAATTTCCAATCTGATAAAAACACAGTTTTTAGTAGGTACATAATAAAATATATTTGTCATATAATGTATGGATGTGAAATGGTTTTATTAATTTATTGTAATATAATAATGTAAATTAATTATTCCAAAAGAAAGGTACCTATTTCAGTCCTAGGTAGGTACCTAAAACTTAAAATATGACTTAATTCGATGGTAGGTAACTTGGCGATTTGTTGTTTGGGTCTGACACAGCGATTCGTTTAATGAGTAGGTATAATTAAAATTAATCAAAACATACGAAGCGTTAACAGTATAAAAATAATAATAAAACAGAAGAATATACGAACATAACAATTTTCTACTGGCGTACTCTATGCCATCCACCGTAATTACATAACTAACAACAGAACGCAGCGCTTAAAGGGAATATCCGCCACTCCACACGCGTATAATTTTTATTGTGACTGGCTAATCTTTATAGTAATATATAATCAATGATAATATATAAATAAGTAACGCCATTGATTATAGAATAATGATTAGGTATAATATAGAATAAAGATATATCTTTGATACTGAATAGGTACCTACCTATATAGTACTTATAGGTATATACAATAAATAATCTGGGTTTCAAGATTTTATTATTATTTTTTAAATAATTTATAACTATATTACATATCTATACATGTGTATACATGTGAGTAATGGCGAAGGGCCTTTTTTATTTATTTAGTCGACTAAGTAAAATGTAGCCAGGCCGCCACTGATTCAGAGCGTAACGAAGAATGTATTGGTTTTACAATGATGTGTTTTTACACCGTATTCCAAACTATAGATAAACAGCCAAATGTTCACTCTCAGTCAATTGGGAGATAATATAAAATCAAGTTCAATAAATTACATAAAATTAGATTTTAGGATTACCATTATTATTTATTGTTATTATTATTATTACTATTATTATTAAGACTTATTAAAATAAAAATTTCACGTACTTATACATACATGTACATGTAAATTAATAAATGTAAGTAATAACCAGGGCCGTCCCGAAGAAAAAATAAAGGTCAAACTCTTTTTTCCCATTCTGTCGAATAAATATTGAATAATTTATAGTTTACCTACTATTCAATATACTACATTCAAAACGTGAATAAATAAAAAAATAAAATTAATATAATTGTAAAACAAAAAGAGGTCATCAACTTTTTTTACCCCAATCCACTCGGGATGGCCCTGATAATAACAATAACAATATATATACGCAACATAATTTTTTGAAAATGATAATTCTCACTAAACCTAAATTATTATACTGTAGCCAATTTTGAATTGACAAATTAATGACATTATTTTAAATAAACAAGTACCTAAAGAAAAGTGCATTTTTCGAGCATAATAATTTTCGGGCTTCTAATGTTTCTATACCTACTTACATTTTTTTTTTAAAATAAATACTTACTTTATTTAATTACCTTAATATACAATTCAAGAGGTTTAATTTTTATTAATACAATGTCATATTTTTTTATAAAATGTTTCGTTATATTATGAAATAACAAACAATTATATAATGGTAAAAACATTCTTGCACTTTTTCTTCTTGTGAAATCTGACATATTTCAATATTGGAAATATGTCAGATTGGTGTTAATATTGGACCGAGTTCTAGGCATTATGATGTCCACGAAAGGTTAATGATGTAGGTAAACGTATCAAACAACAAATTTCAAAAATAAAAATACAATTTTAATCATAATAATAATAAAAATCATAACAATAGTTACTATAATAAAGCAACCAATTATTATCAGAATGGTCAGAGGAACAGACGGGCAGGCGGACGTAAACGGGACGGCCTTATAAAACGTAATATAAATAATACTTTTAATTTTTAAAAATTAAAAAAAACAAGTTAGATAATAAGCCACTATGCCTAAATTCAGAGTGTTTTTAGTTTTTAAATTTCTTTTTAGTTACTTAATAAAACTATAAACTAATTCCACAATAATTTTCAAAAAAAAATTGTTTTTTATAAGTTTGCAAATTGCAAGCTTTTTGTTTACTGCACCAAGAATATAAATTAAAACATTTATAGGTGACAAATACAATTTTATCGTATAATTTCATCTATATAAAATACAATTTGACTTGTCAACATTTATTTTACACCAAGTAGACAAAAGTTGCTGAAAACAAAAATCTTTTCTTTGCCGCCTTCCGAGCGAACATGATAATGTCTCCAGAAACATTAACATTGACCATTGTGTTGCCATTCACAAGTTAGGATAATATATAATATGTCGTCGAATTCAATTTCATTTTGTCTCCTATTATTGTCACAGATTTGTTAGAAAACGGAATATTGCATTTTTGCTGTTTAGTCGACATGGTGTAAGCCCGGTGGAAGTCAAATAATAAAATGAAATATTGATATTGGTAACCACGGCAACGAATTGTAAGAATAAACTGACGGACGGACACTACGGAGATATAATTATTTATATATATATATGGTATATTATATTTATGTATAGAAACCTAAAAAAAAAAAAAAACAGTCAAACAATGATTCACACAATTTTCCGTTTTCAAAAATACACGTGTTACCCATGCGATTTTTGTGTTAGGGAAATGTTGTCTTATGTTGTAAAAAATTCCAGTGATATTTTGATTTTTCTTCAATCGTTGAATTAATGAGAAAATTTTATCCACCGAGATTTTTGTCCGAGAAGATTTTGTCCATTTACTGACTACCGGTAAAGTATAACTCAATACTTATTATGTAGTATTATTATTTTCAAGTACTATGTTATAGGTACACAAACAATAAGCTTGACGCTTTTATGAGCCATCAATTTAAATACCTATAACATAAATCGAATACAACATAATAATATCCATTGCCGATATAATGTACCTACCTCCAGAAATTTGACCTAAATTTTAATTATCCGGTAATCTATAACAAATTCAATATGAGACAAAAATTTGTTTTTGAATATTAATGTAGATGATAATAATATAAAATTAAAATAGGGTTAATGTCCTGCAACTATATATGGGAAAACATTCGTTCTTTTATTTTATGGTCAGTATTATTGTGATTACGGCTGTTAGTTTTTTATTCTCATAAATTCGCATACACAGAGGATTGTAAAAAAATATTCGGTTAATATTATAATGAATATTAATAATAATAATCTTTAATTATATTTTATATATATAGTTATAACTTAAAACTAATCCGTGATGTCAATTAATAACGTGATAAATGTTCAAAGTTTAATACCCTTGTACTTAATAAATTCCAATAAACATAACAGAATAGGTATTGAAAAATATTAGTATTGACGCATTAATAGGTATCCAAATGCCAACGGGCGGTAAATAAAGATTATTTATATCAGTTTAAAATTTTTTAGAAAAATAATTCCGTTTATTTACTTTAGTTGACAACATTTACGAAAATAAATATGATTAAAGTGTGATTAATTTTACGGTTCTTTCTCCCCAGAGTATTCAATTCTCTGTTATAAACCTTCAAATTAACGTTCATTATCTATAGTATTTACCGACCACAAATATTGTTATTTGTTTATAAAGTAAAATTATATAAATATGAAATATTATTTGTGAATATCATAATATATAATATTGATAAATTATAATAGGCCTATTACCTTTTGTTAATTGAAATGTATTATATAAGTAAATAATAATTTAAGCTATATAACTTGAAAAATCATATTACTATTATATAAATATATTTAAATACATTTCAAATTGGAAAATTAACAATATTCAAATTAATAAAAGCTTTTTTTGAATTACAAATGTAAAAATGATGATGATGAGAATTCTATAATATTTTAGATATTGAGTGGAGCGATACATTTTTGTATGTATAGGTACACTCTTTTGGGTAGGAGTCAAGTAAGAATATTGGAGTAGAGCATTTTTGATAGAAAATTGGTTCTAGTTGGTACTTTGAAGAGGTTATTTTTTGAGTTTTCCAGTAGGTAAGTTCCCTTAAGTTTGAAGAAAAACCACCTTGCATACAGAGTACATACAGTATGCCGTACCTATTTTGCAAATACAGAGGAAATAATAAAATAACAAATAAATAGTTTTTATGGTAACTCATTTTTTTCAATTAGTTATTTAAAGGTCAAAGGTAATTTAAAAATATATTATTATACCGAAGCTCCGATCAAAATCGATTTATAAAAATTAATTATTTATCATTACTTTCAAATTTAATGTACCTATCGACCACCAGTATCCTACCCGATGAGTACTTCCAACCCTTATACTGACCGGTACTTTTTTTTCACTAAATTGAACTAGGTATATTTGGTAATAAATAGGATTATATTATATTCCTACCTATTACCATTGATTATATATATATTACCTACCATCGTCCATCATAAGCATATCATTTGAAAATTTACAAACAATATTGTTTCTGTCTGTTTTTCGTGTAGTGCAATAAACAAAGTGTGTTGTGTACATACCTATAGTAAACATTTTAAAGGCACTTTTGGAATATTATATTTGCATGTTTATTTATTACTATCCGTTTTATTGATAAGTATAAGCTATAAATCCGTTTTAAGCAAGTAAGAACTTATTTATGTTTTTTTAGTGAAATTGTTTGTAATTTTGGTAATTTTTTTTGGTTATAATGCTATTTTTTGTACTTTGTAAATTTTATATGAAGTTGATTCATGAATTATGAAAATACCATTTGAAAAATAAAACCAAAAAATTCAGTATATCCATTCTAAATTAATTGTAAAATACTAAAATGTTTTATTTACCTATTCGTATGTATGTTGTATATTATAATATGCAGTCCAGCAGTGATACATTGTTGTTGTGAGTTGGATTTGTTAATTTTTTAGTTGATTTTCACCATGTGTTCATCTAATTTTTGTTTTCAAACGTTTTTTGATCATTTCGTTAATAATTCGATTCATATAATGGAATTTGAATTCCAGGAAATGTACTAAATTGATTATCAGTGTTAAAATTCAATGTCAAAATAAATTGTCCTTCAAGAATGAACGATGAGATTCTACGACAAAAAATATGTAAAGCAATTTTAAAATTGATGAAAACAACAAAATTATATTTAACGAAACTTAGTTAAACCATAATAATTACAAACCATTAACTAAGTCTAAAGAAATGTTTACACACAACGTATAAGCAATACTAGTATACATACTTTCAAAAGATAATCGTACTACAGAAACCTGAAATATTTTTGTGCGAACCTTAACATGTAAAAACCCTTATAATTATTACATATTATACAGATGTATTTGTAATAAAGTTTATGAACCACTAATTATTTAATCGGAGGTAACTCGCAAATAGTTTTAAACTACCTGAACATTTTATTTATGATAAGGATAGGAGGCAAAGCATATATTTTGGGAGGCAACAAATTAGAGCATATAACTCCAATTGATAATTTCTCGATATTTTTGATATTATAATTTATAATCTTATAATAAAAAACGTAACACAGAGAATTATTTAGGCTGGTTAGCACCTTATATCCATCGTATTTTATAAATAGATATAGGTATTATAATTAATACAAATGCCGAAATACAATATATAGGTAAGTAGAATATATAGATTTGATATTTCTTTATAATTCTATATTTTATAAGTGCTATATTTATAATCTTAAAGGTGTAAATTTAGATTTTTTCGAATGGATTAAGAATTGTTAGATGCATATAATTAATATGATTATTTATAAGATGTCTTGAAAAAAAAAATATATATATTTTTTGGGTTTTTTCAGTTCTTCTATAGACACTGTACCTTATTTATGCCATATATTTACATTTTACAATAAGTATACCATAATGAAAATATACATGTACATTTTACCTATTATGTATAGGGTACATTTTTATTATAAAATACATATTGGTATATACTAAAAATGTACATTGTACATGATTAATAATTATTTTATAATATATGAAAATTATTTTAGACATAATATACAGACTATAGTTACATATTTACAATTAATCAAAATAATTTTCTAATAATAAACAGGTAATTGATATTGAGCTAATGTTTTATATGTGTTCCGTAAATTTCACTGAACTTTTACATTAATATTTTTTAAAACAACTATACTACGGTCTACATTAATTTAATGTTATCCATCTACTTAGCTGTCCTTATATAATTTTTATATAAAATACAGTTGCATCTAATTTAAAAATGGTAGCTCCTTTGTAAATTTATTCTTCGATAAATTTTGGCTATTTATATAAAGTATTATTGATCCATTAGTTATAAAATTTAATTTTCCTTAATTTACATCACATTTTTAGATTTTTAACGGTGCGAGAAATCTAGTGATTTACATTGATGTTTAGTTTATTTTTATTTTTGTATTATTTTGTGAGTAAATTTTTTGGTATTTTAAACCAAAATAGGAGTCGGGTAATTTAGATTCTAAGCATAGCTAGGAAGCTTTAGTGGTTTTATAATGATGTTTATTTTTTCATTTTTCTGTGTACAAATTTCAACCAAAAAGAGTGCACCGATCCTTACAAGACTACCCGGTTTCTGGTAGCAAATTGCATCTAGTTAGTAATGATTAGTAAATTGAAAATTAAAAACGGGAAAACAATAAAAACTAGTGAATATCGTAATAATTTTCTACCAACATTTTCATAAATCAGTTTAAAAATGTTAAAAAAAAGGTCATCGAAAATTGTCTAACAATTTTTTTTAGAAAAATGGTAGATAACAAAAACGGGACCACGCTTCCAAAAGCTGGTTAAAAACTTAATCGTTTAAAGTTTTTCGGGACAACTCGGGGCGCAATCCTCAAAAACGGGACGCATGGTAGTCACCCTAGTGTATAAGTATATTTTGATAAATTTTTGATTGTCGCCCAGTGAAAATTCCTTAAAAAATAAACTGATATTTGGCATTCAAATGTTTAAACCATTTTAATTGTAACGAATGTGAAAAAAATCTAATTACTTCTAAAATTTAAATGATCAAAATCAATTATTACTAACATTTAAAATGTTCAATGTAAATGGACCACCAATTCAAGGATTAAAAGTGCCGTTAAATATCTCGATCGACGTATCAAATATATGTTAAAAAATTTTTAACAAACAATTTAAATTATGTGTATACATAATAATAATATAATGTTAATGTTAACGTTATAATAATAATAATAATAATAATAATAATAATAATAAGCCACTGCACAATATTTAGAACTGTAATATTTAAGGTTTACCTAAATGGACCAACACAGAATTACACAATAAAGCTGTCTAGCAGATTGGAAAACTGAGAGTATTACAGCACGCAATTAATACAATAATATGTGAAGCCGTTTTGTGGACATATGTTTTTGAATTCACACTTATTATTGGAATAGGTATGCTTTAATAACCATACTAAAAAAATACACAATATATTTTTGAACAATTTTCTAAATTATGAGGAAATTACAAGTTTTTTTTAAAAAAAAAAAATATTGGTTTAGTCATTCTTTATACCTATGTAGGTTTATTGAAAGAATCGAAAAATGACTCGTTTAAATTTATCATCTTAATTACATATTGACTATACCTACCGAAAAATGGATTAGTGTTCGAGTCGAAATACGAAGTTCATAGAAAAATAAAATAATCATAACTGTAAAATTCATACATCTCTATTTTACAATGAAGAATGTTTTAGGTGTCATTTTTTTTCATTTATATTTTATATGAGACGCGCCAATTTGCCTATTATATACTATATTTTTAAGTAAATAAATGTAAACCGATCAAGGCTGCAAAAAATCAAACAAATTGAAAAATTTTACTAAAATCATTCTAAATTATTTATTGAATTATTACAGTAAAATCATACAAATTAGTTAAATTATTGATAAGTACATGAAAAATAAATAAATTATAGATTATAGATTAGAAAAAAAATCATTTACTATTTTTGAAAGTTATTGATAGGTATTTAAAAAGTAAAATAACACTGAGCTTTTTTATTAGGTTCTTAAATTTGAATTATATTATCCAAGACCGTTGAGTTATAGCTAAATGAAGAGTAAATTAGGTAATTAAAAAGTAAAAAAAGATATAATAAAAATACATTATACAAAAAACAATACATTTCGAAAGGAAGGTAAATAGTGCCGGCGCGTGTCGATACGTTTATGTGCACGGCTGAACAACTTTTCCGAACCGGCCTAATCCGAGCCGATCCGATCTAGTGCGCGCCCAGCTTAAAAGTTCACCCGAATGTGTATCAATATAAATTTAATTAAAATTGTGAAAAATACTACAGAAGTCCGATGATTTTAAATTCATTACTATGAGATATAAAAACTATAGTGTATAAGTACCTACCTACTCTGTGAATCAGTGGGTCAGATATCAATACTTAAAATATACGGACTCGTCACAGGGTATAGGTGTAACACATAATTTTATTAAATAAGACATTGGTGAGTGTAGGGGGGTAGTATGACAGAGGATACGTAAACATGGCAATAGGCTAAAGAAGTAAAAAAGATAATATCAAAAAAAAAGAGAAGAAAAAGAAAGAAAAAGAGAGATAATAAGATAGGGCAGAAACCCAAGGAGATGGTTGGTAGAGAAGTACAGAGAAAAGAAGAGGAAGTTGTGTATGGTATTTATTAATCTATAGAAGGCGTATACTAGGGTTTCTAGAGAAATTTTGAAGTGGATATTAATGAAGAAAATGTTACTAAAGTTGTACGTGAATGTAATTGAGGACATGTATGAAAGGATAAGTAAAAGAGTAAAGAATTTGTGTAGAGGAACTGAAGTCAGGGTATGGGAGATAGAGTTCAGTGAAAGTTGAGGACTAGGGTGGTCGACTCGCTATAGTTGTGAGAGTGGGCGAAGAAGAAGAAGAAGAAGAAGAAGAAGAAATAGCTGTGACTCGTCAATTTTAGGTTTAAACTATGGCTTATACATAAAAATGATTAAAAATGTGATAATATTGTATCAAAATTAGGGATTCCTACTTTATAAAAGTTTTATTTTACTACGCATATAATACTTTATCCAATGAAAATCACAGATTAAATTCAATGTTTCCATTTAAATTATTTGTTATATAATTTCTTATGTATTCAAAATTATATTTATTTTAATAATTATGTCATTAAAAGGGTTTTCATAAGAACTAGTTTACATAAAAAATGTACCTATTAAATGTTGAATAAATTTCGGAAGGGGTCCTTATAATTTATAGTTATACCGACGTATATGATATAAAATGTAGATATACCTACCTAATAAAATATAAAATTACAATGTCTATTGCTGCAGTTACTCTATGGCATAGAACATAATATTATGTCTTTGGATATCTATCAATATCATAAACGATCCTTAACAATCTAAACGTTGAATATATTTCAGAAATTCTATGGATTTTTTCATTAATATAACATTAAATAATAATAATAATTTTTTACTCATTTATAAATTATCCGATCATTACTTTTGGTTAAAAATTGTAAGTATCTAGTATCCATATATAATATCAATTATTATAAATAAAAATTAACATAAAATAATGAACTTTTAACTACGTACACATACTTCAATAACCATTTTGTTATTTTCAGTGTCAACTTCATGATTTAATTCACTTTTTCGGGTATAATGGAAACTATTGAATATCTGAACGAAAAATTACTTATTCTGTTTCGATGCGATGTGGAAAACCAAAGTAAGTATTTATGTACAAAAAAATCGTGTCTATGCTATTTTTTAAATATCAATATAGGTACGTCGTACCTATTACAATAAGTTGTATTGTATTGGTGGCGTATTTTCATTATTATTTATAAGTAAATATGAGATAATACAGTAGAATAATATTCATATAGGCAGCTATAAAATATTTAACGCTCCGAACCACTTAAATATATTGAAGTAAAGAAGTATATTCAAATTGTTTTAGAATTTCATTTTTATTTATCAATACTTAACCCCTAATACTTCAAGTTTTCAATTAATTAATTATAAACTGTATTTATATAGGTACATATAATATCACGGAAAAATAGTTGCAATAGATATTTAAATGGTCAATTCAAGTAACCACAAACCATGGTAGTTATACAGTTTTGTTTATTTTAACTATATAATACTGTTAAAAAATTTTATCCGTAAATTGTCCCAGAAAAATAGGTAGGTATAGTTGTATCAACTTAATTATTATATTTGATATATAATTGTATACAAACTTGAAAAGTATATTCAACTATATAATATAGTTCTAGTAACAATACCTTTTAGTTTTTTCAACCTAATTATTAGATTGAATGTATTAATTTATATATACTTCTCATATAGTAGGTACCTATATTGATAGTTAGCTAGTTTTTACGTTCAAGTAAATATTTTATCGTATACTAAATGAATTATGGCCGATTTATTCATGTTTGATATATTGAACGATTTTCAAATATCTGATATAATACAAAAATTCCAATGTTCATCATTTTTTAATTATTAAACAATTATTAAACCTATAGGTATGTATAATATACTATTATTATATAGTATTGCTAACTAAAAATATAGGTAATTAATTAATAAAATTATATGAAAAACAATACAATTTATACATAGTTGGGTGCCTAGTTATTATCTAATTGTATTTATTGTACAAGTCAAAAATGTAAAATCTAACAAAAACACAAATATATAATTTTAAAACATAGAAGATACCTATACGTATAGTATGAAATCCATTAGATATTGTATGAAAGCAACATATTATATCATACCTACATACCTACCTGTTTAATAATATATAATTAAAAAATTATGAACCTTTGAATTTTTGTATAGGTACCTACCAAATGTTATCCGATATTTGAAAATCGTTCAATATATAAATATATTATAGTAATAAAACAAATAAATCGGCCTTAACTAATATTTATAATATTACAAAAACGCGCAGTAACTATAGGTACAGACGACTGAAGATAATCACTCGGATGATCATATGGATATGACGTAGGTACCACATGCCTTAGCGCACGATCACTATTGTATTGCGGGCTTTGCAGTAGGACGCAGGCGTTCAAATTTCTAATGAAAAAGCGGATGTATGGCTATTTTTAAACTTTTGATTGTTTGGAATTATTTCTATCAATTTAATCTATTTATCTATTTAAACTATATATGTTTTGATTAATTTAATCAAACATTATACTAATATTAAATATATTAACACATGTTAGATTTTAACCTTTTTAGACGTATTGCTTGAACCTTTTACTAAATATACACCATTTTTTTTAAACAATTATTTTCTAAACTATATGGAAATAAGTAATAAACAGTTTTTTTTGCTTCACAGTTTAGTTATACCTTATAAATTTAAAAAAAAGTCGAAAAATGACCCGTTTAAATTTATCATCTTGACTAAATTTAGGTACAAATACATACCGAAATATGGATTAAAGTGTTCTAGTCGAAATTTCACAGAAAAATAAAATAAACATAATTGTATAATTATTAAAACATCTGTATATTACAATGAAGAATGCTGTTTCGTGTGTCTATTGTTTTTTTTTTTTCATTTTTATAAGCCGTGTTAACTTGGCTACCTACTGGATGTTGGTATATTATACTTTATACACTTTACGTTTTAGTTTCTATCTTGGCAATTTAACATTAGTATACAAAACTGTTTTGATGGTTGAAAGTGAATATATAATACGTGTATTTAGACCAATAACGTATTCTGTTTTGTAGGAATAACACTTTAAATTAAATGATTAATTTGAAAAAGTAATGAAAACATCTTAACGAATTACGGTATAATAAATTAATTCGAACTAGTTTTCACGTAAAATCTTAAATAAACATTTATGAATTTAAATTTGTTTTCAAATACAGCTAAACTATTTAAAGTATGCTTATTTACCATGGTTTTTCACTTTACATAGCCAAAAATGTTTTGAGCAGACTGTCGATGACTTGTGCATTTGCACATAAGAATATCTCATAATAATTTAATAAATTCTAAACTCCTTAGAATAATAGACCGCTTTCAACCCTATGAAAAATCATGATATCTTTTAACAATTTTATATAAAATATTTATTCATGAATAATGAATATTATAATAATTAGTAAAATAATAGCATAAAAAAACATCTGTGTGGACACTGATATCGCTGACATCTATGTATTTCACTGATGTTATAAATTACTTTAAATATGTTTAGGTATGTAAATAAATATAAACCGATTAAGATTGCAAAAACTTAAACAAATTGTATTGAAATCATTCTACATCATTGATTATTACAGTTGAATAAAGAAAATTAGTTAAATTATTGATCGATGGATATAGCATAAAGGTATACTTGTTTAACTTTGAATGACAAATGTACTTTTTATGTTTTATATTCGTTATAATGAAAACATTTTTTTTTGCTGCAGTCTTGAATTCAATGATCGATATATCTATTATTAGTTAACCACCTACAAATTACTTTAATAAATAAATGTTTTTATATTTATTTAAAGGAATTATAGGTACCTATATATTTTTTATATTATAATTTGTAATTTGTAAGATGTAACTTTCTACTTCCAACACAAGCTCTGCTTAAAGGAAGTAGATATAACAATATGTATATATGTATTGTTTACTTCAATAAAAAAAAAAAAAAAAAATATAGAAGCAACGTAAAATCAATTCCGACGATTTTACTACTACCATAGATTAATTACTTGAATTTACAAAATTAAATTTTAATCCAAAATGTAGGTATATAATACAATTTTCTATTAGGTACCTATTATAATTTTTCTCTTTGGTAAATTTAATTAAAATTTTATTCCTAAATCACCATAGTAGAAAAAATTTAAAGATTCATTTAGTATAAATACTTATACCAATCGAAATCAGAATAAATTTTTTTTGTATCTACCCAAATTCAAAACCCTGCGGGGGCCACTATCGTCCTGTCCAATTTTTGTCAATTAAATTTATAACAAATTTACAAATCTTAATTTTAAACCAAAATGTAGGTATATAATACAATTTTGTATTAGGTACCTATTTCCTTGATAAATTTAATTAACATTTCTTTCTCTAAATTACCATAGTAGAAAATATTTAAGCATTTATTTATATAAGTACTTATACCAATCGAAATGAGAGTTAATTTTTTTTTGTATCTACTCAAATTCAAAACCCTGCGGGGCCCACTATCCATATCCGTCCTGTCCAATTGTTTTTCAATTAAATTTCAAACTTAAAATTTCTGAATTAAATTTTAATCTAAAATGTAGTTATATAATACAATTTTGGTTTAGGTATATATTTTGACTTCTGTTTTTAGTAAATTTAATTAGTAGGTATTTTTTTTCTATGGCCATATAAATTCATTGGGTGTCGGAAAAAATGTCCGGGGAAAAAATAACCACGGGAAAAATATCCGGTTAAAAAATATCCTATGGAAAAAATATCCGGTGAAAAAATTTTAAATAATTTATAGTTAAAAGAAAAAGGACAGCTTGTTGAAAACCGGCAAAATATATTAAAAACCCTATGCGAGGACTATGAAACTAAAAATATTTCAATTGATAACCATTTAAAGGCTATTGCTAATGCCATTAAATTTTAATTTTAATCTTAATACCTATAGATCTAATAATTTTGAGTATAAAATTGAGTTTAAAATGCAGTATATCGTGGACAAAAATTAATTGTTTTGAAAAAATATCATTCGACGATCCAAATGTATGTGTGAAAAATTAAAATTGACTATTTAATATTTATCCATGTATTTATAATTACGAGTATAATAAATATAAATACATTATAATTATTTTATTATTTTATGACTTTGTACCTACCTATGATAGATACATTCATAATTATATTGTAATTATTATGTAAATCTATAATTAAATGTTAATAATTGATTAAAATTATTATTATATTATTTTGTATTTTGTTTTTATATTTATATTTTTACTTATAAATAATTATTAATCGTATATAAATTTGAAACTTTTACGTTTATTTACATTATTTATTTAAGACCATTCAAGTCATTTTTTTTTCCCCCAGATATATTTTCCCCGGATATTTTTTCCACAGGGTATTTTTTCCTTGGATAATTTTTCCACTGGATATTTTTTCCATGGAATATTTTTTCCTTGGATATTTTTTCCATGGTTATTTTTTCCCCGGATATTTTTTCCTAGATTCAAATTCATTCTCACACTCAACTAAATGACCCCAGAAGGGAAACTTTTATTCATTTTTCTGGTATAAGTACTTATACCTAAATAATTTCGAATAAATTTCAATGTCTCTACCTAAATAAAAAAACCTGCGGGGCCACAACCGTCCTGCACTCCTGCCCAATGTTCTCACATTTAAATTTACAAAATTAAATTTTAATCTAAAATGTAGTTATATAATACAATTTTGTATTAGGTATCTACTTATTTTTATATCTTTCTCTGGTACTTTTAATTGAAATTTCTTTCTCTATGGCTATATAAAGTCATTCTCGCACTAATCCCAAATAACCTCAGTAGGGAAAAACTCATTGATTCAAATAATATAGATGCCTACATACCTATAAATAATTTTATATATTTTTATATAATTATATAATTTTATACCTAAAAAAAATCAATGTTTAAAAACAACATTGTAAACGCGAGTAAAATCTTGTCTGAGCCTAATAATTATAAGCATTTTTGTATTTTTAAAGTTAAATATGTAGGTATTGTTTAATACCAACCTATAGGATGTTAAAATTAATCACCTATACATTTAAATGTTTTTAGATTAATTAAAACTGTCCAATTAAAAAAAAAAATAGGTATTTTAGGATAGGTATGTCTTGTACTTGTAAAACGAGTCCGTTTCGATGCGACCGTTACGTCGCATCGAGTAATAAAAATGATAATATTGTCAAATGTCAACAAATTACGAAAACGATTTCTAACAATAAATTCAATATTGTTATTCGTATATTGGACCACGGCAGGCGGTTGTGTCGTGCGCGAAGGTTTGTCGGGCGACGAAAACCCGTTTATCGTTTCGTAGTCGAAAATATAAAAGATCGACCGTCAAAATATAATATTATATTATTATACTCAATTCATATTGTTAACGCACTCTATCGGGTGAATAGCCGGCGCGTACAATTTTCTATGCTGTTGGCTAATCTATAGTAATTTATAATCAATGAAATTATATAATTTATAAAATAAATAATATATGTCCGAGCAACGTCATATAAAACTAAATTTAGTCAAACACAATGTTACGATTATGCTTTTATTGGACTATGGCTTAATATTGTACTTCATAGCAAATAATAATCCTCTGATTAATGCATAGAGTAGGATAATGTAGAGTTATCAGATAACACTATCATATCTGTAAAATTATATTATCACAGAACATTGTGCGATATTTAGATTTACCGTGCACGTTGTCACTGAGAATTATTCGTCAAATGCTCATCGTTTTTAAATTAAAATAATAATAATAATTAATATAGGTAGGCACCTATCTACTATTAATTATTATTTATTTATTATCTTACTTTTGTGTCAAAGGTAATCGTCGAATCTTTTACAGTCGTATAACCGGACATCATGGTACAAATAATTTATTAGATCAATTTTTATTTCATTATCTGTAGTACCTACTTATTATTTATTTTTAAATATTTTTTTTAGGCTGAAAATCGTAAAGGTACTGTCAAGGTAGAGTACCTGCGGCAGATCGAAAAAGAAATCCAACACCAATGGTCTGAACAAAAGATATATGAAATTGATGCACCACCATCCAGTACTAAAACTGTCAATGAAAAATATTTTACTACATTCCCCTTTCCATACATGAATGGTAGACTACACTTGGGACATACTTTTTCTATTTCAAAATGCGAGGTAAAATAATTCAAAATCTGGAACGAATGCAATTTAGCTCCCAAGCGATATTTTGGCATTGTTCTCATCAAACTGTGTGTTTACATATACAGAATGTTTTAGTATTTAAAATAAATGTCAGTCGGTCTTTCAAAATTATGGAAATTTAAAGTTATTTTATACTAACAAAAACAACACATTTTGGTATTAAATGTTTTTATTTTTCAACATTTCATAAAGTATGCCTAAAAGGGAGATTTCGTTCTCCAGAAATGCGTAATTTTAACATAAAATAACACTAAATGAATGCCCTTGTATTTTTTTGTTCTGCAAAATAACATGGCCGGGAGACAGGGGCCACATTCTGTATATCAATGCCCACAGTTTAATGAAAAAAAATTTCAAAATATCGCTTGGGAGCTAAACTGCATTTATACCCAAAATCTTAATAATAATAAGATATAAACAATAAAATTGGTCATTCAGTTTGCAGTCAGATATCAGCGTTTGAAGGGCAAACATGTTTTGTTCCCATTTGGTTTCCATTGTACGGGTATGCCTATCAAAGCATGCGCAGACAAATTGAAATGGGAGATTCAAACTTTTGGTTTTCCACCAGAGTTTCCAGATTCAGACAATGAAGAAGTGGAGGTAGAAGTAAATACCGATATAATTAAAGACAAGAGTAAAGGAAAAAAGGTTATTATTTTAAAACAATAGATAAATGGGTCGAACAGTTCAAAGTTTAACTTCAAGAGTTTGGTTCTAATTCTAAAGATAAATTTATGTAATAAAAAGTCCAACAACTGAATGTTTTTTGCAACGACCTTTTTTTTGTATATATACTTTTTCAAGAAATTTAATACATTTTAATTTGTTCCTTATATTTCTTGGGAGTGACACTGGTTCAAGTTTGACTTGGTTCAATATTTGAACCACATATTTTATTTTAAACTTAGTTTAATTTAACACTTAAATTTTGAGTTCGACCCACCCTTCTAATATCAATATAATGTATAGGTATGTTACTAATAAGGATTGTTGTTTAGAGTAAAGCCTTAGCTAAAGGCAGTAAAGCAAAGTATCAATGGCAAATCATGAAAAGTTTGGGTTTTGAAGACGATGAACAAATACGTAGGTTTGAAGATCCTTTAACGTGGTTAAATTATTTTCCACCATTAGCTGTTAATGATCTTAAAAGTATTGGTATTCATGTTAGTAATATCAAATTACTTTTTTGTATAATTTATATCATTTTTTTAAATTTCTAAATTTTTCTGATTTAATTGTTAAGGTTGATTGGCGCAGAACATTTATTACTACAAATGAAAATCCATTTTTTGATAGTTTTGTACGTTGGCAATTTTTACGCCTACGAGATAATAATAAAATAAAATATGGAAAACGATATACTGTTTTTTCTCCAAAAGATAACCAACCATGTATGGATCATGATAGAGCTAAAGGAGAAGGTGTTGGTCCTCAAGAATATACTTTAATTAAAATGAAAGTCATTCAACCCTATCCTGAAAAACTCAAATTCAATAAAAAGTAATACATATAGTTAATTTTCTAATATTGTATAAAATACTTATACTTATAAATGTTTTAAAAATATTCAGGGCTTTAAAAAATAAACCAGTATTTTTAGTAGCTGCTACTTTACGGCCAGAAACAATGTATGGTCAGACCAATTGTTGGGTACATCCTGATTTAGAATATGTTGCTTTTAAAGTAAACGATGGAAGTATTTTTGTTTGTAGTGAAAGAGCCACACGAAACATGTCATATCAAGGGTACACAGCCAAAAATGGAGAGTATGAAATCATTGCAAAACTGAAAGGACATGTAATTTAAGATAATATTTTTAACAGTATTTGAATAATGTTATCACTAACTATTATTTTAGGATATCCTAGGTGCTAAGTTAAATGCACCACTTAGTTTTAATGATATCATATATACCTTGCCAATGCTATCAATTAAGTCTGATAAAGGTACTGGAGTTGTAACTAGTGTACCTTCAGATTCACCCGATGACTATGCTGCTTTAACTGATCTAAAAAAAAAACCGGCATTCCGCGAAAAATATAACATTACCGATGAAATGGTCCTTCCATATGAACCCGTAAGTAAAATATAAGGTACTGGTAAGTTATGAGCTTTCATCGCTTGAAAAAAATATTATTGCATTTCATCTTTAAAACTTATATTTTGTTATTGCCATCATGCAATGTATGTACACAATGTTATTTTTACATATTTTTAGTCAGTCAAAATTGTAAATTATATTGTACCTGTATATTATACTATTAATTATATATAAACATCAGCTAATCAGATTCCGTATTAAATATTAATATCTTATTATCAATTTAAAATAATAAATAAAAAAGAATATATACTGAGAGTATTCAAAAAAGATTATTAGTAACTACTTTCAACCATAAGTCAACATCAGGTTACAAAAGAATAATAAAAACACAGAAAAGAATACAAAAAAATATTAAAATTAATAAAAATAATACATAGAATATACTAATAATAATAATAAATAAATTACTCGACAAATTATTAAATTATGACTAGTAACATATATTAAAATTTAAATCGGCTGTTAGAAAATTATGTATCATTATTTTTCATGTATTGATAAATATCATTATCATTAAAATCGGTTTATATATTTAAAATATTATTGAAACTACCTATTATGTTTGACTTCATTATAAATGAGTAATTCTTCTAATACTGAATTTAGGTAGATTTTTTGATTATTTAATTTTTTAAATCTTTTTCTATACTCAAATGTATGTTATGATTACATTCTAAAATATGCTTAGTAAAATTAGATATAGGAAAGGATTTTTTAAATTTTATTTCTGAAATATGAATAAGGGTGTCCGCAGCAGATAAAAATTCAGGGGGGGGGAGGATAACCTTATTTTGTATTAAAAATCAAAAACAATATTATTAAAGAGGAGCACTTCAAGATTCTGTATAGGCAATATTCAAGAAAAATAAAAATCTAACAATTTTGTTATATTTAGGTACATTTTAAAATTAATCAAAAAATAGCCTTGTACTTACCTCTTTTTATTGTTGTGCAATCACGATATTTTCGTCTAAAAGATCAATATGCGGAATAAAACTTCAGAACTCTGGAAAGTCGGATTTAAAATCTGAAAACTTCTACTTGTTTTTCCAATGTAAAATTTATTGCAGCTACATATAAGTTTATAAGTGCCATAATTATCTTAAATAATTTAAATTTTTTGTATTTTCTGATTTATGGTTTTAATTGAATTATTATTAGTTTTAAAGGCAACATTATTACTATTGTTATTTAAAATATTAGCAAATTTACCTTATAAAAAGTTATGATATTTCATAGAATAATAATTTACTGAATTAATACTGTGTAGTATATTAATAGGACTATGTAATTATACTTTAATTTTTTTGTGAATTTTCTTAATCGTATTTTTATTAAAATTATTTTTAGTTCCCATGTTGTAAATTATATTAAATTAATTTTAATAGTTGTATTTGTTTAGGGAAATATGTTTGAGTCTATTTAATATAGAATTAAAATAAGAACATTTTTGTAAAAATTAATGGTTAGAATCATTTGCAATTATCATATCAGTTTAAGTGAAAATTCTATGTATATTGAAATTAAAGTATTGTTTGTAATATTTATTGTAAGATCGAAAAAGTTTATTATAAGTATATTTTATTATCTATTTATGTTTCAAGTGTAAATTGGATTTTTTTATTAATTTTATTTAAATTATTAACCATAACTTCTGCTAGTCTATTTTTACCTTTGAATATAATAAAAGTGCCATCAAAATATCTGAAATAAACTATCATGTATTGTTTATGTGCTTTGTCATTTAAAATGTAAATCAATTCATAATTTATCATGTACAGATATAATTCAGAAAGTACCTAAGGCATATTTTAAATAACAATAGTAATAATGTAAAAATTTAAAACTAATCCTAAAAAAATTTTCTATTAATGATTATGGCATTCAAAACGATTTTTATTTTGACTATTTATGACTATTTTTATTCATTGCACAATTTTTATTTAGACATATTCACACAGGCTGGTATTTTTAATGAGTGATGTGAGCACATAATGTACCAAGTATAAATGTATTTAATTGATACAGTTTTTCTTTAATTTATATTAAATAAAATTGTTTTCATGAGTATTTATTTTTAAACTAGATACCTATAATTGATATTCCTGGTTTTGGAAATTTATGCGCTGTAACAGTGTATAATGATTTAAAAATACAGAGTCAAAACGATAAGGAAAAATTACAAATAGCTAAAGAGCAAGTTTATTTAAAAGGATTTTATGAAGGGGCAAGTTACAATTTTGTAAAAAGTGTAAATTATTTTACTAAATGAGTAGTTTTAATTTCCAGGTGCTCATTGTTGGTGAATTGAAAGGCCAAAAGGTTCAAGATGTTAAAAAAATTTTACAAAAAAAGCTTGTAGACTCCAAAGAAGGTATTATTTATTATGAACCTGAAAAAACCATAATGTCTAGGTATATTCTGAATTTTTATTTACACAATTCATAAATATATTATTAAAAAAATTGTATTTGTAGGTCTGGTGATGAATGTGTTATTGCTTTATGTGATCAGTGGTATTTGGATTATGGAGAATCAGAATGGAAAGCAGCTGCTGAATTGGCATTAAAAAACATGAACACTTACCACGACGAAGTGAGAAAAAATTTTTCATCATGTTTAAACTGGTTACATGAGTATGCTTGTTCAAGAACCTATGGATTAGGTAAAGCAATTCTATTTTTTTTTTTTATGTATTTAATTATATATATATATATATAATTTACTTAAATATTAAAGGAACAAAATTACCATGGGATGAATATTGGTTAATTGAGTCTTTATCAGATTCTACGATATACATGGCATATTATACTGTTGCTCATTTCTTACAAGAAGGAACATTCAAAGGAGAAAATGGAAATTGTTTTAATATAAAGTGAGTTAATATAATAATTTTTATGTACATTTAACAAATTTATAACCCATTTTGTTCTTTTCAAAATATTTTTTCATTATTTAAGAATCTATAGATCTATATGGATTTTAGATTCTGAGTGTAGCAAGGGAGCTAATAGTTTTACAATGTTTACTTTTTTTCTGTAAACAACTTTTTGATCAGAAACCTTGATCTCTAGTATTATATAGATTACTCTGCATATGTATTCATTTTCCAGTAGCAAATTTAATCGAAATTATACTTTAAAGATGTCATTTTTCAATAATTGCTTATAAGAAATAAGTTCGAAAAGCTCACCTTTTTATTCTTACTTTATGTTAATAATGTGCTAAATTTATTTTAAACAGACACATTTACAAAAAAGTTTAAACCCCCTTCCCCCACCACCACCATCCCCAAATTATAGTATACTTGTAAACCAAAAATAATAAATAAAAGCATGATTTTGTCAAAATTTAATATGGTTTTTTTCATTGCAATTGTGTAAATAATAATAATAATTCTAGTCTTGAAATTTTCACATATAAATGTATTTAAATACAATATAAACATTAAAATATTTTAAAATTTTTCCCAATTTTGGGCTATTTATAGCAATTTAAAATATTGAAGTTTTATCGTCATTAATTAGTAAATCTTAGGCTTAAAGACTCAAAAATTTTGTATAATGTTTAAAAAATATGTCGTTCTATAAAAAAATTTAACTATATTCGAAAAATCTCAAAAATCTGTATACACAAACATTTTAACAGATATTTAAATTTTCATTATACTCATTTCAATTTTTTGATAACAAGTAATATTTCGATATAAAAATGTGTTTGAATATCGAAAAAAAATGGATCCATAGACGAAATTTTCACCTAAAATGTATGCAAGTACAAAATTAATATGAATTTTTATTCTAATTTTAGACTACTTATAGAAATTTTAAATTTTGAAGTTTTTTTGTTATAAAAAAGTTACCGATAGTAATACTCGTGTTATATAAAACAGCTTCGCTCAGAATCTTTCCAAAGAAGTGATTTATCATTGCTTTCAAATTCAATATATTCACTACCAGTCTTCACTATTCTACCCAATGATGAAACTGCTTCCACTCCCTACCAATTGACTTTTTTCTTCTATATACTAGTAGTATTTTTTCAGTAGTTTCCTTAAGCATAAAGAAAAACTACTAGGAAATATTTGATAAATATAGGAGAAATCACAAAAAACAAATCTGTGTAAACTTGTCTAGATTATCTTTTTTTTAAACTATATTATACCAAATTGCTCCATCATCATCATCAATAATTGATGATGCCTTATCGTTGAAACCACACTCTTCAGTGAAACAAAAGACATATATATAAATAAATACCCAGTTTCTACAAAATAATTTGTTTTTATTTAACAAATATGTATTTCGAAAATAATGTTCTCATCTTCAGTGTTAAACAATTACTAAGATTTTTAACTTTGCCATCACAAGAATATGGTCATTATTGATGTTGTATTCGGGATGGCGTAGATAGGTTTGATTTCTGAACTTTGTTTTATGAGTATGAAATCTATTTGATACCGACTTCTATCTCCAGATGTTTTCCATGTGTATCTTCTCCTTAGTGAGACTTCAAAGTATATATTTTATACTATCAGTTCCTGTTGTTCACAAAACTCTAACAATCTTGTCCCTCTTTCATTTCTTTACCCTAGTTCAAATCTTCCTAAAAAGTTACTTTCTTCACATCTTATCAAGGTATTAAAATCGTCTATGATAAATTTGTTTAAGTTGCATTCTGTTCATATGTCTCTTTTTAAATTTCTTCATTCTGTACTCCTAGATGTATGGAAGTACACTTGTATAATGGTTAAAATTTTTTAAAAATTTGGTCATTTAGATATTTGTTGAGTATATTGGCTTTCCATTTCCCTCGCAATATCACTCCCACTCCATTTCTACCTCTTCTCTCACTTCTACTATGAATAATTCTAAATTTGTCAGATATGAAATCACAATCTCCTGCCCATCTTGTTTCAAAGTCCCGATTCTAAAATAGTCATGTTTAATATTTCCACAAGGATTTCATTGAATGACAACCTGAGTAGCCTTGGATCTATTTTTGCCGAATCTTGGTATTCAAATTCCATGATCAGTAAGTCTCACTTCATTTTTAGCGTACATCATAATTAGTGACCAAATTGCTTAGAATCGTTTTTTGAATACAATGATTCATATTTGCTTTCAAATTAATAATAACAATACATTATGCTGTTTGAAGTCCGAAGGGACAATAGACCTTCTTCCACTATCTGTATTTGGACGACATTTTAGTTTTAGTTTTAATTTTGTGACGTATCAGATATGGGTTTTCACAAAATTTTTTTAAAAATTTTCACTAATAATTATTATTAATCCACGTAACTAAAAACATGGTTTTTATTGTAGGCCAGAAAACTTAACTCCAGAAGTTTGGGATTATATATTTTTAGATAATAAAAGCTATCCAAATCAATGTAAAATTAAAAAAGAGCACTTAGATCTTATGAAACGTGAATTTGAATATTGGTATCCAGTTGACTTGCGATGTTCTGGCAAAGATTTAATTCAGAATCATTTGACATTCTTCATTTATAACCATTGTGCTATCTGGGAGAAACGGCCAGACCTCTGGCCAAGAAGTATAAGAGCAAATGGTCATTTATTGTTAAATTCAGCAAAAGTAAAATAATTTTGTTAACAATATTGTGGTATATATATTTAGATTTTTCTAAAACCTTTTCTATTCTTTGTGTTTCATTTATAATAGATGTCTAAATCAGATGGAAATTTCATGACTTTAGAAGATGCAGTAAATAAATTTAGTGCAGACGGCATGAGGTTTTGTCTGGCTGATGCTGGAGATTCAATTGAAGATGCAAATTTTGTAGAAAACATGGCTGATGCTGGTTTGTTTTTTGTACTATATTTAATGTAAAATTTATATTTTAAATCTGATATGAAATTTAATATTTTCCTATAGGTATTTTAAGACTTTATACTTTTATTGAATGGGTTAAAGAACTTGATTTTGAAAGTCTTCGAAAAGGTCCGACAGATTCATTTACAGATAGAGTATTTATGAGGTAATTAAGGTTTTACAATTCAAATATCAGGGTTAGGAACAATTAAACTACTCATAAAAAGTTAAAAGTGACTTGTTCCTAACCTTTGAGTATTAAAAAACAGCTTCTGTAAATAAATGTTTATTTACAGTGAAATAAATCTTAAAATTCAACAAACGGAAGACTTTTATGAAAAACTTTTATTCAAAGAAGCTTTGAGAACTGGCTTTTTTGAGTTACAAGCTGCTCGCGATAGGTACCGTGAACTTTGTGGCAATCCAGAACTCGGTGGTGAATGTATGCACAAAGACTTGGTGTTTCATTTTATCAAGGTCCAAACTATTTTGATAGCACCAATTTGTCCGCACGTCGCTGAACATGTTTACCAGCTATTAGGAAATGTAATTATTTGAAAAATCATTATTCATTTTAAAATGAATAAATTTTAAATACATATTTTAATTTTATAGACTGACAGTGTAGTCAAAGCAAGTTGGCCTCAAGCCAATGAAGTAGATTATAACCTACTTCAATGCGGTGAATACTTAATGGAAGCTGCGCATTCATTTAGACTCCAACAGAAAAATATTTTAAACATGGGAGCAAAGAAAACACAAGCTAAGGCTAAAGAAATTGAAAAACCAACAAAAGCTGTAGCATGGGTTGCAAAAACATTTCCTCCGTGGCAAACTATAATATTGGAAACAATGAAACAGCTGTACACTGTATGTATCTTTTATTTAGATTATAAATTATAACCATAATATAATGTTTTATTTTTTTACAGGAAAACAATAATGTTTTACCAGACAATAAAATTATTTCATCTTCTTTGGGGAAAAAAGAATCTCTAAAAAAATATATGAAACGAGCAATGCCATTTGCTCAAATGGTTAAAGAAAAATTAATCAAAATTGGCGATTCTGCTTTTAACATAAAATTAGATTTTGACGAAAAACACGTCCTTGAAGTAAACAAATTATACCTTGAAAATACATTGGATGTTAGTATAAAATATTTTGTGTCAAAAAATATTCATCTTTTTAACAGTAAGTTTTTATTTTTTTAGTTGGAACATTTTGAAATCAAATATTCTGATAGTGATGAGGCGCCTGAAAATATTCGTAATGAATGTTGTCCGGGCCAACCGTATGTAACATTTTTACCGCCAGACGCATCATTACAATTAATTATAACTAATCCCCAATCCCAAAAACCGTATTTCCAAAGAGAACTTCCTGTATATGACGGTGACAATGTAGAAAAATTAATTAAGAGACTAAAAAAAGTAGATCCAAAACTAAGTAAGTACAACATTGAAAAAATAGAATAAAAGTTTACAATAAATATTAATATTTTGATTAATTTATCCATTAGTGTCTAGCCAAATAAGTTTATGGCGGTATAAAGATCACATTTTGGGACCAAGATCGATGCCCAATTATTTACAACCAACAGAGAACAATGTTGTAATGACCTCAAAGACCATATTTTCTATTGATATCGAGAAGAAACTCATTGAATATGCTGAAGATCAGTCAAAACAAGTGCTTGGAAATACAATAATTTATATTGTTGAATAATATGTACACTTGGATATTTCAATATTTATTTATCCTACCATTGACTACGTTTGGTAATATTTTTAATGTACAAAATGAGTAACTACTTTTGAAGAAAATATTATTTTCTTTTGAAAAATCTATTGACTTTAAAAAAAAAAAACTTATTTGTGATTACATTGAATAAAATAATTTCATATATTAAAACTTAATATGGTATTTAGTTTATTTTTAATACTAAGGTTAATATTATCTGATTATTAATTATAATTATCCATCAATTTTCACCGCACTACAAAAATTCAGTAACCCCCATAGCTCAATCACAAAAGAAAATAATTCATATAAGTAATTTTTATTACAATCTTTTACGATTCATTAAATAAAACAAAAGATGAATAAAATTTGTAATTTACCTAGATATTTTATTGCTTTCTCTTATCACAATGTATGTATATTATGTGTTAATGAAATATGGTTATATTATAAAGTAGTCACCAAATAGGTAACACATTTTAGCAACAGTTTGTGATTATTATGTGTATGAGTCAGGATCTTAAAGTTTGTTATATTTACTACAAAAGTAAAATATAAGTAATAGTATTTTTAATAAAACAATAATTGAAAGTCTACTTGTAATGGTATGTAGATTTGAGCAATTTTAGTTTTGTTAAATTAATAAAATAAAAATTGAATTTGCCTTTGCAAACCCAATAAACAAATTAAAATTGAAAATAAAATTGTATATTTTTAACAAAATAATTTACAACTTTCCATTAAGATAATATTATATTAAAAAATTATTCATATGCGTTTATGTTGGTAACTATTTAAAAAAAAAATTTAATGATTAATGTAATAATATTTTGTTGTTAAATATTCCTTTGGAGCTTTTCAATATGTTTACAAATAACATACAAAACTATCTATGTAATATTTTAATTTAATATTATGCTTTGTGTAACATATTAAATACAAAATTAAAAAAAGCCAAGTGATAACTAATAAACAAAAATACACATAACAACTTATATCTATGAAGCCTTGACATATTAGTCATGACATAATATAACAAATATAAATTACTTTCTGGATTCTATCAAATTTTGAACATTTTTTTAATTCTCAAATTGAATTATTGCCCGTTTTGGAAAGACCCTTAAGTCTTTGTTGTTTAATATATACATAATGATAAATATTACAACACAAAGACATTAGGTAATAGTAATAGTAATAATAATAATAATAATAGTAATAGTAATAATAATAAAAACAATAAAAAGAAGTTATGAAAAAATAGTTACAATGTACAAAACTATCACATTTTGTTTCGACTCAGCATTTTAAGAAGACCTCAAATATATATTTTTCATATTAGAAATTTGGCCACTATATATTATTATAAAAAGTAAAAACAATAGTAATTTGAATGAAAAATAAATAAAATAACATTACAAAACAAATAATTAGTTTTGTTTAAGTGTTATTTTAAGACAATCATTGATTATTGTAGACAAGCTTGAACTTTTTCTATCCATTCCTGTGCAGTCGCCATATCACTAGCAGAGAAATTGTAAGTTCTTCGGTTTGTACGCAACTGGAAAATTAAAATATTAAGTATTACTGGCAAATATATTTGGTTAGGAAACATTGTACTCACGTCAAAGAAAGATTTATCATCAGTTTTTTTAGGCGCACCTGGAATTGGATTTGCTTGAGATACAGACATAACTTCAGCAAGATCTAAATTAAACAAATTTATTCATATAAATAGTATTTTGAAAAACAAATTTTTAAACATCACCTATTTTAAAATATAATGAGATAAAAATAAACAGATGAAGAAGCCTATAAAAAAACATCCTTGAAAAAATAGATGATTGATGATTATATAGTATATCCAATAAAATTACTTAAAAAAACTATTTATAACTGCATTAACCACTCCCTGTATAATTTTTACCAACCACAAAGAAAACAAAATTAGTAACACAGACACCAACTGAAAACAGACATAAAAATTTTGTGTAAAATAAATAAAAATTTCGTGGATTGCATCTAGAAATCGAAAGAGACCTAGCTGATTTAGGTCATTTTGCAAGTGGTGTTTCAAATAACCAAATAAAAAATTAATTAAACCCAATAAGAGACAAAAATATTGAATGGAAATTCTTTGTGGACCTAGATCCACAAGCAAATAATAAAGACATCTAAAATTTAGATAAAGTTTTATGTTACCATAAAATTAAAATAGAACTCCCAAAAAAGAATAAAGAAAGATGGCTGGTTCTTTTGATAATAACAATAAGCAACAAAAACATTCCAAAGAAAATGACTCCACTTAACAGATTTCTAATCTAATTAGTAAATAATAACTATATATTGTATAATAAGTTTACCTATATATCCTTTGCAATGAGAATCGTCCATAGAATCATAGTACCTCAATTGATGTTTTATTGAATCCAAAACGAACCATCGTTGTTTCCACGCTTTCAAGAGAGCACCACGTTTGTACAAATAACCTTCGTGTGTTCTGTTCTCAGCAACATTGGATGAGAACTGCTCATAGTATTGCTGATGGATTCCGTTCATATCTAGAAAATATCATAGTTTTATATAGTTTTAATAATTTCCAACATCATAGGTAGGATTAAATTTTTGTTTGGCTCACTTGAATTTACAGAAGCTGTTTCTCCACATGTTCTGTTAGCATTTTGATTTGTTAGCGTTCTGTCAGTAACAGCCTTATATTTGGTACAGCTTTTTGGAACATTCTCAGTACACTTTTCGTGACAACTATAACCACAATCACAACATCTCATACCAGTCTAAAAATATATAAAAATAGACAATATTGTTTGTGTTCAACACAAGTTTAATTAACATAATTATTACCAAACTACATTATTGTTAATGGATAAAAAATGTGAATGAGAGATTAAAACTACACATTTTTCATTTAATATACTAAATATTATTTTATATATAATAAAATAATTATATAATCCTTATAAATTAATACTAAAATCTTAAAAAAGGTTAGGAAAATTTCATTTCAAAATATAATATAATTTTAATAATATTACTTAGATACGGGAATAGTGTGAATATTTAAAAATACTTATATTTAAATATATTTTACTGCAAACACATAAAATATAATTGTTGTGCAGTAATATTTTACATTCAAATATATATATATATATATATATAAATATCATGATGCTGAAATATATTGTGTTTACCTTTACTGGACCCCAAAGAAGACTAGAACAAAAATCACAGTAAGTAGGCGTGGTAAAATTATATTTTTCGAATCGATGTGGATGAGAATGAGGGGGATTTGTATCTGCGTTCGTGGAAGTTGTATTACTTGCTTTACCACGCATAAGAATCTCTAGCGTAGACCGTTTATGTAACAACCGTCCATGATATCTGACTAGTTGTGTACTAAATGAAGCGTTTCTCTAAAAAAAATTTTTTTTAAATTAAATGCAATACTCCAATAATGGTATTGTACCTTTAAGGAATCAGTCGTAACAGGGATTTCTAATTTGTCCCAGAGCACCTTCCATTTTTGTGGCAAAAGACCCAGTTCAGTTTCCAGTTTATGAATTTCATCTAATAGATATTTAAATGCATCCGGTATATAACGCTCCACTATGTTATACCTAATAGACAAAAATGTAATTGACACTATAAATTATAAATACACATTGTAAAAGTCATATATTAAAATAAAAATGTAAATCAATACCCAGTTGTAACAACTTTACGCAGAGTCTTGTTAGAAATACCATCAGCTGCTTCAACTTCTTCTTCTTGTTGTATATCCATCTGAATGATCTCTAAATCGTAACTTGGTCCATGTGCCAACTCTTCATTTAAATAGTACTGCCACACATTTAAATTGGGTAATGAAGATTGAGGTCTGAGCACCTAAATGAGAAAATAAAATAATAATATGTTTATTTATGTAATTGTGCTATGGCTACTCATGTACCGGTTGTTCAGTATTAGGCATATACATAAAGTTGTAAAATATTGAAGTACGAGCATTGTGTTTTTCAATATAATCAAACACAGACTGTCCTAAATTTGGGACATAATGGGATGAGATATTATTACCAGCCAAACGACCTCCTGTAATATGTTATACATAAATATACAATCAATATAATAATTTAACTAGTTATAATTGATTAAATATTGAATTAAAAAAAAAAGAATACCTGGATAAACAATATCATCATCTGAACCGGTGTCAACACTTTTGTGGTGAGATGTTAGTGATCCTCGTTTGTCTTCAACAGCAGCTACTCCACATTCAACTCTCTCAAGTTCACAATCCAATAAAAATGTCCGGAATCGACACGACACTGAATGATATGCCAAAAATCTTAAATAGTAGTCATTGAATTCAAATGACAATGGAAACTGGCTGTGGATTTGATGAACAATATCGATGAATTGTAAAAAGGTTGGTGCAAATCCCGAAGCTTGAGATGCCGTGGCCAAATTACTACGATGACTGAAACGGTGACCAAATGCAAGCCATTCCTTTTCTATTAATATACGGAAACCTTCAATTGTACGATAATACGGGTCCATGCATAACTGTGCTATTGACGATAATTGACATGTTATATCCCATCCTTCTTCTAAACACAACATGACAGAAGAACCTTGTACATCAATCAGATCAACTATAGCTCCAGATAACTGCATAATATTTCGTAACTGTTGCAACCAATCAGAATTTTCAATCATTCTAAACATAAACAATATAAATGAATATAGTATTTTTTATTTTTTTTTTAAATATAGATACTAACTATTTTAGCTTTTTAAATTTTTATCCAAAAACATCAATAAAAATGTTCAACATTTTTTCGGTATATAAACATCACTATTATACTCTGTGTTCACTATAAGATTAGTAACATGCGGCCAACAATTGTGGAGGGGCGTAACTTTGTTTTAAGTTTTGGCCTCTCGCTTCTCCGTTTACAGGAGCACTGTATCATTATAGTATTGATAACTAACGTGTATACATAATTTAATATACCTACTTGGGGCAACCACATGCGTGTCACAACCAGAGCGCGGAGCAGTGACAGTAGTAGCGGACATGCATTGAATAGGAATGCTGAACAGGTGGTCAATTTAGTAGGGAAGCGGTTAGTCACCTAACCGTTGCCAGGTACTGATCTTATAGTGAACAGAGTATACATATTTTGATTCAGTAAATTAAAATCAATTACTTTTTTTTATAGTTCAATCATAGATTAAATAGGTTTTAAAATGGTTAAATCAATATTTAATATATCATTAATACTATTATAATTAGTTGATTTAAGAATTATATAAAATTTTAATTTTAATTTATTTTATTTTATGGCAAATTTAACAATAAACTACAATACAAAACATTATTCATGCACAAAAAATCATACTAACTTGTAAAAAGAATGTTCTGGTTCATTATTAGTAGAACTTGGTACACATGCTCGCATAAGTTTTTTAAATGATGTCTTACTATGACGAATATCAGCATATTCAATTGGAATAAAATCAATTTTCATTATAGAGTCACCTTTCATGCCCTTTAAAAATAATTAAAATAAAAGAACTTGCAGAAAAATATACATTATTATCATAAAAAATTATGTTTATCACCTTCATTTGAGTTTTATCACCGAGTATATACAAAGAAGCTCTATGAAATTCATGTGGACCATCTGTATTTGAATCTTGATCTGCTATAGACATACGCCCGTACTGTTGACTTTGAAACATTGGTGAGGAGTAACTGTTATTAGATGATGAAACGCTAATATTCCGCCGTTCTTTTAATGAGCCCCAACGCCCAAACTGTTTATTACCACCACTAGACCTTATTGGACCCCTAAATTACATCAAATAATAAATATTATTAAACACATATAAGGTTATCCATTTAATACTGGGCTATACTTATCTAAATCTATTTGCTTTACTTACAATATTATATTTTAGAAAATTATCCATTTTTAATTTTAAATTATTCTAAATTTAAATCCTGATTACAACCACATTAAAACATGAATAATTACTAATTACCTATAATTAAATAAATTAATAACTAATAAGTAACATGTGTCAAAAATTTAGAAATACATTTTTTTTTTTTTATAAATGTTCATTAATATAACTTATAATATAATATAGATATATTTATACAGTAATTTACTGAGAATATAAAAATAAATATCTGTAATGTTATTATTTCTATACTATAGATTGTAGGAGTCAAAAATAAATGCTGGGATCTATAATTTTAAATTATAGTAGTAATAATAAATACCGGCGTGAAATATCTGGTGACAAAATATCTTCATCTGCAGCCATCAAAAGTGAATTAATACTAAGAGTACTATCTGATAGTCCCCATGCAGCGCCACTATGACGTAAAGATGATAAAGGGGTTGATGCAACAATAGCCGATAAGTATCTTTCTTGTTCTACAGAAGAATTACTTTCTGAATTTAATGTACCTAAAAATTATTAGACACACTATTACAATAGCAAAATAATTGGTAAATATAAAATAAAAAAATATATAAATATACCTGTGGAAGATGGATGTGTTGATTTTAACATTCCAATTAGATTTTTTCCATGATAGCCTGCACCACGTAATAATAGTGCTGATGTTTTCTGATGGCGCCATGTAATTATAGGAACTCTATTATGCCGATAATTTCGATAAAATCTACGAATACTGTCATCTGAAATAATTGATGGAACTACCCAGAGTGCAGGATAACTAAAAACACAGAAAACATTATATAATACCTACACAATTACATACTTCATATAAATTGAACATTTACCTGCGGCACATTAAATAAGCTGAATTAAGTGAAGTAATTTTAAATGGCTCTTTATTGTTATTTTTTTGGCCAATATTAGTAGAACTAGTATTTTTTGGTGCAAGTCCTAATCGAATCCAATCTCTTACATAACTTCTTTCTGTTACTCGTTCTAAGGTTTTTGGATCAGAAACATTAGAAACGATGTTAGAAGTATTCAATTGATTGATATCTAAATCGTTCACTATATTATACAATAGGAATATTAAAATTAATACAAATTGTATATCAGAATTAAAATATGATTTATAATATATTTGGATGACTTTTGGGTAATCTTGTAATAGATAAAAACTAAAAATATTAACTTATTAATGAACAAATAATTTTTTAAAATCTTTATAATATGATAGAAAATATATTTCAATATTTTTTATTATGAAAAATTCAATATTATGACAACTATCATCATTAAAACTGAAATTAAATAAATTCTGAAGGCATTTAAGTAAATAATTAATACTTGTATTTTTAAATATATACAATAATGTAAAATATATTAGTTTTACATACCAGATATGTCGTCTAAATTGTTGAAAGGAGGAAGGGTCATACGACCAGGAGTAGTCATATATTTGTTAGCCTTGTTTAATGAAATATTTGATATGTTGGGTAAAACATATTTGTGACGTTTGGATGAACTCTTTTGCTTGAAACCAGCTTTGCGAGCAGTCTTCATTAATGTTTTTTTTGCAAATCCCCTATTGAAAAAAAAAATCAAACATCTCTCACAAATTAAAACTAAAATCAAAACTCACTTAAGAGTGGCATTTTTTTCTTTATCATTTGTCATAGGCATTTCATAAATTGGAATCTGGCCTGTAAATGCAAAGTGATTAAATACATTTGGAGGATGTCGTACTTTATGTATGAACTTTCGGAAACATTCAATATCTTCAGCATTTACTTCTTCATCAAATGCCACTTTAATTAACTAAAACACAATAAATTTTAATATATATATACATAGCTTATTAATTGCAGAAAAATGTATAAAACTGAACTATAAAATTTAAAATTTTTAAGAATCACTTTTGACTTATGTAATAAGGTTTAAATATTGTATGCCAGGGATTCATAAAATACAGTACTTACTGGCTAATGGAAATTTTTATAAAAAACTTTTTTATGCAACTTACTCATTACTATTAAATACTTAAAAGTATGAGTGTAAAAACAAAATAATAATTGAAAATTAAAACAATAATATTTCATTATAAATATCAGTATCCACATTTTTGGATACAATACATTGAATAAAAATTTAAAATAATTCTCATAACAAGGCAAAAGAACATAGAAACAATTTTAATATATATTTTATTTTTGGTTTTTTTCTTATTATAACAAATTTATCGTCAAGTTTATACAATGCTTTATGACGATTTTATAGGTTAACACGTAATAGGACGTCTATGGCAGTGAAAGGATTAAGGCACAATATTTTTAAATTATTTATTACCTGGAATGTACAAGATCTAAACTGATGACCTTCTTGCAACCATTGATCCAAGTGTGCCAAATATTGAACTGTAATGCGTTTTTCTTTAGTCAATGATGTTACAGGAAATGATCTTACAACAATTTGTTCACAAGCAAAAGGGTCCAAAGGAGTCCCTTTAAATACAATACGATAATTTGTAACAAAAATGGCTCCTTCTGCCGGCAATAAAGGCGGTCCACCAACTAATCCTCCTAAACCTTCTTCTCTACCATCTGGCAACAAATATACTCTTAATCCATCCATCAATGGTTCCTCTCCTGGTAGCATATTTGGAGTCAAAATTTTAGGCTAAATATTGTAATAAAACAATTTAACATGAGAAATCGGCCTTTTTTTAATTATAAAAATATAGAAAAAAGTTATATTTTTAACAAATACTTTTTGTATGGGAGGTAATCGCTTGGACTCCCTATTGACACCATCTAATGTTTCAATATGTATGTGTACTACACCTGGAATCATTTGATGTAAAGAACGAATATGTTCTTCACTAACTTCTCCTTCAGTACACACTTTGTCAACAAAACGGCTAACCATTTTAATGACTTTATTACCAATTTCATTAGGTTCTGGTTCAGCAAATCCACTTTCAACATCGGATTCACAGACACTACCTGATCTATCAACAGCACTAAAAAAAAAAAACAAACATTGGCCAACTGATAACTGAAATATTTAGAACAAATAAAAAATATTTTTGATAATTACCTATTGGTTATACTATTAGATGCCCTTTCATCTTCTATGTTTTTATTAGTTGATTGATGATTTGATGAACTTTTAACAGTATTGCCACCAACGTCTAATGGGACAAGTAAATATACCATTCGATTGGCATAATGAATAGCTTGACTGTATAATGTTGATTCTTCACTTGATATATACTCTTTAAGTTTATCTAAATAAAAATTTAAATAAGTAAAAAAAAAAAAGAAAAAAACCAATATAAATTATTTATAAATGTATTTTTACCAGAATTATTTGATGGGCGCAATCTCATTTGTTCAGCTGCTATTTCTAGAGCAGATAATTCTTGTGAACGACTAAATCTATCATTTAATATATTATCTTTATTCTAAAATTTAAAAACAAAATATAATCAATTAAAAATGGATTATTTTTTTTACTATTTTCAATTTTGTTAAATTACATGGTTTTCACGTGGACTAGATAGATTCATTGATGAAGATCTTTTATGGCTTGAGAGATTATTGTCAGAATATAAAGATTTTATATCTCTTTGTACATCTAAATAATATGCAGATTCCCAAAACATTTGATTTTTCCACACTGCGTGATCCTAAAATATACATAATTTGGAAAATTAGATCCAGCTCATACATTTATGTTCATAAAGGGTGGTTTATTTTTATCATGAGCCGGGCTATAAAGAAGAGCTTCTATGAAGTAAAAAGAATAAAGTTTGTATAATTAGTATTATATTTTTTCATAATTTAAAAATAAAATGTTGTGTTTTAATAATTAAAAAATATAAAATTAAGTGTACAAATATTTTTCAGAAAAAATTATTTATACTTCCAAATATAGCTAATAAGGCAAATATATGGCTCATATTAAAAAAAAATCACACTATATATATAAATATTAAATAACAAATTACTTGAATGCAAGTATATGCAAATTGTATCACTCCAGTACAAAGTTTACGACAAAAGGCAGTTGCTAATGGTAAGAGAGCAGCTGCTACACCAAATTCATCCATAGCTGACCCATCCTAATATCAAAATCTTTATATATATATATATATTTTTTTTTATAAATTGAATATAATGTAGAGTAGAAAAATAGCCAAAGTAATAACAACTTTATCATGAATAAAATATTGATTTTTTTTATACTAGAGGAAACCACATTAATTAATTTTAAAAAGTTCTATTTAATAATATTTTAGTAGTAACAAGTAACAAGCTACCTAAAATTTAAAAATTCATCAAATTTACATTAAAAAAATGTCTTAATCGATATATATAAAAAAACAAAATAAATTTTGTTACATTCTAATAAATTAAATCAATAGATTTATTTACTATTTGGGGTGGTCGACCATAAATAGTTTGAAGACAAGGCGAAGGAGAGCAGTTTTACATCCTCTAATTTTCCAAACTCTAACCTTTACATAGGAAAGTCGTCGAAGATAGTTCATGATAGTTACGAAAGCATAGCTAACAAATTATTGGACGGACTTGATAATTATGGCCGACTTGCACCACAGACCAGATGCCACCAGCAAGAAAAATTTAGTTGGCAATCCATTGTTACTTAGGAAACAAACCGGGAAACTCTTGTGTCGAGGCACGTATTTTTGCCATTTGATCCCTTATTGTTACATTCTATTAAAAACAAAATCAATATCATACCTGCAAAGCACAATTCATTAGTCGTACAACTAAATCAAATTGTTGATGTTCAAGCATAGCTTTATTTCCTTGGACATGTTGTGCAAGTTCTGTACATAAAGCTAATCTTGCAGCTCGGCATTTCAATGCTCTTAACACTGCAGGGAATGTTTTACGCGCATCCGAAATTTTATATTCAAATATACAATTTACACAATTACGTAATACCTGAAATTCAAAATTTGTTTTTTTGTATTAAACATATCCATATATGTAAAAATATAGAAACATACTTCTAAACGTCTAGCTGAATTACTAACAGTTGTTCTCAAATCATTAGTATTTGTTATTGGTGGCCCCATGGGTACTATACGAGGTGGTGATGGCTTTATTGATGAAAGTCTGTAATATTATTATATAATAATAATTAATAAAAATAATTTTAATTCAATAAATAATTACTAAATTCTTACTTAGAATTCAAATTGTTTTTAATTAAACCATCATCAATAATTGTCTGAACACGATTGGCGTCAAGTTTTGGAAAAGGAGGTTGATGTATTCGAGTAAATGCACCTTCAGGAGGTTTTAAGATTTTTTGAACATATGGTTGTGGGTTGGGATTTTCATTTAAGTACAATGCTTGAGCTAATTCCTAAAAATTATTATTTGAAAGTTTAAAAAATTAATAAAAAAAACCTAATGATGCTTAAATAAAATGTTTTACAATTATTTGACTTTAAATATTACACATAAATATATTGTTAACTTAAGGCCAGAAATAAATTCATAGATTAAGGAATTTTAAGAGAACACTACACACCGACTTTTTAAGGATATTTTTAGAAAAATGAGTCTCATGTTTGAAAAATACTTAAATATATTTCAGAAGTAATTAAAAGTCCTATACCAGTAACATATTTTTATTGTAAAGTATTAATAAATAATTATTAAAAACAATGCAAGTGTTTTGGGAGATGCACATTTCTGAAAAACTGAGTAAAGCATTTGACTACCTCTACACAAATTTAAACATCAAAAATTAATCTAAAACGCACACTAATTATTAAAAATTTTAATATTACATTTTGATTAACAATTTATAATTATTTTTCTTCAGAATTCATCAATATATATATTTTTAATAAGACCCAAATATTATTCTTAGTATAGTGTTATTGACAGACCAATAATAAAATTATGATTTTATATATTTTTATCATACTTGGATATGAGTAAGAATTAAACGACCATCATCTAATGCTTCACTTCTAAGTAGTTCATTCATATTACAATATAATTCATCCCACTGATCACAAGAACGCCAAGCTGGACCTCTTTCCGTAACAAAACCATTGAAAAACATACAATCTAACACTCTAGTTGTAAATTCATCATCCATTAAACATCTCTCTCCTAAAAATGCAGCCTAAAATATAAATATTTTAATTATTACTCATTAATGTTATATATTTTTGTATATTTTTTATTTACCTTATGAAATGTAATTACTGGTTTTGGATGTATTCTTATTATTGTCAAACAAGATCGATAACCTTGAAGTAATTGAGCAAATGTTCTCATAAAGATTGCTCTCACTTCTTTATCAATAAGTGAAGGAGGTGGAGGTTGAACAGAGGGTTGGGTTGTATTAGAAGTTGGAGGAAATGCATGATCAGCACAACATAATTCTGGTTGTAATACTAAACTTAAACAATCTTGAGTTTGTGTTAATAATGGTTCAGGCAGTAAAGGTAAACTTATACCATCGGGTACAAGTATACTGCCCCCATCTAAATCAGCTACTATTACATCCATCTGCAAATTATGATTTATAATAAATTTATAATTGACAAATTTTATTTATAATTAATATTTAATTTACTTGTTCAGAAACATCAGTTTTTAGAGAAGCATGCACACCCATTAAAAATGGTGTTGGTGTGGATAAGACTTCAACTAATCCAGCAGGTAACAATGGTATATATACATGACTATATTTAAATGGATACATCAGAGATATGAGGGCAGCACAACCTTCAGTAAGTCTAGTATAACTTCTAGAAGTCATTAGAACTTTATGTTCAGTCATAATAGCACAAAATAATACAACAACATTGTGAATTCCTAAAATAAATAAATTTTAATTAAATTAATTCAATATATAACATAACGTTTTGACTTAAAATATTAAATTACCAAGTTCTTGGAATAATAAATAAACAGTATTTTTAGATACTGGTAATGTTTGAGATAATGGAGGTTGTAACGCTTGTCTATCTCCGGCACCTATACTAAAACGAACTTGTGGTCCTCCTGGCTGAGGAACTTGAACACAACCCAACATATTTCCAACTAATGTTTCTATGGGAGTTTCAACATTTTCCACATAAACAGTGTAAATAATACCTAAACAATTCTAAAAAAATTCAAAAATGTTAATTTTACAATAAATAAAATATATGTAAATATTATTTATTACTCGGAATGTTTCTATATAATCTAGCCTTGAAACCAAAACTAGACATTTTGGTGCATACATAATGCTATGGTGTTGCCTTTGATTTGTGTGATTGTTCCTTGAAAGTGCAATATTTTCTACAACACCATCTTCTTCCTATATATATAAAATATATATTTAATATTTATCATGAATTTATAACATTACTGGGTACTTTTTTATTTTGGCCCCATCACCATACATTATCTCCAAAAAAGAAATTTAACACCTGCCACTAGTTTTTATAGTTTTTCGGTGTATTTCATAAAATTAAATTAAATTATATCATCAATAATTTAAAAACCATATTTATTATATAAATAAGTATATTGCATATTATATAGTTTAACATAAATATAAGACACATTTTGAATTAATAAAAATAAAGAATTAAATCCTAAATTAATTTCTTTTTTTTTTAATGATTACCTATTATAATAAATAATAAAAATAAAAAATAAAAATCTTGTAAGTGACCAAAATGATAAAATATAATTTTATATTATATAGTAAATACATGTTATAGGCAATAGTATTTGTGCTATTTGAGAATAATATTGCATAAACCTAAATAATACATTTTTATCTGTTCATATGATAAAATAAATTGACCATATTTTTTTTATATTATACATAAATAGAATTGAATTAAGTAATGAACATTTTGGGTAATATAAATTTGAAAAATCTATGTAAAACAGATGGTAAAGGTAATAATGGTATATATATTTACCCGCCCAAATATGTGATAGCAATATGGACAAGAACCTACCCATTATTATTATATAGTATCTACTTAAATATTAGGTAACACAAACATTTTTTTTTTAATATTTTATTTATTATTACCAATATATTTACATTCATTTATTTCTATTTTTATTATAAATATAATAAAAAAATAATAGATATATTAACAAACAATTAGCATAATAATATAAAGTAATACAATATTAAGTACTTACTTCATCAACAGGTTTACTAGGGGAAATTGAAACGGTTTCATTAAAGCATAAACAAGCACAATAATGACGTTCAGCCTCCACATCAGTAAGAACAAACACAAAAAATCTAGGTTCTTGTCGTTCAGATGAAAGTGACCATCCTTGGGGTTGACAAAACTAAAATATCAAACATTTTTAAATAGTGATAATTTTAATGAAACTATTACTTTTAATGCTGCATTTTAGTTAATCATTAATATTGATTTGTATTGGTTTATTGTGTAAATCATAAATGACTATTAAATTATTTTTGCAATACATAATTAACAAATTATAGCAAATCTGATAACACAAAAATGTTAATAAATAAATATTCCTATTTAATTTAAAGAAATTGATTGATTGATACCTAATCTAAAAATTTTAAATAACGATTAATAACTTTAATAACTTACACAGAAATTAAATAAGAATATAAAACATACAGGTATCTACTGAAGTATTCAATAGAAATTACACTATTATATTACTTATTTTATAAATAAGTACATAGAATGTAGTTTGATATGTTAGGTTAGCTAATTAAAAAATTAACTGGCATTAAGAAGTTACAATTATTTAGTTATAAAATCATTTATAAACAAAAAAATTTACAAAAATTGTTTGTACAAGTTTGAATAAATAATTACCCATTCTATTCCATCGATGAATGGAGTGTCCTTCCATTCCTTATCTTTTTCTGGAAATCGTTGAATAATAATTCCTTTACTGGTCCCACTACCTATTAACAAATCAAAAATTAAACAACTAAAATGATAGGTGTCCATAATTAACATTTTAATATTATTAAAATAGGTATAGAACACTAAAATTAAATGTTCTTTTTATTTTATTGTTGAGTATTACATAATTTAAATGATTAAATTACTTGAAAAATATAAACATAATAGTTAAAATTAATTAGATACAAATGATTCCTTACGTTCCTTTTCGTGATCATAGCCAACAACCACAAAATAGTCGGCAAGCCGAGACATATCTGTCAGATATTTTTATGCACCAAAAGACACAATAACATTGATTAATATAATATTAGTCACATAATAAATTATAATAAGTTGAAGTAGATAAAAATAATGTTGTTTTTTTTCATTTAAACATTTCAATTTTTTATTTCATTTTTCGGGGATTCTGTAATACAAATTGATACGCGTAGTGGGAACTCCCAGATAAGATAAAGATGGCGACTTGACGTCGAAGACAATACGAACCTGCTCCCTAGCGGACAAATTAAATAACTTTTATATCATAACAAGTTCATTATCAAAATAATAACAAAATAAAATATTATATCAGTGCGATCTCAAAATTAATAATCTCCTTTAATGCGTTTTTGTGTGACCTAAATATTTTTCCAAAAATTTTATTCGTACAATAAATTTACTACGTGAAAATGGACGTAGACAATGACCCGCTGGACCAGAACCTTTTGCGTCAGTTCAACTGTCTGTGTACCACAGATAAAGAAAATCTGGTCAAAGGTCTACGAGAGCTAATTGGTGACCAACTTACAGAATCTGCTGCTGTGTTCTTTTTAGAAATGAATGACTGGTAATGAAATGATGAATAATAGTGTGTATCATGAGAATATCTGTATATTTAATAGTAAATTATATGTGCCATAGGAACATGCATAGAGCCGTTGGTACATATTTCGATGTTAATTCTGAAGGTGCATTACCGTCCATGTCTTTAGTTAGAGATGAAAATAGTGAAAATGTCTTACGATTGCCACCAAATCTACGGTAAATATATTTCATGGTGGTTATTATACAATTAGATAGGTGCATAGAATACTTTTAACATATTTATGTACAAATATTTCAAAAAAACATTCTTTGTTATTGTTTTCATTTGGCTATCACAGTATCATAATTATTAATATTTTTTTTTTCTCTACTATAGATTCACCAAATGTTGGGAAATAAAAAATAATGGTCGGATCGCATGGCCACCTGGGTGCACCCTTCAGTATAACGGAGGAGACTTCATTTCTGTCTATAACTCATTGCCAACTACTACACTTGAACCTGGGTGTACCATGACATTAAGTACTGATTTTGTAACACCTTCTAAACCTGGATCGTATCAATCTAAATGGCGTATGATGTTGCCAACAGGGACATATTTTGGAGGTAAAATATTTTAACTATTGTATTAAAGATTTATTTTAACAGTAGTAATGTAAAAACAGCAAATTTCTCATATTAATGTTTAAAATAGAGAAAAATACAAAATGTGCATACAGTTAATAATAATAATAATAATAATAATAATACATAATAATACATACACTACCGTAGGAATGTTTCTGGATAGGGATATATATATATGGTACTTTTTGGCTCATTCTGGGGCAAGGGTCACACCTTCAAACCACCTCCCTATATAGGGCATATGTCTAACCTACTATCACCCTACCCTTTTCCTCTTACCTTTCTAACCTAACTTACCCTAATCCCATCCTCCGCCTATTACTCCCCTGAAGAACTAGTCCCCTCCATCCTAACATAGTCCAACCCTTTCACCCAACATGGCCTGACACTTCCACCTTTTCTACTGTATGTACTAACATACAATAAGTGCAAACTGTAAGTTGGTAAATCTGCACCCTTTCCCTATGCTATATTACGCTATTTGAACAATTTTAGTTCTCATGTGTCACCTTTTTTAGATTAAATTAGATTTAACAGGTGAGTGGGAAAGGAGGTTAAGTTAAGTTATAATAAGTTAAATATGTGGGTGAAGTTAAGTTAGACAGGTTAGTGGATAAGTTGTTAGGTTAAATGGATGGGAGAAAAGGGTATATTTATTTATTTATTTTATTGTACGGAAAAAAGTTCCATTTACATATAAAACGATCCTCTGCATTATTTGAGAGGATGTTCGGAGGTGCAGCTCTTTTGCCAACAGGTATAAAGAAATACTACTTACCCTGTATATCCCTATCCAGAAGTTTTCCGATATTAGTGTACATAAATTCTACATTTACTGTGGAGATTCTAAGGATATTTTGAGTAAAGTATACCTATTCAATATTGAATTTATGTTATTTCAATAATATAATTTTAGTTTATGAATAAATTGAAAATAGACAATTTGTTCAACAATGACCTATTAAATTCAATTGAATAAACATGAATTAATCTAATGTATATTATGTAGACTAGACATTGATTCAACGTACATGAATCCACATATGTATTATATAATATGTTTATTTAATGTTAATCCACTTTCATGTTGATTGTCTACATGTTTATTTCATATAAATTCTAATAATAACAACCTAAATATAAAATTAACAATTTATTTATTATATGTTAAAATGGTAATAGCATTACAAAAATTGAATACACTTTTAAGAGGATGCTACACAGGTTATTTTTAGTACCATAAAAACATGCACACTAAGATTGCAAATAATTTTTATCAGAGTAAATTTAAAGTTAAATCACCTATTATTAAAATTAAAGAGAACAACATTTTCAAGTGCACCTTTGAGATTTTTTTTTCGAAAAATAAATTTCCAAAAGAATAACAATTATGCTAACAAAGGTTGTTCACCTGTAAGCAATATATTTCAAACTATATTTGGATAATGAAAAAAAGCTTTGGGTACCACTCGGAAATATTGTTTTCTTTAATTTTAATAATAGGTATATGACTCTAAATTTAATCTGAAATCATTTATTTACAATCTAAGTAGACATATATTTTTAACAAATATTGTAATTACACTACAATAAAAAATGATATTGGTGCACAACTATTTTTAAATTACTTTTAAAATATATTGAAATATTTATAAATAACTGGATTTTCATTCTTTTATTGAAATTTCATAAAAAATTGCCTACACAGAACCCCTTAAAAATCTAATGTATAAAATCCTTTTAATATATATAGGTAATATTAATAAAGCCTAGTTCACATTATGTTAGTAATACCTGTAAGTATGTTAGTAGCATCATGTAGTAACTGGGAGAAAGGGTGGTGCCTTTTATAGGTGGTATTTACTCTATAGCCAACTCCATTTGCTCACTCATCTCAAAAATAAAATCTAAAATATCCCCTAATTTATTGCCAATCAGTCATTTGTATTAGGAAGGAAATCAAAAAGTAGCATGTACTTACCAAAATGATATATACCTCAAGTCGATTAAATAAATAAAATCAAGTAGAATTTCGCAGTGTTGGATTTAATAAAATAATAAGTATGAAATTAAAAATAAAAAATCAGTAGGATTAGATGGATAGAAAGTATTAGAGAATTAAGGTAGAAGATGGCAGACAAAGTTCTTTCATATAAATTAATATAATTCTTTAATAAGGTACTAGTTGAAGGAAAAATTCCAAAAGCGTAGAGGAATAATTGTGTCGTACCCGGGGTGAATGCAAGGGATGTTGTATAAATATAATTTACGTAATAAATGATATAAATATGTAAAATATAGGTTAGGTACATGTTTATTGTTTATATACTTTTAATCTTCAATTAAGGATTTTTAGGTGGGTGTTAACTATTATATATACAGTTATGGAATAGCAAAAATTGATTTTAAATTTACTCAAAAGTCAAAACTACAAAAAATAAAAAATAACATACACACACATATATATATGTATGTAATAATTATAATAAAATTTATATTCCTTACATAATAATATAATGTACTTACTTCACCTATATATTATAATTTTAAATAGATTATGTTATGTAATTTATAACAAATATTATGACTACTCTAATATATTACTCTACATAATTCAATACATTCTACCTAATTTATAATAAGCACCTAAATGAATTTCTATACCTAAGTATAACATTCAAACATACATATATTATAGGTAGAGTAAAGGTACATTTTAAAATTTATAAAATTATTTATTATAAAATATACAATAAATAATATAGTTTGATTCAATATGATTCATTTATACAAATATAAAATTATATTTTCAGAAAACACCCCCCGAAATTTTCCCCCTGTGTTTGCCCCCCGAGTTGTACTAATGTCTACTTGAGTAAAGGAAATTTACAGGAATGTCAGAACTATAGAGGGATAAAACTTATTAGTTCGAAGACTTAAGAAAAGATAATAAGAGGGTAAGAATTAAGATATTACAAAAAATCAGTTTAAGTTTATGTCCGGGAAGTCAACAATGGAGCCAAAATGCTGTGTAAAACAGATCGTAAAGAAGTACAGAGAAAGGAAAAGGAAATTGTGTGTGGTATTTGTTGATCTAAAGAAAAAAAATCTAAATGAAAAAAAAATTACCAAAGATGTATGTAAATTGAGGATATATATGAAAGGGCGAGTACAATAACGAGGAGTTTATCTGGAAAACTGAGGATTTAGGATTAGTAGCAGTAAAACAATATTATATAGAGTACAATTTTTTAAAAAGGAAACACTAAGCAAATAGAGAAAAGCAAAGTACTGAAATTAATTGGGTGAGGATTAGAGGTTCAAATATTTAGGATCGATTCTGTTTTCAGAAATCAGAATGTTGGCACACGCGTTTTAAGGGATTCCAAATATGAAATTTTTATGAAATTTTACTAAAAATAAATATCAATCATTTAAAAAACTGTTAATATATTTTCAAATTCATTTAAAAATAGTTCTGTGTCAGTGCCTTTTTTTTTAATTGTTGTTTTAAAAAAAAGCATATATGCAAAAATAAAATACCAGGGCTACAATAAAAAAAAAAAAAAACACCAAATTGTATTACTACACAGAAAAAAACCTAATCAATGATATAATTTTTTTTTTCATAACTCGTTTTTTTAATTTTGTTTTATAAATATCTAAAAACACAAAATCAAAAAAGTTCAACAGTTAATTACTTTAATTTAATTAATTAAAAATTTGATGATTTTGTTTTGATTGTAGTCCCAGTGTTTTATTTTCATATAAAACTAGTTTTTAGTATCTTATTTTGAATATATAGCATCTTCTTAAGGTGGATGAGTATAGCGAGTAAAGATGATAAAATAAAAAATAAGTATATAAGATATTTTATACAAGTGGTTTGTCGAAGGAAAAAGATGATGAGGAAAACTAAAAAATAAATGGGTGTGTAATAGAGTAATACGAGGCAAGTGGGTTATTTATAAATGAAGAGTTAAGTCAAAATAAAGACTAGAATAGTCAACTCCAAATAGTTGGGAGGGATGGCGATGGTGATGGAAAAGAAGCATCATCAGCCATCAGATGGCACTGGGCTTACAATGTGTCAGATAAATCGGCATGGCGGCGGCGCTTTTCAGTAAGTTTAGCCCATAGTGATATACCGGGTTGTTTATTATAAATTTATAAAAATAAACGGCCACGGTTCACGATGTAATTATTAATAGATTACTTTGATATAAAAACTAGAATATAGATGGATATTTACTCAATTACGGCCATGATATTCTTAAACTACCACTATATCATCCGGATTTAAATGCCATTAAAATAATTTAAGTACAAATAAAAAAATATATTGCAAAATAAAATCATATTAGTGTAAAAATCTTGCAGAACTATCTAAACAAAAATGGATGCTATAGGTAAATATGAGTAAGAAGCAGTTTTCAACATATTTATTAGTATTTGGTTTTTTGTACTGTATAGGTAAGACAATTTTTTTGTATATTATTAATTAATAATATCTGTACTTTCTATTATAAGTCTTTAGTAGAATATTTGCTTTTAATTAATAATGTATTATCAGTTTTAAAATGTTTTGTTGTTTTTATTAATTGTTGATATATTTGTTAATAACATCCAAATAAAGAAAACCCCTAGTTTTCCCTATTTGCGTCGCCACCACCGTTCTCTAATATATCTGACAATGTTCTTATTTGATTTTAGTTGACTTTTAAAATATATTTAAAAATGTAAATTCTTAATCAATTCAGTTTATTTTATATAATATTTTTTTCTTATTTCAAATATTTTATAAGAAAATTGTTCGTATATGAAATTTTTATCATGTATACACCAAAATTGACTATTCTTAGTTAATTATGTAATATTAATGAAATGTAATTTAATATATAATACAGATACAATTTGGACTTTGGTCCAGGTAGAAGACAATGATTCATTTCAAAATGAATTATCTAGACAGTTGGTAGAAAGCATTAATTTGGGTTCTCCAATGCAAAACCAACCCAATGTGTTAAATCCATTCTCCACATCACAACAAAACCAACCGCCAAATCAAGTAAGTAATCATTTAAATGTAAAATAAAATAATAAAATAAATATTTTAATTATTTGTAGTAAATTAAGATCAATGTTAACATTTATACAATTTTTTTTTTCAAGGACACTGATCAGTCTCAAACCAATATGGAAAGTGATATATTGTGATTATATTTTGGTGATTTGGGACACAACTCGTTTCATATTGTTGAACATTGGATTTAATAATTTTTAATTTTGTTACAAACATTACTTTAATAAAATATTAGTTTTAAACAAACCTTTGATTACATAGATGTAATTTAAAGGTTGAAATGAAATTTAAAAAATGTCATTGTGTGAAGTTTAGTAATTAAGAACTTTATTTAATTTTTTTTTTTTAATTCTTTGCAAAATCCAAGTTAAATTATGTCATGAACAGGTGTCTGTTATATAAATTGTACAGTTTATATTTTGTTTTTTCATGACAATATATATTTTTTGTTACATAACTAAGTATCTAGTTCTGTAAGTAATACTAGTTTTATTAAAATACAATAAGACATTTTATTAAAACTTTTAAACATGCATTTTAAAAAAAAAAATGTATATACAAACAAATATGTATGCATATACAGGTATGTATATAACATAAACCTTATATTTACAAAATGTCTTAAATAAATATTTTATTGGTTTATTTATTTTATATTTTTAAACAGAATAACACTAAAATTAGTAATTGCTCAAATATTTTTGTTTATATTTTATTTTAGAAATTATTTAAAAATCATGGACATAATTATTTAATTGATACTAATAAATAATAGTTTTATATTGTTTAACAATTATGTATACAAAAATGCGTATGCGTATATTTATACAACATAAAATTATAAACTATTTAGTATTTGATAAAATATATTGATATCACAAATATATATTACATCATTTTTATACAGCCATTTCCATTGATATTTTCGGGTATGGATTATAACCATTTAATAAAAAGTCGTCATATTTAAAATCATCAATACATTTAACTTCTCTATTAATGGTTAATGTGGGAAATGGTTTGGGTTTTCTTTGAAGTTGAACATTAAGTGCATCAATATGATTTAGGTAGATATGACTATCGCCCAATGTATGGATGAATTCACCAGGCTATAACAATATTAAAAATATATTAAGCATTTATTAATCAATGAATTAATTCAACATTATCAAATCTTCAAAATCCTCTATTGTAAACTAAACTAAACTAAACATATTTATAATTGCAGTTGTTGCCAGATGCATAGTGATAGTCATAATAATTAATTTAAAGATCTCCCATTATAAATCATCCAATATCAGTTAATATAGCCATCCTTTACATACCTAAATTTCCTAATACTTTCCAAACTTCTACTGGTACTCATATCTGGTTCCACTGCTTTCTTATTTTTCATTTTTCTAACAGTGCTCACACTCAACACTTTCTCTTCACTTATTAAATCTACCATACCTAAATTCCACTCAACAATTGTCTCTTGGAAATTCTTCATTTAATAATCCCTCAAAATAATCTTTTCATCTCTATTGTCGTTAAGACCCTCCTACCTATTCATCATCTTATACACCAAATATTTCTAAAGTCCCTGGATTGTTTTTCTCATCCCTTATTTTTCCTCTATTTGTTCCTAACCTCGCATACGACTTGTCATATATTTCCCTAATTTAGCTTTACTCCCTGCATTTTTTGCCGCTTTAGATTAAATTTTTTTACTCCAATCAATCCTCCCTCTCATTGGTTTTCTGCCATTTCTCAACTGTATTTCTTTCTTTGATATTATCTCCTGGTGGTATCGTCTACCACCATGTTTGCTCATCTGGCATACTACCTCTACTTACTTTGGCCAACAACTTTATTAGAACCCTATTAACACCCTCTGCTACCTTTTCCCACATTTTGTTTATATTCCCTTCCACGCTCCACACCCCTGTCACAATCGGCATATTCGTAAATACTTTTTCATTTTCACCCGTTAGTTTCCACTATCTATAGTTTTCTTTTTGTCCATCTTTATTTTCTTACACCAAATATCCATTACCATTAACCTATATTGTGTTATACTATTTTAAACCTCTTTCTTCCACATAAAATAATAAATTTGTGATTTTTTCCCTCTACTTTTATAGGTTAAATAATGCTCTTCTTTCTTCTTAAAATAATGTATTCAATTTTTAATTCATACAATGATGCAAAGTTAAGTACTCTTTCTCCAGCCTCATCCTTTCTCCGAATCCATACCTTCCATGCACACTATCACAACCTACATTCATATCCCCACCAATTACAATATCCTCAATTCCTTGTACTCCTTACAGCTTACATAACCTCATCCATCTCTTGCCAGAACACTTTTTTCTGACTTTCCTCGCATCCCACTTGTGGTATGCACTATCCTTTAATATTATTCTCACCACAATTATAACTCCTACATCAATTTTTTATACTAGTCCTTCCCGAGTATATAATTGTATAGCCCTCACCAATTTCCCTTTTATTTGTTGCACACAACAAATATTTACATTCCTCCTCAAAACTTCTGCAAACTCTATGCACCTGTCTGTCAATGTTCTACATTCCACGTACCTACTCTCGCGTTGAATCTATACTGCATACTGAGGCGCAAATCTAACTCAAAGCATTTTGGTGCTTTCTCTATACTGTGGAAATCACAGCCACACATATAACCGATAGAACAGCTACCGTAGCCACCGTCAGACTGGTACTGGTCATCCCATTCTTTAGGCTATCTCTACATCCAAGTACGTAATTTTATTTATCCAGTGAACATCCAAAATGGGAATCTCGTCAATATTGTTTTTACGACTTGTACTCATACTTTTTTTGATAAGTTTTAAGCCAACTGTCAACCTGACACAACCTCATTTAGACTTCTACGACAGGCATGAGGAAAACATGGAGTTATTTTGACCCCCTCCATAGGGTATCTTCATCAGACCTTTCGGATAAATTATTATTTTCATTTTTCTAGTAGTTACCAAAATAGTATCAACTATTATAAATATAGATAACCAATTTTTCTAAAATTAGAATTTGTAATTTTTTTTATATTTATGGTTCGATTATTTGTTTTTGTATTTGAGTAAGATTTTAGGAATTAATGGTCATCGATTACAAAAAACTGTTTAAGTTGGTCAATATTATTACTAAAATAAAATAACTTTGGATAAAAAAAAAAATAAATACAATTATATCAGCATAGACGGACAAGAAAATATATCTCAGCAATTAAAAAATGCTGAATACAAGTTAATAAGCCAATTAATTCATTTACAATTTTTTAAGCAAAAAAATGTATTAGGTATTGAAAAAAATTGTTTTTTTAGATTTAGAATGAAATATATATAATATTACAATTTAAAAAGAATGCTTCCAAATATTTTTTTCATTACCTATCTAGATTGTTCTTTAGATTATATTTTTGCTTTTTCCAATAAATTTTCAAGCATTAAAAAAAATAACTTAAAAACAAATGTATTTTAATATTACCTATGGTAAAATATTCACAATTTTCGCCATTTATTGCAATTTATTATTAATTTTAAGATTTATATGTCCTAAAAGTGGTAATTTTAAGTTTTAAGCACTAAATCGGAACCTCAATGGTTCATTATTAATATTATTATATAAATAAAATTAGCAAAAGAATACTTTTTAAATATAAAATAACAATTACTCAAAGTTATTGTTTTTTAATATTTGTACATTAAAAAAGGCATTAGCCAAAGCCTAAGAGAACCTTTCAAAACTGCCATTGGCAATACTTATTGGATTAAACAAACATTTTTATTATACTGTTATAACAAGATCAAATCATATTTAACAAAAAAAAAACATTTACTTACTTTTAAACCAGTAACATGTGCTATCATGTATGTAAGCAATGAATAACTGGCAATATTAAAGGGAACCCCAAGGCCCATGTCAGCTGATCTTTGGTACATTTGACAAGATAAATATCCATCAGCAACAAAAAATTGTACTAGACAATGACATGGTGGTAAAGCCATTTTAGGTACATCACAAGGGTTCCAAGCGATCATAAGCATTCGCCGATCATCAGGGTTAGTCTTAATTGTATTGATAATGTTTTGAAGTTGATCAATACCTTTTCCAGAATAATCTGTGTGATTGTCTACATACTCAGCACCATAATGTCGCCACTGAAAACCATAGACTGGTCCCAAATCACCTAAACACATTACCCATTCTATATTTAAACAAACTAATGTCTGTATAATATACATTATTAGTTATAATTAGGGACCGAATTTATATGCTCTAAAAACCTTAGAAATGTATACTACTAAATATGCATTTATGCTCTTTAAAATAAAGATGCAAAAGAAAATTGTTTATATTATCAATTATTGTTTCTTTTCTTTTTTTTTTTTTTGTTATAAAATTGTTTTTTATTATTTTTTATGAAAATGTTACAGGGTTTCCGAAAAGTGGCAGCTATACTGGAAGTTGTACAGAGTATAAACAGAACGACAAGTGAATTTATAATATAGTATACAAATTAGATAGGAAAACAAATTTTATAAAATATGTGAATTGTAAGACCCATTCCACATTTATGGTAAAATATACTGTAAAAATTTGTTAGGAAAGAAAAATGACCAAATATTGAAATATGCAGTAGGTACCTGTCAAAATATACCAAAATCAGACTATTAAAAAAAAACATGCAAATGCATATAAATCCAGGCCCTAGTTATTACTTATAAGATGTTGAAAAATAACTTCACTTATATTATGTTAGTAGGTACATAACATAATTTTTTTTAATTGATATAAAAGTTTTTATCTTTAAATTACCTTCTTCTCGATTGACAAGTCCAATTGAATCTAAATATGATCGTGTGCTGTTCGCATCCCAAATTTTTACATCTTTTTCAGACAATTCTTTTGAATTGGTTGAACCTTTAATAAACCATAATAATTCCTCAACAACACCACGCCAAAATACACGTTTTGTTGTCAGCAATGGAAAAACACCTAAATGATTTTAATAAAAAATGTAAATCGAACCATAAACCAATGAACATCATATTATTATTACCATCTTTCAAATTATATCGCATTTGAACACCAAACAATGAAAGTGTGCCAACTTTGGTTCTGTCCATTTTTTTATGTCCATTTTCTAATATTTTTTTTATAAGATCCAAATACTGCTGCTCGTCATTGTTCTCCAAATTCGGCTGAACTTCAATGTCACTCTAAATAAAAATAAAAATAATTAATCTTAAATTATTACAGACTAAACTTCAAATTACCATTTTAAAAATAAAATCTGTAGATGCTGACAATAACTAATAATTAATGGTAAAAAAACAAAAATTTTAATAATAGAATGCTTGAAAGTATATTATAGAATGTATGAACATCATATAAATATTATATATTATTATTATTATGCTGTACACTAAGATTATATAATATGATCTTTAGATAATTCTTGATTTTAACCACGAATTAAGAATTAAGATATATATCTTAATTTCGTGATTTTAACACAAAAGAAATTGGCGCTAAAATATTATCAAGTTAACCTTAATAAATTATATTATTAACCTTATCAATTATCATTATTGTAATTTTATTTTTATTAATACTTTGGAAAATTTTAATTGTTATTGTTATTTATCATAGAACATAATTTTTTTCGTGACATTAACCCAGGGGCGCCGGAATGATTTTTGAACCGTGGGGGCAGAACATTTATTAAAAGTTAAAACATCTAATAAGCAAAAAAAATAAGGTTTTTAACTTTTCTGGAATTTTCCGACTGTTAGAAAAAAACCTTACACCACAAAAGACGACCAAATATACCGAATAAGTAAATATAAAAAGTCTTTACTTTTTAAAGATGTTTCCAAACAAACCTTAATTTGCTGACTTATTGACATATATAAATATAAGTGTTCTAAGTGGGGAAAACAGTATAACTTACATTACAACGATTAAATCGAAATAATGATTTTTTCACAACGGGTTTGTTCATATTCATCTAATTTCAAGTTATCATATCTATAATAATATGTTTAATGTTGTTTCAAGTTAAAGGCAATTGTCGTAATATTTTGTTGTCACTTTCAGGAGGTAAAATGAAAAATATAGCATTATATTAATAATAATAGTAATATCATTGATTATATATTATAATATATAATCAATGGTAATATACTCGTAGATCATATATAGGTACATATATATACAAAATATGTATTCATACGCACTATACACATCTTTCTATGCATTTACTGTTGAACAAATCGTCGACATTTCTTACTCCCATTGAACTGTATACCTATTCTCAAAACAAATATGAAATTGCATACAAATCCGGTCTTTCTCTATATGATATAATATGATAAAATATGTAATATCATTGATATACTAATATTTAAAAATTTTTTGAATTTGAAATAAAAAATGAAAACAGAAAATCACCGTGGGGGCTATGCCTCCATGAAATTATTCCCGTGGGGGCAATTGCCCCCGTTGTTCCGGCGCCCCTGCATTAACCCTTTTTTAAAAATCAAGAAAAACCTTGAAAATATACCTAGGTTTTTACAAACTTTTTCATAGGTATTAAAGGAGAGTTTTTTTTTTCAAAACTCACCAATTTCTTTATATTATAAATAATAATCGTTTATATAGTTTATTCAATAATAATAATAACAATAGTAATGCCAAATAAAATCAATATTCAGTACCTATATTATTTTTGGGAAAAAACAAAAAAACCTGACCATTTTTCGAAAACATAACTTCGACGAGTTTTCCTTAATTTTACAAAAAAACTGTTAAGAAACTTTTTTTAGCAAATATTTAGTACTATATAGTAGTATACTACAATAATAGTTCTTAACATTTTTAACAAAACTATACAATTTAAGAGAGTAGGTAGGTATGCAAAAATGAAAATGCAACTCCTTTGAGGGCTGTGAACGGGTTCGCTTATACTCAAACTGTACCATAATTATATTTTAATACATCGAACGAAATTCCGGATACCTGGGCATCAAATTTTTTACGTTGCATTTTCGAATCAAAATTTTTTTTTTTAATTTTTGTTTTTGGAACTTACATATAAAATCGTGTGTATTTGTGTGAATCTTAAGCTACCTATAGGTGCTTATAGTATTTTTCCTGAGGGGTTTGGACTGTCCGTATAAGGCTGAGCGGTCATTCTCGAGTAGCGAATTGCTATGTATAACTTCTAAATTAATACCTACATCATTTGAATAAATTAAAAAATTCGATAGTAAACTACATTTGTTTCGAAAAATTAAAAAAAAATAACATTTTAATTTGCAGGTATTAAATTATTGGTGACTCTCTATTCAAATTTCACGACCCCCAGGTTGTACACCATTAATTTAGGTCTATACCATACTTTTTTATGTTACTGTTTTTACTGCAATATTTGACATTTTGACAATTTTAAAAATACGTTTACCAAATTTTAAGTTTTTCGATCAGGTACATTTGTGTAATTTTGAGCCAAAAAATATTATTTTCTCGAAAACACTTGTATGTAAACAAAATATGTGTAAAGGTCATAAGTACTTTTATAGATTCTGGCAAGATAACATGTGCCAAGTGCGCAATAATATAAAAGACACAATTTATAGATAGGTACGAATGGGCTTTTAAAATTTTTTTTCACGGGGCTTCAGTCAAGTTTACCCCTTCAATTCAAGTTCCATATAACTTTAGATGGGGAGTAGCACAAACGACACACACACCAGTATATACAAACGATCATGACAAATTAGATTGTCATGCAAACGATTTTAATCAAAAAATAAAAAATTCTAATTTGGCGTAATATACCGTCAAATTGACCCCCACCAATTTAAAAGTTGAATAATTTTGGATATAGTTGCATAAATGACGAAAGCAACGATACAAACCAGCACATTATTGATTTGATATTTTTTTTTCGTTTTGATTATAATACCATCAAGAATATGGCATCACCATGGTCGACACTAACAATATCGATTTTAATTGAAAATTACAGTCAAAAGATGTTTTTTTGACTGAAAATTACCAATATATCACAAATCACAATATATATTACGAAAGCTAATAATTAATTATTAGAATATTGTAATAATCTTTTTATTAGGTCCTAAGTTTACTGTAGCCTTTTATGATTGTTATTTATTTTCTTAAAACGAAACCAGTGGACATTTGCATCATTTTATCTTTTAATCTCTGCTGCAGTAGTTCCTAGTATTTTTTTCTAGTGTATGGTAAATAACAGATCCTTTCTTCTTATTTTAAAACGTGACATTTACTGGCAACAAATATAATATCATTTATAGTATTTAGTTGACATGATATAGATTAACCAATAAAATTACAAAACGAACATAACTATCAACAACTACAATATTTTAATATCTATTAGATAAATATTATAAGTAATGTAAATTTCAACCAACTTTTTGTCTCTACCAGCAGTTACGGAAAGCTTGTATGAGCTTTACCATGCAATTACGAATATAACAATAGTATTTATAATTTATTGACTTTTCAAAGATTAGCAGTCTCCCTACTTACACGCTGTACTCTGTGTACATATATAATCTGTATTTCTCATTTAATCTGTGAACTCTGTAGTGTATTATTTTTGAGCCATTGGACAAATTATTTCTATCATCCTATAGGTAGTAACCAATTAACAATATTTTCTCAAAAATATTAATATAAGTTAAAATTACTCTATGTATAGGTTATACTAATTTAATTATTTCATATTACCAATTAATGTTACAGTTAAGTTATTTGATGAAAAAACAAATTAAGAAACTTAATTACAAAAAAAAAAACAAATTAAAATATTTTAATAAGTTAAACGTATTAAACATATCAAAATTGTAATGCTGAAGATGTTGAAGTACACGACAATTGCTTACTGCGAACATTTTCATTATCGTCATCACTGTTTAAACACGGTGGAAGATGTAATTTCTAAATGAGTAAACAAATTAATACATTTTATCATTAGTAAGTTACTAAACAATATAGTTTATAAACAACTAAAATTTTAATTATTAGAGATGTGAACACACTCGATTTTTAGGAGTTTTGTATAGGTAATTTTTATAAAGTGAAAATTGAACATTTTAAAAATATTTAATTTATATTTAAAAAATAATGATGTGTCTGACCAATTTTTATTGTTGTGTTATCACAATATTTGTTAAAAATGAGGTTCACGCTCTAATACAACTTTTCTCTGTATAATAAACATTCAAACAAAATATGAAAATTATAAGAATATTTACTGTGCTTGAACATTTTTTTTTTTCAATATGATATTTTGAAAGCCTAAAATTTGTGAAATTTAAAAATTTAAAAATTAAAAGTCTTAACTAAAAAAACTCCACACTACAGCATATATAGTAAATATACTTCTTTCATAATTTGTATAAATGTTGACTCTCTGATTACTAAGAGAGAAATTGTAGTTATAGAGTGTGAGCATATTTTAATACTGTTATAATGGGTGTATAGCATCCTCATAAAAAGTTTAGTATAAATGTAATTTGTTTTTTTAATTAATAGTATTATTGTTAAATTTTAATAATTATAATAATTTTAATATTAAATTATAAAAATAAATGATTAAAAAGTTATACGCATTTGAAAACGGCCAATTTCTCATAATTCTATACCTATAGTTCATCGTATGGTTGAAATATACTAGGTTATTGCAGATATACCCCACTTTGATGTTTTTTTTATGGTATACCTTTATGCCACCATTTTATTTATATATGATAATGATTTGAACTATTTGCAATAACCTGGTATATTTCAACCATGGTCCATCGGAACAGCTTCAATTAAAATATGTACGAGTTTTCAATTCATACATGATAATATTTTTCTATTTTTATGAATACCTAAGCTGATTTCATATTCTAATCACCCATGTATTCTAATCAAGGACAATTTTAAGTTGATGACCTTTTTTTTTGCTTATTTACCACGTTTTGAGAAGTATTTCGGAATTTAGTCTGCAAATTACAAATTGTTCAAATTTAGATTCGGCAAATTTTAAACTATTTTCGGTAATTTAGTCAGCAAAATTAGAAAAAAAGTTGATAACTTTTTTTTTTTTTGCTTATTTACTGTTTTGAAAGTTTTTCGGAATGTAGTTAGCAAATTATAAACATTTTTGAGTAATTTAATCGGAAAAATTAGCAAAGAAGTTGACCTTATTTTGCTTATTTACTGTTTTTAAAAGAGTATATTGGAATAGTCAGCAAATTATACATTGTTCAAAATATAGTCGTAAAATTATAAAAATACTCCCCCCCCCTCCTAAAAAAAATTACTATTCGGATCATCGTTGATTCTAAAAGACTATATATATGGAATTAAACAAGTAATATATGAAAAATTGACCATTTTAAAATTAATACTTTAACCAGACCTTCTTTTTTAAAAAAATGGAATGCAAAACTATGAATTTCACAGCCCTACTAATAACTATAAACACTAATAAAATATCAATGCTAATACCTCAACACAAATTTTTTTCCTTGTGAGTTTTGTAGCCCAATCTACAGATAGTGGTTCATATAAAAGTGTATTAAATGATGCTAATTTACCAATAATAAGTTTCCCATTATAATCATCACAAGAACTTAATTCCATTGGTTTAATAATTAGCAATGTATCAGCAAAATGTTCTATTCGACATTTAATTACCTAGTAAAAAAAAAAAATTATTAGAAATTTGATAATTAAATAAAAAAAATTCTTACGTCATTAACTATTTGAGCTCGAGTTGTCATAAGACATGTAGCATATGATGAACGTATGAGGATTCGAAGCTTGTACAAAAATTGAACAATATTCATATCATTACTATCCCAAATTGGTGAAAATAAATTATTTATTGTTATTCTTAATATACGTCTTTGTTCAACAGGAATTTTAGTACTAAAACCATCTGTAGTTATAATTTTATTAATGTGATCTAATAGTTCAGAGTAACTTCTACCTATAAAAAAAAGAAAAGAAAATTATAAAGTTAAAATAAATATTAACATTTTATACTTTAAACAAAATCATGCATTTTAAAAATTATAAATACTATGTTGATTGATATTTCGAAAATTGCTAAAATAAAAATAATATCAATGCTTTTGAAATGTAAAATAGAATAACTACCCTGTGATTTTTCGGTTGGCCAATAACTTATGTTTTGTAATTCATTAACAGGAATTTTTGTTGACATATCAAATGTATGACCGAAAGATATAGATGTATGACGTGGTTTAGAGTCATATATCGGATTTTGACTGTATCGCCATGCTATTTTAAAATCCTCAGCAATATCTACTGGTTGAAAACTCTCTTCTTGAATTAATTTTGGTAAATCATTTGCCTAAAACATTAATTTGTATAATTAAAAAATTACAAGTTACAAGTTAAATAGTATATATATAAGAGACTTCTAAGGACTGAACTTTACCAGAAAACCCAAAAATTGGCATAATCCAATCTGAAAGAATTATAATTTAACACTACCCCAAAATCTAAAAATGTATTCGATCAAGCATGACCCAAAAATTTACTCGACCCTGTCCAAAACAAACTAGGTCTAAAAATCAATAATTAATAAAGAAACTAAACCTAAATCTTAACCAGTCAGATCATTTATAAAACTCGCCTAATCACATAAAATTCTAGTATCTATATACAACTTTTTATTTGTTTTCGTTGTATTCTTCTCTTTTTCTCTTTCACCTTCTTTCACAACTTTTTGGGGTCAGCCACTCTTGTCTTCCACTTCCACTTAACTCGATCTCCCATATCCTCTTCACCTAACCTGCCTACCTCACATCACTCTCTATTACATTCCCTCATGTCTTTTTTGGTTTTCTTCTTCATCTATTTCTTCAATATACATTCCCTTTACTAATCTTACCACCTTTTTTCTCCTTAAAACATGTTCAAGCCATCTCAATCTATTCGCTTTCATTTTTTCTACTATAAAACCATTCTTATACTCATTTTATTTTCTCTTGTCACTCCACTCATCCACTTTAAGAGAATGCTACACAGAAAATTTTTAATGAAAAATATGCATTAGCATTTTTATCAAGTTATAAACATGTTAGAAACACAAAATAAAAATCAAATTATAACTAATAATGTTATCTAGCAACTAATGGAGTCGATTTTTGATATATGCATTTTTACATGTTTTATGAGCTGTTAAAATATAGATTTTGAAATTTTTTTAACAGCTTATAAAACTTATAAAAATACACATATCAAAAATTAGCTCCATCAGTTACTAAATATTTTTGTTCTTTATAATTTATTTTTTATTTCAACTTTCTACAATATTCTCAAGTTGATGAAAATTAATAATGAGTAGACATGTTTTTTGATAAATATTGTGGTTACATGACAATTAAAAGTGGTTTTGACACAGGTCTAATTTGAAATTACTTTTGAAATATATTTAAATATTTTTAATTTGTTTGATTTTTATTTTTCATAAAAATTACCTATACACAATCCCTTAAAAATCAGGTTAACATTATAATTTATGTTACACTCATTCTCAGTTTTATCTTCTTATTTAGTGCCCAATATACTAATTCACACATCATTGCACGTTTCACTACGATCTTATAAAATTTACCTTTTAACCTAATTCTTTCGTCACACAAAATACCTGACACTTCTCTCCACTTCATCCTATGTTTCTTATCTTCTTCGAAACCAACAGATCCTAAATACTTGAACCTCTCAACCTTACCCACTTTATCTCTATTCAACTTCATTACTTACCTTTCCCCATTTGTTCTGTATATAAATCATTGTATTAAATTATAAATATTTTATTTAATAATTACAGGACATTTTTTAATTACATTATAAACTATAATAGGTAAGTATTTTGTTCAAAATAATCAATAAACTATTTAAAATTTCATTCACCACAATAACAAAATAACTTACAATAATTTCAGGTTTTTTTTCAACATCGACTATTAAAACAGAATGACCACAAACGACACCTTCTGCTATAAAATGTTTTGTAATTAAATCAGCATTTCGACCATAGTTTTCTTCTTCTATATTAAATAACATAAATAATTCAAGTGAAATATCATAAAATAGTAATATGAAAAGCAATAAGATCTGAATATAAATAATATGATTTGTATAGGTAATTATTATTATAACAATTAGATAATACATGTCTGTAATTGTCATTGAAACAATACAAGTTGTTCTGATACCTATATGTTAAAAATAAATGTAAACTAATTTGTATTAATATATAAGTAGTTTCAAAAACAATACCTAAAAGAGCCACAGTGCCTATTGGAATGCCTCCATCTAAAAATAATAAAGAGTAAATTGTTAATATAAGTAGATAGGTATAATATGTGGATATACATATAGGTATATTAGAGTAGTATAACTATAATATTTTATCCTGTACTCATGCTGTCCTAACAAAATATAACCATAGGACATTTTTAGTCATATTTATAATTTTTCCTTACACTTTTTATAATTGATAGTTTAGTCTACAAAAAAATCAAAATATTTTATCAATGATGATCTATTATTTAGTTTCTTGGGCTAACATTAAATAAAGCATAAATAGGTAACCTATATATTTCAAATTAAAAATAATAGCACAGAATGAAATCTCGACAAAGAAAAATGTTTACCAAATATAAATACTTAAACATGCTGTAATAAAAGTAAGTCAAAATGTAATAAAAAGTTGAAATACAATATATGCAAAACAATTCTTAAAGTTACAACATGTGTACATATATAGGCTTGCAAGACGTCCCAATTTGACTAGTACAGTCCCAGTTTCATGGGCATGTCCATGTATCCTGCCGGGTCATTCATTTTGGTTATTAGAGACTGGGAAAATTTTATTTTATTGTAGGTATTATTAATTGCAGGCTTGATAATTATATAGTCTATAAAGTAGGTACTAGGTATAGTATTATATTCGTATAATAAAAAAAAACTTAGAATTATACATTTGTACGCTATAAAAATGTAATAGAATAATGACAGGAACAATAATAATTTATTATTATCTTATCACCTATAATTTATTATTATGTTATAAATTTTTGTCTCATGTCTGTCACCATTATACAAGTATGTGGACATAGGTACAAGTTACAAATGTTACAATAATTATTGCTTAATCTAATGACAGTGTCAATACAGTATCTATATCTTTTCTATGCCAGGAACTTCTGCACCAGTTACAAGAGTTTTTTCTCTAATGAATAACACTTGATTAAATTAATGAAAATACAATACGAGGCCTGATGGTGTGCAAAGTAAATTTTGGACTAAATTGCAGTGAATCCTACCTACGACCAAATCAAAACTAACACATCAATTTAAAAAAAAAATGCATTCAAATTAAAAATTTGTTACAGTAATGAGTACTGATTAATATAAATTAGATAAATAAAATGTAATGTAATGTAAACATGTTTTTTGTAATTATAAATTAAAATAGACTGCACAAGTATATAAAAAAAGATTATTCAATTACTCGATATTATTATCCCAGTTTGGTGATTTCATAATCTGGCAACCCTAAGAGTATGTATGTATGTATTGGTCTGTTTTGAAACAAATGCAATGTTGAACAGATTTTGAAATTTTGAACAGTACCTATTTTATACTTCTACATTTTATCACCCCAACTTGAAATAATATTGACATTAAACTTGTTCTTACCTAAAACCGCGTCTAGTGATATGATTCCTGTAGAAATAAGAATTTGGTTTTTGGTTACCGACGATTTTGTACCGGGCAGTTTTAAATTTTTTCTTTGGCTAATAGTTTGCAACTGCATGTTGAGAGACATTATGAAGAAATGTTTACTTTGTTACTCAGTTATAATAAAAATAATACGTAGGAAATGTAAAGATGTTCAGTTGAATCATAAATATCGCGTCCTTTAATGTTTATAAACATTAATAATTTGAATAACAAAATTAAAATAAATAATAATATCACAGAATATACATGATTAATATGATAATATTCTGATTATTGGTTCCTATCACGAACTAAGATTGTGAAGAAGTGGTTCCTAGTTGATAGGAACCTCAGGCAAACTGGCTACAACTCCCTATCAACAACGTGTTCGCTAAACGCGGTTGGAGATTCCACAAATTCTGCCATATTTTTTTCTACGTTCACATTACCACACGTTACCGCTTAACGTACACTACACCGCGATTTCAGTTTTGTTCACTTTTGTGCTCCGATTATCGTAAAACTGTATTCTGTGGTGTAATTACATAGAACATGGTGATATTGAAATCCCTATTTAAAATACTGTGTCCCGGGTCTAACGGTCGTTTAGTCGGCAAATGCCGCAGGGGCGTCATTTGGGGGGCAGGGTGTGCAATAACATCGCCATTAATTTAAAAAATGGCTTGCCTATGCACCACCACAATTATAATTGCGTGGATCAAATTTATTTCATAATGATAGTCCGTACAAAACTCGTCAATCATTAAGTACCTATAGAGTTCAACGATTTGGATGCAATAGATCAATAGAGAACGCCATACATGTGATTTTTATGGGATTCTGTATAGTAAATTTTTATGATATTTTAAGAAAAATAAAAATTTTGTCATATAAAATTTTCAAATAGGTACCTACGTTTTAAAAGTAGGTAATTTTAAAATAGGTCTGTATCACATTTTATTGTGCGATAACAAAATTTATCGACAAAACTGTTTTACGAGAAAAATGTATTCTCAGGCTGTTGTTCTAATTAGGAAACCAGTTTTTTTCATACAATAGGTATTGTAAATAAAATTATCTGTGTTCTACCGTCGTCTTTTTTTTCTATATCACAAATATAATTGATGTTATAAACATGAAGTATATAATTTTAGTCTTCATGGTTATAACTTATACCATCTGTCAAAATCATTATTCAATATATATGTCTATGGTAAAAATCCTCCAAAAAATTGTTTTTTAAAAAGGATGACAGCAGAACACAGATAATTGTATCTACAACATTGTATCAAATTTGGTTTCTTAATTACAAATACAACTCGAGAATAATTTTTCTCGCAAAACAGTTTTTTTACGGTAAAATAACGCAAGTGTTATGAATTATCTATGTATACTTAATCTATAAAACTGTGACGAACTTCTATACGTCTTAATTATTTTATTGTATCGTGAGCCACAAAACGGTATAGTGTGTTCACAGAATTCCATGGTGTGATTCCGGTACATGATAATATATAAACATTAAACATTTACCTGGTAACCTGGTACTATGCATGACAAAATCATAGACTTATAAAGATCTAAGATATAAGTCTATGGACAAAATAGATCTATTTTGTCATGTATGTATTCACTATTCACCATAGAATCACTAATCACTATTTATGTGACCACCACGGCTATAGATACCATGGTTGCGCAACGACCTATACCACGAATTATATAAATATATTTTAATTCGTGACCTATAATACTGAGATGCACCGGCAAATGTTCTTATCAAATTAGGCAAAAACCTGGAGACTACTAGCGCTCCTAAGGGTTTAACTCATTACCAAAGATTACAGATTAATTCTAGATTATTATTCCTATAAGTTATCCATAGAATAAGTATTTATGGTTATCCTTATTCGATGATTCTATGAGTTATCCCTCCCATAGAATAAGGATATTATTCCTGTAGAATTTTTAATCTAACTGCTAGATGTCACTGCATTTGGAAAGGTTTTTGTAATTTTTGATAGGAACATTTACTGGTCACGAATCATATTCTCTCGTCGTGCAACCGTAATATTTAATATCTATGGCCGTGGTGACCACACTCCATAATCACGTCGGGCCACCAAGAAAATAATACAGTAAATATTGTTACAACGTTCAAACGTCTGACGAGACAAACGTGAAACGAATCGACAAAAAATCATTAGTTTACTTCATTTTCTAAACAAAAAACAAAGCGTTGGTATAATATTATAATATATAACTACCTATATGTAATATATCAAATACCTGTCAATTGCCATTTGCTATTAGTAATACAATATTTATACACATATAGGTACCTAGGTATATTGTCTTCATAATAATAATAATAATAATTGTTTTGCTTTTGATCCAGTTGTAATATTTTGTATCTCACTGTATTTTCGGAACATAAAAGTATTACCTGGAATTATGTCGAAAAATTTAGGTGAGTTTATTAAATTCATTTTCTTGTGTACCTACACTTATCATGATAATTTTATGCGTTATTTTATGTTATGTTTCTCTCCAGTACAATGTCAACAACACCCGGATGCTCCGTTGATTGAAGATTACAGAGCGGGCGATCAAATATGTTCCGAATGTGGTCTTGTAGTTGGCGATCGAGTGATAGATGTTGGTTCTGAATGGAGAACATTTAGTAACGATAAAGGTGGCAATAGTGCCGATCCTTCTCGTGTGGGAGGAGCAGAAAATCCACTACTTAACGGTTCCGACTTGTCAACACTGGTTGGACCTTCCAGAGGAGATGCGTCATTTGATGAGTTTGGTGGCATGAAGTATAAAAATAAAGGTATGGTATGTTCGACCAATCGTTCATTACTTAATGCATATAGAGAAATTGGTCTTATGGCCGATCGTATAAATTTGCCAAGAAATATTGTAGACCGAGCCAATGTATTGTTTAAACAAGTTCATGACGGCAAAAATCTTAAAGGTCGCTCAAATGATGCAATTGCATCAGCAAGTTTGTACATTGCTTGCAGACAAGAAGGTGTACCACGTACATTCAAAGAAATTTGTGCTGTTAGCAAAGTTAGTAAGAAAGAGATTGGAAGAGTTTTTAAGTTAATATTAAAGGCTTTAGAGACTAGTGTCGATTTGATAACGACTGGCGATTTTATGTCAAGATTTTGTTGTAACTTGGGATTACCAAACATGGTTCAGAGAGCAGCTACCCATATTGCTAAAAAAGCTGTTGAATATGATATTGTGCCGGGTCGTTCACCAATATCTGTAGCAGCTGCAGCTATATTCATGGCTTCTCAAGCATCCGATGAGAAACGTTCTCAAAAAGAAATTGGTGACATAGCTGGCGTTGCAGAAGTTACAATTAAACAATCATATAAATTGATATTAGCAAATGCTACTTTACTATTTCCAGAAGACTTTAAGTTTGTAACTCAAATTCCTGATCTTCCAACGTCTTAATTATACCCATAAACTATGTATATATACCTATATATTTTTTTAGTCTATTATTAAATTAAATTACAATTTATATGAAAAAGTTCTAATTTATTTTTCATATTAATTTTACTGTATAATACATTAAGGTTTGGATTAAAAATTATTTATAACTATTATACTGTTTTAATTTGTTTTAAAGGTGTTCCTTTGATTTTTAGTGAGGGTAGTGAAGTATTATTTTAGATTTTTACACAGGTACCTAATAAATTGTATATTAATGAACATTAAAAGATTAAAACTGGTTAAAATGATAACTTTTTATTAAAACAAGGCTCATTCTAAAGCTCAGAAAACCTAGACGTGCATTTTAAAACCAATTTTTGTATAGTTGATTTTCTTATAATAAAGATTTAGGTATATTATGTAGGTATTTAGTATATTGAGTTATTGTGATATTACATGTGTTTTTGAAGTTTCAATTGAAAATTGAAAATTCAATGAAAAAATTGGATCTCGGTGATGATAAAGGAAAAGTATTTTTTCAGCTTAATGTCCATATTTTTGTGAATCTATGCAAGTTAAGAAGATGATACGACTACACAAGTGAATTTTAGTACTATAAAACACGCTCACTAAGATTGCAAATGATTTTGATCAGATTAAATTTAAAGTCAAATGACTTATTATCAAAATTAAAAAGAACAATGTTTTCGAGTGTTTTTTCGAATAATTAATTCCTAAAAGGGTTATAATTGTTTAAATATACTAAAAAAATGTAGCAATATATTGCACGACCGACTTCGTATTTGGAATAATGAAAAAAAAAACTCCTAGGTTTACTTGGAAATAGTGTTTTCTTTAATTTCAGTAATAGGTTTTATAGCTCTAAAATCAATCTAGAATCATTTATTTGTAGTCTCAGTAGACATATTTTTTTTAACAAATATCATGATTACACAACAATAAAAAATGGTATTGGCATGGGACTATTTTAAAAATATATTGAAATATTTATAAATAACTAGATTTTCATTTATCTTGAAATGTCATAAAAAAATGCCTACATAGAACCTCTTAATATTATACCAAATTTTCTTGGCACTACTCTCTACTCTAATGTTGAATAAGTTTAGACAACATTTGCAGTTGAGAAAATTCCTCAAAATAAGCTCTGCTAAACAAAATAATAAATGCTGCAAATAGGGGGTGGAAGAAATTTGCTTGTCACGTAAGATAGATATTAGTATTGTTTATATAAAATTTGAAAGCCATAATAAATCATATTTTATAAAACAGTTTTAAGCAGAGCTTTTAGATTTATACCTACATAATACCATTATTGACTATCTTTATATATATATATATATATATATTTCTTCTGTCCGTGTGTAATTATTCAAACTCTTAAACGATTGGACCGATTTTAATGAAATTTTTTGTGTTAGAGTGGGTCCTTGGATGGTTTAGATTCACAAGTGGACCCGGTAGGTGACATTGCAAAATTTTGTTTTAATTTTTTTAAGATTTTTTGTATATCATAACATATAACCCCAAAATTTCATCCCCTCTCTCACCAATATTTTCATAATATATATCATATTATATAAATCATAAGTACATGAATAATTTACCATTAAAACCTTCCGAGTTTATAAATAATTGACCTTCTGCAGAAGTTTGGGTACTATAGACGGTGCTGATGTCAAATTCTATGGTATTTGTATATATATAAAATATTTTCTAAAATTTTATTAAAATGGATTAAGCAAATAGAATATGTAAAATATTAAATACTGGGACAAACAAAGTTGCATAAGATGCTATGTTGTACCTATAGGTACAGAAGTTTCTATAAAGATTAAAACAAAATGATCTAATCTGGGCAAAGCCGGATTCAGCTAATATATTATATTATATTATTTTATAATATATAATCAATGATAATACTATTGCTATAAAAATGTTTTATAGAAATATACCTAACTATTTTTAAATCTCAATAATTAAAATAAATACAGTAGGTATAGAAGCCTAAGCGTGAACACAGGATGATTGATACAATCGCGTTATTAAAACAAAATGCCTTGGAACGGCTGTATATTAGAACATTGAAAATCAATCGGATTATTGAAACAAACCATCAGTTATTTGAAACAAGGCCAGGTTAGCAAAAAAGAAAAATATATAGGGTAATAAAGTTGCAGAGATGGATAGCATTGAAGGAATAGTTTTTAAAAATAGGGGGAAAAAGATGTTGGTGTTAATGGACCACATTTAGTTCAAAAACAGAGAAACTGTCAAAAAAAATGGGGAAAGACGATTTTGTTGCTACGTTTGAAAGTCGGAAGAAGTGAGAGAACATCAGTTTAATTAAAACACAAGGAGAACAGGGGATAGCCTGATTTCAGTGGAGCACAAACATGGTTTGATGCTCAGTGGCCAATACTGCCCCTAATATGTTTTCAATGCTTTAAGCAGTATTACTCTTATGAAAGCATAATCATAAGGTTACTTAACAAAGCAAAAAAAACAAACATCCCTCAATACTTATTTTTTAACAAAGCCTTAACACGGCAGATTTTAATACTTATTCATTAATAGTATCTATTAAATACGATATATGTATGTATATAAATAATTATTAAATAAATACAGTATGTATTTTTGTAACTAATCGCCTATTAGAAACAATCTGTCAATAAGACCACAATACAATAAAAAATCGGTAATAAGATGCTTCTACTGTAAATCTCTTTACAATTAAAACTTTGGAAAAAGGGTTTCAAGCAGGGAGACAAAATTGATACGTTAATATTTAAATTTCAATTACTCTATAAGCTAAACTATGTTATAAACAGTTTATATAACATTAGACGTTTAATGTGGTTTCACCAAATTTAAAGTTGGTGCACCGGAATTATTTTCTGCCCGCCTGGGCTGTCAAGGTGACACTGTCTGAGGTAAATACATATTATATCGTTCCACAATACATGTACGAGTATAATGAATATATTATACCATTATTATTTATATTGAGTAGGATTATTTATTATTATTATTAAATAATAAGATTATTAGGCAATTTACAACAAAAGAAAACCAATACTTTGGGAATAAAATTTTTTATTTCTTCCTTTTTTTTTTTCTTTTGTATATTTTTTTTTTTATATTTCTATTATGAAAATTGGACTTACAATTCACTTAAAAAAAAAAAAAAAAAAAAAACATTTTATAAATTAAATTTATAGGATTAGTATGTTCTTTCTGAGTTAGCTGTATAACCTTTTATTACAAAAATGAAATCATAGATCTATCATTGGTGGGAGGAGGGGGAAATGTATAAAGTAAACAAAGACTTAAAGTTAATAGTTATAAATGAAAATTATAAAAAAATCTAATATTTAAGTTGAATAAAATGAATAAATATAAAATTTAATATTAAATTGTTAACATTCTAATAACAAAGCATACACTTATATCAGCATTGCTTCTGCACAATATTACAATTACAAATACAATTAATCATTTTGTTCTCGTCCATAATATGCTGGATTATAATTTTTCTTGTACCAACAGAATTATGTTTTTATAAATTGATACTATTACATTCTGATTACATAAATGTATATTCTGTACTATTATAAGAAGAAAATGAACAACCCACATACAATTGAACACCTACAAATAAATAGCACAACTTTTTTTTTTATTTAGTTGTTAATTATTATATAATATTCATATATTTTAAATAATAATGATAAAAAAATTGACACAGAAAAAACATGCTTAATACAAATAAATAGCGTACAAGAACTCTCAAAACACGATTTGGGATAGATATATGACATAATATACGATTTATGGATTTTTTTTTATAATATATATATATATACACACACACACAAACATACGAGTATATATATATATATATTTATATATATATATGTACACATATATAATTTGTTTTCTAAAGAACACGACTATTATAATTTAGCGACCTGAGAAGTACACACAATTTCATAAACTTATGATGCTTAGTCTACATATGCATATTCATAAAGTATAAAATTTAACATTATTCATTAGCCGCCAAGGGTTTGTCATCTTTACACTCTGTGCTTTGCGGTTTGGAACTACTTTCTATTTTTTCTTCAGCTTTTGAATCAACAATCACATTAGCATTATCAATTTTATTAGGTAAAGGCAATGGTGGTTCAACAATCAAACCTATAAAAATATACAATATATTTCAATAAAAGTAGTAACTGCTGAATTGAAAATGTAAACAAGATATTTCCGTACTAGTATTTGATACAAAATAGTTATTGGAGGTTTGATTTTTGTTCATTAAGTGTTGTATAGGTGCACAATTTGGCTGCATCCGCATGTTTTGTGGAGGAGGCATTCGCTGTAAATGTTGAAATGTTGATACTGGCCTTTGAATAGGAGATGGATATTGAGGTGCAATATTACCAGCCATCGATCCACTATTGCTGTTGTTCATATTCATTCTGGGTTGCTGCATTAGTGGCTATAAACAAAATTATAGTTCAATTTGCTTATAGTTTATACCTGATGACAATTTTAGAAAACTTACTAATTGATTATTTTGTGATGCAGAAACTTGATAGTTATTATATTTGCTTTGCATAGCTTGATGAGTTTGTTGATTTGAATTCATTAATGATTTATTTGCTAAAATATGTATAAAATACATTTACAATCGCAATCATTTTAACATGGAAATAAAATTAACTCACTTTCAAAAAATTGTTGTCTGAATAGGTTTGAAGAATACATGGGATTTCCTAAATCTTGTTGATTAGATTTTTGGAGGTCATTAGTACCATTTCCGCCTAAACTACCCTTTATATAAGGGACTTGTCGGTACTAGTAAAATAAACAAGACATACAATTAAAGTAAATTCACAAAGTTACACAAAATAGTAAATATTAATAAAACTCAGTCATATTTAATAAATATTATTTACTATACTAGAGGAAATAAAATAGGCAAAATACAGAAAATGGACTTAAAACACATCTATCAGTAGAAGACGATGTAGTTTATTAATATTGATACCCAATTAAATTAATACTTTGATTGTATATTTCTTACAGAGCAAATATTTTTTTAAAAAAATGGATGTATTACACATAATTGGAATAGACTTTCAAAATTATAATTACTAAGTTAATTTTTAAAAAAACTTTAATTTCAAAAAATATTTCAATATTTTTTTAAATCAAACTTTCACAATTAATTAATAGAACCTAAAAATTAAATATCAGATAACTAATATGAGAATTGTATTGGAAAAAGTTCCTTTTAATAAAAAGAAAAATAATGAAAGTCAATAGTATGGATTTATAAAAGTAATTATAATTTATATTTTATACGATTGGGTGGAAAGATTAAAACTATGAATAAAAAAAAAAAAAGGCAAATAAGTGAGCATACACTATAAAATTAGACATTGCTGCAAGATATATAGTAAATGCTAACGAGTTATGCAGACATAAGATGTTTTATTTTATTATTTATTGCTACCTATGATTTGAAACCTAAAATATGTTTAAAAAAAATTTAAAACTATTAAAAATTATTATTTAATATATTAATTACATAAAGCTAATTAATATTATTTAAGATGATGAGCATCAACATGAAAAAAAATATAAAAAATCCAGAAATTATGACTATTAGACAGTGTTTGGAATCCTTTATAAGGCACAAGTCTACAAAGTAAAATATTTTTGTTTCAATTTTCACTTACAAAAATAAATTATATCTAGCTACCAACAGATATAATCGAAAAAAATGCATATATTTAATCTGAATTTAACGGTTTAATATGTATAGTTGCTCAATTTTTTCAAACAAATTTATAACAACACGAATAAATTATTTGTTTTCATATGTGGAAAATTATTAGACCAGTGCCCTATAAAGGGTTTTAAAAATTGTATTTGTTTACATTCACTTGCATTTAAAAAGAATAAGCTCACATTCACATTCTTTAAAAAAATGAATGTGTTCATCAATTGGTCATTTATTTAAATTTAATTTAAACGACTTGAAATTCATTGAATTCTTTAAAAATATAAACATTGTTCATGTTCAATTTGATAAAATCAAATGGTGTTTGTGTGCTGTTCATATTATATGAACATAACTGCATGAATTAATACATAATCAAACACTGCAATTAGTTTATTGTTTGCTTAGATATTAATGGAAAATTGTAATACAATGTTCACAATGGTATTTTTCTAGATACTGTCGGTCTTTATAATAATTAAAAAGTAAAAACATTTTTTAATGCCTTTTAAGTTTTAAAAATCAGAATTTAAAGATGTACTCAAAACCATTAAGAAAAATAAAGCACCAGGCCAGAAGAATTAAACACAGAATTTTTACAACAGAAGATGAAATAAAAAACGCTCTATACAAACTATTCCATCAAATATACGACACTTGGAACATTCTGAAAGACTTGAGTTTAGCAGATTAGTTATCTTACCACAAAGGCTGACCAGTATGACAATTTCAGGATATTAAGCTTGATATCACAAACAGCTAAACTACTAACAATAATTATAAGCCAAAGGATAGAAACTAGAATAGTGAAAAATCTTTAGGGTTTCTGTTAAAAACAAAGAAACCAGAGAAGTTATTAATTTAGGTCTAAGAATAATAGTTGGAATGCAAATTGAGAAACAAAAAAATCAACTATGTGGACCTAGAGAAAGCATTTTATAGCATACATTCGACAAGTCTTTTTAAAATTTTGGAAGAAACAAGGATTTTAAATATAGGCATATTTTGTATAAAACTTAATTCAACTACAACACTAACTGTCAATTGACTGCTATAATCCAAAAAGGTTTAATGGTGTCCACTTTCACCTGCATTAATTAACTTATATATTGAAAAAGCAATAAACAGCATAAATTTTGGTTAGATCAAAAAAGAAAAGTAGGAGAAATATTAATACCAATAATTCACTTTGTTGATGATATTGTAGTTCTCACAACCTCTGAAAAACTTACAAGCAGTGCTAAATGTAATTAATGAATACCACATTTATTAAAAGTAAACGCAGTGAAGACGAAAATCCTAGTAAGCTACAAGAAAAATATACCAACATAACACTAGAAAATAAAGAAATTGTCTAAGTAGACTATTTAAAATTCTTAAGCAGAATTATAACAGATGATGGGAAATCCATAAAAGTAATCAGAAGCAGAATAGGTCAAGTAAAAAATATTTTCTTTGGAAAAAAAGAAAAAAATTACCAACATTAAAAAATATGAACATAAACACTAAGAAAATGTTAATAAAAACATGTTTGGAGTGTGGCAATTTGAGTGCGAAACATGAACAATAAATAAAAAAGAGAAAAATTTGTTAGAGGCTCTAGAAATGTGGAGCTTAAAGAACATGGCAAACAGCAGGAAAACATGGAGGACATTTGTTGTAAATAAGTTTGTTATAAAAACCAATCTCTGAATTGAAAAACATAAAAAAAAAGTTTTAAATTATTATTATATGATTTACCAAAATCTTAATTTTATAAATAAATATCATTTAAAAATATTTATTATTTAATTTTAACATATTATACATAATCAAAATTATGAAAGTTAATAAATAAATACACATTTGTATTTGTAGAATAATTTTAGATTATTTTATATGCCAAACATATAAATATGGTAGAAAGCATAATATGTAATATGGATTAGCAATTTACTTGAGATGCATAATTTTGCATATTTGGTGGTGGAGCATTTTGAGAACCAAAAGCTGTTGGAATTCCGAATGTGTTTCCACTAGTTGCATTAGCAACCACTTGCGCTTGAAATGGAGAGGCAACATTTGGAAGGTAACCAGGATTTGCTGGTCCTGCTAAATATTATAAATGATGTTTAATATTATTTATTAGATCGGCATTATAATAAAAACTTACTCCCTGAATTAGTAGAATATAGTGATGACGAAGATTGCAGTGGTGCTGTTCGAGCATTATTTATAGAATTGAATGGTTGATTGAACATAGTAGATGGATCATACTGCACCATAAACTAAAAGGTGAAGGTTTAAGGATTAAGGAAAAGTTTTTTAAATTTAAAAAGATTTTAAATAATTTTACAGGTGAAGGTTGAGGTGTTGTAGCATTATATGTTGTTTTATTTCCAATTGTTCCAATTTGCTGTGAGGACTGTTTTACTTGCGAGGATGAAGAATTAGTACTGCTTGGTATTAATACTGGATTTAAATTTGTATTTATTTGCTGACCATTGTTATAAGGCTATTAAAAAACAATAAAATATTTTTTCTATAAAATCATTATTATATTAAATATTTTATTTTTATTAGTCTACATACCGGCCCTAATCGAAAAGGAGATATGGAAGACTGAAATACTTCCGAACCGCCTTGACCAGCTGGTGTAGTGGCATGAATAAACATTGATGGATTATATTGTGGTGAATTTTGATTCAAACCATTAGATTGAAGACCATAGGTAAACTGATTAAATTGAGACCGTGTGGCATTATTTATAACCTAAAATTATAAATTTTTTTTTTATAATTTCATACAATTGACTTCACTTCATTTTTAGATAAATAGATGACATTTATTATTGGACACTTTTAGGTTAAATTACATTTAACCTTTTTATTAAGTATAATTTTATACATTTTTATATCTGAACTATAATTATTTATATTTCAGCTTACGAACAAATACAGCATAAATACACTAATGGTGACTTACAGTTTGAGAAGGTTCCATCAAAGTTTGATAAACTTGAGGTGCAGATGGTGATGGCGGTGGCATTAAATGTTGTTGAGCGGAATTAAACAAAATAGCTGATGATGGAGATGGTCCCGGAGCAGCAGATACAAATTGTTTAGCCAACATTTCAACTCCAGTTTTATTATTTGTATTTAATATTAAATGTGTTTGTTGTTGTTTTAAAATATGAGCACCATACATATCAGGTAAACCATCACTATTTTCCATCATTATCTAAATGTAATAAATGCATAACTTTAAAAATAAGTATTATAGTATAAACCATGATCATCTAATTGTAGTTTTAGCATTAGATGAATATAATTATAAAATATCATATATTATTATTTTGTTTTATAGATATATTGAATAAATATATATTAATTATGCTTGAAATAATCTTTAAGTATTTATCATTAACATTACCTGTAAGTTCATATGTGTTGCTTGAGTTGGTATAGTATTTGCAAGCGGTGTCGTTGAAGTATGAGGTTGAGGAGTAGTAGAACTGAATACATGGGTACTGGTTGCAGACTGTTGTTGTTGCTGACTCAATGGGGGCGATAATGTACCCTGCGGTTGAGGTTTAACCTTGAGAGAAATATCAAAATATTATAAATGATATATTACCTCATTGACAGCCAAGTATTTACCTTGCATACGTTTGTGGTAGCAGCATTTGGATCTTGTTTGAGTTGACCGGCAGCAGCCATGGACACTGGAATGTATGAGCCAGTAACATTTTGTAACTGTGGTGCGGGACTAAAATTTAGAAAATACAATTGAGTATAAATTAGTATAATAAAAAAAAATACACATTATTAATGGGATTATACCATATGGTGTTAAAAAGCAGCTATGAACAAACTTTAAGATCTACGTGTTAATTACAACAAAAAGTGTCACGTACCAAAGTACATACCTGTACACTTGCTGGTTATGAACTCTTTGTTCATCGATAACAGAAATTTCAGATTTATCATGTTGTCCAGTACTCGCAGTACTATAAACTGCTGTATTAAAAGCATTTTCAGAAATATTTTGTTGGACTTGTTGGTTAGATTCTGGTTTATCATCCCAAACCTATAACAGAAAATAAATTACTAGGCTCGGATTTTAATACAAAATACATTTTTTAGTGGGTGATCTAGGTCAATGTTTTTAAGTACAATATTCAATTCATACATCAGAGAATTAAAAAATGATACTTTTATTACATTTTTTGAGTTTTTTTATGTACGTTATATATAATATGGTAAAAATAAAAATGATACTTTTATTATGTATGTTATATACGATATGGTATAAATATGCAACAACGGCAGGCAAATAACCAATATAAAACTAATTTTACATAATTTTTTTAATTTTTATATATTTCGTCATTTAATCATATTTTTTAGAACAATAAAGTCCGTGCTCTAATAATAACTATTATACATCAATTCAAAATTATTTAAATTTTGAAAAAATTCAATTTACAAAAAAATAATTGTATTAATATGTACTTGGAATTCCCCACTATATGCTAAATAAAATAGTATCTATAAATTATATATATATGATGATTTATTTTATTGTGTTCTCCTAATTATCTTTATAAATATTCATATTTTAATAAGATATTTATTTTACTATATTTTTAGTAAGTTTTTTTATCCTAATTTTCTGATACATAATATTTTTCTGAAAATGTTGATGTATAAAATATATATGTATTGAATAAATTATTATTTATAAGCTTTTAAAGTTTATATAGAATTTTATTAAAGGATGGTGGTTTCGAGGAAGCTACGAAATATAGAAATAAGTATGGATGATGAAGTGGAAAGAAGGATAATTTTATAAGAGTGGCACAATGATGTATAGATCAGAATCAGAATATTGGACAGTATATAATAAGAAGATAAAAAAGAAGACGAGTGTAGCAGAGAAGAGAATATTAAGATTGATGAATAGTGAATAGAGAGGACAAAATAAGGAATGAGTATATATAAGAGATAGTATTGGAGTAGCTTCGATAATTGTTAAAATGAGGAAGGATAGATTGAGATAGCTTAAACATGTTTTACGGAGGGAAGAGACAGGTAGTAAGATTAGTAAAGATATGGGAGATTAAGTGGAAGTACAGGATTAAGGTGGGCAACTCCAAAACAGAAGAGACTAAAATTTAGATAGGAGGGATGGGGAATACTATACATACCACACTATTTCACTCTTTTAATATTTAAATGCTAGTAAATAATTAACTGATGGTTCAATACTCAATATTGATACAACACATTTTTTAGAATATAAAGTCAGAAATAAATATAGGTTGTCATTTAAGGAAAGTATAAAACCTAAAATATAGTTTAAAATTGTTAACTTCTTTTAAAAAATATAGTGACACAAGTATCTTGTTTCCAAATTTAAAAATTATATATTCAGAAAAAATTAGGTGAGCACAATAAAATAATTACCCTTGTTAATCATATTGACATATTGTGTTATATATATATAGAGTATAAAATCTACAAATATATACATAGACACAAATATTATGGCGTTTTAATATTATTTTGTATTATGGTAAAATAAATTTATAAATAACCTTTTTCGTGCCAGCTATCATGGATTTTAAATCACTTGCAGCTAATGATGATGGTCCAGTATGAATTGATCTAGAATGAGAGGTCATGGTAATAACATCCTTGTTTTCTGCAGATAAATGGCCACCACTACGAGTAAAATCAGACTCAAAATCACCAAATCCCAGATTTAAATCAGAACTTTCATCATTCTAAAATGTTTAAAACAATATATTAAGAATAATTATTGTAAAGTAAATACAATAAGGGGGAATCCCATTTTAAAACCTATCACATTTGTTTGCATATGTGGATGATACAAATAAATTATATATTATAGGTATACGTTTTTTAAAGTATTGGAATAATTATTTATATACATACATTTATTATGACTCAAATTGGCTCTATAAAAAGGTAATTTTTCTTCTGTACTGGGATGTGGGCATATAAAATTTATATGTATCTAATGTGTTTACTATAAACAAATTCTGCAAAAAGTTTATTTTCAGTCTATTATCGCACAAGAGTTTAACTTTGCACAGGAATCAAACCAGTCTCTCGCTTGATACTATAATACTGGTGGCTCCTTTTATTACCAATTGTCAAGTACACTTAACAGAATCTTAACATTACTGATACTAATCAAGACTACTATGATTTTGTTATTTCAATAAGTTAAAAATGTATGTATTATCTTTTGTTTTTTAAAAAGACATTTGACTTTATCTTGATTTTTAAGGCATTTTAAACATACAATACAGTGTGTCTAATTAATAATCAGACTGATTAAATTTTAGAAATATAATAGATGATAAGGGTTGAGATTATTTTTAAATTTATTTATTTGAGTTGTCATCTGTTGTTTATGTGCATCAAACTAGTATGGTGTATTGTAATTTTACATTACTCTCTATCAAATAACGTGTCATGAAATTGTAACGAAACAAAAATCAAAAAAATTTCAAGTAGTTCACAAAAATGCAATCGAAACCTTTTTTATACTGTGATGAGTGATTATTATATACATATTCTTTTGAAGTCTAAAAATTGTATGATAGTTAAAAATCCATAAATGACAGAAAACAACATTTTTTAAAAGATGCAAATATTACTATAAGACTAGCTAAGTATAGGTGAATATTAAGTGTTATGAAACATTTGGAAAAATAATTATTCAAAGTCTGAATGCCGAAAACTAAGTTCGTACACTCTCACAAGTGTACTGATATGTTCACTAGTTTTTGGCTAAAAAAAAAAAAAAAAAAAGTGTGTATGAATCATTTATAATTTTCTCCCATTTCTCTCTATGTGATTTTTGTTCCAAAATTAAAAATTCTATTTAAACATTTAGAAAACATTAGATGCATTGAAACCAGAAACAAGAGTTCTATAAAGTATTTAAAAAATGAACCTCTAGAAGTCATTTTAATACTCTAAATATCCAAATATTGTATCCATTCCGAAAAAATGTATTTTGAATAAAAATAAATAATATTTTACATATTTCATTATTTTTAATTTTGAACATCTAATTGGACACAATTGATCAGATATTGCGTAGTTCACACATAATTACAGGTTGATTATTGTAATAAATCATGAATGATAACTTCAAATACAAATTTTTAATACAAAAATAAAAATAATTTACACACACAAGTTATAATATTACATCTAAATAAATTAACTAGTTTTATTATTAACTTATTTTGTAGAATTTTGTTTAACATTATTTATTGTTTATGCAAAATTTATATAATGCATCATTCATGATAAATTAATAGTTTTTGATTGAAATTATCTTTAAAAACGTTTAAAATCTTTTTAAGAAGGGCCATCTTTAATTGGTAACAGTACACTGTGTCCATAATTATACCAGGCCACCAGAAATTTTCCTCAGTGTCTCATGTGTCAGTTTACCCCTGTGTTTATAGTAGGCCAATTACTATTTAATAAGACACTATTTTACTAAGTAAATAAAATGTAAAACACGCAAGGCACGTTTTATATCTGGCTACATTGCATTTCATGAGTATCATCAAAGTTCAATGACAGTTCTGGTCGTAGCGATGATGAGTTTCCACTTTCAGCTGTCACACTCATACTGATGGGATTGAGTGTAGTTCGACGAAGGATGTACAGAGATTAACACATTTTGCATGGACAATCTCTCATAAAATGCAGTGTACCAACAATAAATCAAATCCTAATACACACATTTTATTTTTTTACGAGTATAATCTTAATTCATGGCCAGAACCACATATTCTTCTTTTCAATAAAATAATTGTGTTTACCAGCAAAATAAATAGTAGACAGCTTTACACAATGACAGACATTGTATAATCTGTGCTCAAAAAAAAAAAATATATATATATATATATATATATGATATTATTAGTATACTATTAAGTTTAAAATAAAACCAAAACTTTTAGTTTTAAATTTCAAATCTGAACTTTAACTGAAACACGGTAATTGGTATTGGTATGTGAACAAAATGGTAATAACTTTTCTTATAAACATTTTTAATTACATTTGATTAAGTACATACTGACTCGAAAATCAAATTAAAAATATTAACGTAATATAACGTAATTCATCGCATTGTTGAGATTTACGATTTTTAACAACTTATTATAGGTAATAACTAGCCCTTAAAATTATGTGTAGTATGACACACTTTGTGTAGTAGGAAAAGTTCAATGTGTAGTACAAAATTAACCAGTGTCTTCTTCTCCTTCGCCTTCTCTCCCAACTATTTGGGGTCGGCCACAAAATTAACCAGTGTGTTAATCAAATTAGGCAATTCTCCATTTCTACATATTATAATTTGAATGATAAAATAAAAAAAGGTCATGCAAAGAAAAAAATTTGATTAAATGTGTAATATGAAAATTAGAATATTTTAGGGCCTGGTATTAACTTCCTTATAAAATGTCCTACCTGACCTTGAAAATGGACAACCATAGGGAAGAGAGGGTTGCTAAAACCCCAAAAATTTAGATACACGTTCTTGTCAACTGCAAAGCAAGTCTCGTGGACTTACATAAAAGTCTGTAGAATAGTATATGATAATAATAGTCGGACTCTAAACTAAAGTATGTTATACACTCCGGTATATAATCTACTAAAAGAAACTTTTTTGAGTATTCTCTAGAGGCACATGTTTTTACCCAGTCCCCCCATGGACACCTGTAGATAGAAGTTTTAAGCAAAAGGGGGGTAGCCAAAACCGCGTATAAGTTACAATAAACATTTTTATTTTAAAAATTTAATAAAAACATAAATTAATACGTATACACAAAATTATTATAATATAGTATATACCGTCAATATTAAGCAACAATATTATCATAGAACAGAATATAATATATAATCTCATATAATAAACAGCAACATAAAATGATTATTCTAACTTTTGCTGTTCCTGTAAAAAGTCAAATCAATAAATGAATTTTCAAATTAATGCATTTTCAAAATTAGATTTTTTGAAATATAGGTAATCGATATTAGTCATTGTTCATTCAATGCATTTTGCATCCGATTTTATGACATACATATTATGCAACTTGCTTTTAAACAGGGAAATAATTTACCTACAATTTTAAAACTAGTAACTATCAAATTTTTTTTTTTTAAGTACTAAATTTTTGCCTATTAAAAAACTGAATTGTATAGTCCTTTAAATATTTATAAAATTATGGTTTTTATGTGTTAAATAGGTATTGTAATTTAATAATGAAACCATAAGCAGTCAAATATTAAACTATACAAGTATACTATATCAAATGATATAGGTACCTAAAGAAAAAATGATATAGGATTACCTAAATATATTCTGAAAGAGAACCTACTCATTTTGAAAAATTGGTCATATTACTCTTACTAAAAATGTCTAATATATAAAGATTTAAAAATCATCAAAAATTCATTAAATATACCTTAAAGCTCATCATCTGTACAGCTTCATTTAATTTTGAGTCTTTGCCATCAGAATTTGAAGATTTGAATGCTCTAAAGCAATTATCTTGAGTATCTTCATTAAAGTTACATGAATCTAAATTTTAATTTATTTTATAATTTTATTAATTTTTATAATTAATAAAAATAAAATATTTTTACCTTTTTCATTGCGCTGTTTAATATTTGAGCTATATTTATTTTTAGATTCTCCACACGGTTTTGATTTATAAGTAGTATTTTCAAATATAATCGTTTCCATTCGTTGAGAAGAATCAAGTATACCATTTTCCATTACCTATTGTAAATTATATAGTAAGTATTGTGAATTTTATCTAAATGATTCAATTACTAGTTAAAATATAAACTCTAAATAATTAAGTACCATATACAATATACATACATTGGGAGATCCTTTTTCTTTATTTGAAGTTATTCTTTGAGATGTTTGTCCAGGTATTTCTTTTATTTCAGTTAAACTAAAATATAATACGTACATAATTATATAATAATATTATTATAAATAATTATTAATTAAGTAATATATATAATTACTTTTATACATATAATGATATACAACATTATACATAATGAAAAACTAATGTCAATAAAAAATTATAATAACATATCTACAATAACTAAAGTTTTAGCAACAAATCTTCAGATAATGTAAAAAAAACCCAACAATAATACATAAAACAGAAAAATAAATATAGATAGTTATTTAGAATGAATATGAAATTGTTAACATTGTTTTTTCATTACATGCGTATATTTATTATTTATAAATAATCATCATAACAGAAAATATAAAATTATTTTTTAACTAAATAAAATGACTATCTAAAATAGTTTTTATTATTATTAAAACTCAATTTATTTGAATTATTGATTCATTTACTTTAAATTAGTAGAATATAATAAATATATTCTATTAATTTTAAATAAATGAATCAATAATTCACAAAGATAAAGTTTTAGTAATAACAATAATGACAATTATTTGTCTTGAATATTACTATATTCTATATGCAAATACCTGTTAGCTCGGTTATTTGATTGTGGAGCAACTGGTTTATTTACATTAGGCGACTGTGCTCGGAGTGCATGAGTTATTGGTTTGTCCCAAGCATTTGTTGAGGGAGGTGGCGGAGGATTATTGCTAACCATAACTATAGCATCTGTAACAAAACATTTAATAGATTATAGATAATAACTAATAAGTCATAATCAATTAGTTAATAATATTATGTTAAGATATTGATTTTTTTTAACCTTTAATAATGGGAGCATTTGAGTCATCTTGACCAATCTGAGGCTGACTTTTTTGTCTCTCATACCTCTGATTAGTTTGACCAGGTTTAACCATATTATTATTTTGATTAGATCTAGATGATGACTTAGGTTGATCTTTCCGATTAGTTTGATTTGTTAAACGTTGACTTTTTTGTTGTGAATCATTAGATTTTCTCTGGTCATCTTTTTTGTTAGATCGTACATCCTGAGAAGAACTTCCTACAAAGACATTTTATTGAATAATAAATGATACTAAAATGTTATCTTTTTATTAGATTTTATTAAATCTTTACCTACCCCCATAATTATTTTTAGAATCGTTAGTGGAAGTAGTTGAGGCCAATTTTTGACCGGATTTTTCATTATTACCAGATGATTCTTTAGACTGATCTTTTTTATCGTAATTAGACCGTTTTTCTCCTCTAAAATAAAAAAAAAAAAACTATTATCAAAATTGAAAATTATATATACAGATTTACAAATTACCTTGAAGATGATGCTAAATATGTCCGACTACTTTGTCGACGATTACTACTTTTTTGTTGAGCTTCATAATCACTAGGTTCACTAACTGATTCCCAATTATCTTCTTGTTTTTGACTATTTAAAGGTCTGTTATTTTGTCTTGAACCAAATCGATTTTCTCCACTTCTACGGTTTGAATCTCCAGACATTGCATATGAATCCATTTTAGGTTGTGTTTTAGACGAAGAATTTTTACTTCTAACAGAACTAGAATTTTGATTTGATTTGTTTTTTTCAATACTTTCATCAACACTATTTTTTTGACCACTTCGTCCATTTATTATGCGTGATTCTATGGTACTCAAACGTCCTCTTCCTCTCGGTTCAGATCTCTGACCATAACCACGTAACGTGGATTTTTCAGAATATCTATCATTTTGTCTGTTACTACCTCTGTTTCGATCATCACCACGATTTCTGTCATCATTTCTATTACGATCTTCACCACGATTTCTATCATCATTTCTATTACGATCTTCGCCACGATTTCTGTCTTCGCCACGATTTCTGTCTTCACCGCGATTTCTGTCTTCACCGCGATTTCTGTCATCACAGCGATTTCGGTCTTCACCACGATTTCTATCATCACCTCGATTTCTGTCATCACGTCGTGGTGGACCTCTGGACCGTGGACCTTCTTCATAAGACTCTGGCCATGCATTTTTTCTATTTGACCCCGACCTGGAAACTGTTCTAGAATTGATACTCTGATGATATGAACGTGATCCAACATTGCGATCAGATCTCATGCCTTTATGATGAGATAATGTAGAAGTACCAGAATTGTTTTCTAATGATGATTTTGGTTCTAGAAATATTTTTACTATTAGTTGTTTCTATTTTTTGGATATCTACTTTCTCCAAGTAACAGGAGCACCTATATTGTAAATATTCCCCCATTCCAAAATTGTCAATGAACAAGATCATAAATAATCAAAATTATATCACAAATAAAAAACCAAATCATAAATAATCAAAATGCTCTGGATTTGATAAAAGCCCATCTGTTCTACAATTCTACATTATTCGGCAATTTCAAATTTAATAAGTCTGCATATAATTCATTAAATTCCTTTATCTAGCTTAGAAAACAACTACATTAGCAATTCTGTTAAAATTATTTGAAACATTTATTAATTATTTTCAAGAATAACTTCTGCGCTCCTGTTTCTTGAAATTAACTAAAAAAAATGTTTAAAAATAAATCTAATAAAAAATTCTAGCGTAAATACCTGATGATTTGTTGTCATCGTCATTCTTTTGTCCAGTTTTTCCACATTTAGTTTCTTGTTCAAGTTTGGATTGATTTTGATCTTGTAACATTTTATTTTTATTTGTTGGAACTAAATCCCAAACTCCAGTTTTGGCTTTAGTAGACAATTCATCACCCTAAATTATTTTTAAGGGTTAAAATACCAAATTTAAATACTTATTATTAATCGAATAAATGTAATATAAAACACGGAAATTTAATGCGGGCAATACAAAAAAAAACTTTATAATAAATATATAAACATGCAATTCAAATTATAAAACAATATTTTTCATTCTTTTAAAAATATAAATACATTTTATGGTAAAATTAAAAGTACATCTGTATATAATACGTACAATATAAATATATCATTTTACATCAAAATTAATTAATTTATAATTTCATTTAGCAATTAGACCAAAAATTATTCCGATATATAATATGAATACAAAACATTCAAAATATCAATGGTTCAAAAAAGGTATGTCACGATACAAGAAGCACGGAGACGCAGAGTTAATATTATATATACTTTTATTTCTAAACTATTGAGAGTTAACTAACTATAATATAGCATGTTTATATTATTGTATCCACAATTAAAATTTGATATTGGTATAATGTTCCAAGACCAGTTACACGTTACAAGATTTAATATTGAAAAACTTTTAGTGAAACTTGAAAAACCCTAAATTTGATTATTGATCGTCCACATTATTGAATATCATTTTTTTTAAAACAAATATCAATATAAAAATTTATTCCAAATATTTTAACAGTAATTTTAAATATCCTGATTCAATAATAATGACAAAGAAAATCCTGATAATGGATTTTAGCAAACCCCAAAATTCAATTTATAGCCTATATATAATGTATTATATAAACATAGTACAAGTTTATATTTTCTGGATTGCAAGAACCAAAAAACATGCTAAGAAAATATATATATGTACATTTATAAGATAACATTATAGCTTTTTATTAAATTTCATGTGTTAAAACGTAAAAACTATATGTATGGATTATTGTATGAACACCAATTGACAAGATAAATATAATTTTATTTTTGAGTATTGTTTCATAGATTTTTTGAAAAATTCAGATAATGGTAAGGCCATTTTACATTTGATTTGTATTTTCTATTTACCATGTACAGCATAGTTACTAGTTCTTCATATTTTTTTTACTAGTTTTAATTAATAGAAATAAGGCTATCAATGATTAATCATATAATCGAAAATTTTCAATTAATCGTAATAAACAAATTTTTTTTAATCAATTCTATCGTAATTATAATAAAAAAAAAAATGTATAATGTCAAAATGTACATCTCTGTGTGCATAATTGACAACAGGAAATTTACGATATGACATTATTAGTTTTGTAATTACTAATTTTTAATATTACAGTAAATTTACCTACTATACATTTTAAAAATGAGAACATTATTATATTATGAAACACTTTTATGCAAACTATTAAAACGGATTTTAAAGTGATTTTTTTAGAGTTAAAACACCTATTATAATTAATACAATATTATAAAATTATATAATTTATAGTTAAATTTTTGGCGATTACTCAACTACATAGATTATTCATTTATTGACAATTATTTAATTATTGACAATTATAAAATTAATCGATTATATTAAAAATTTAAATAATTAATAGATTATTTATAATTACCCAGCCCTAATAATTATATTTTATTACCAACTTTGGTTTTTTCTCATATTTAAACAAATTATAAGTATTTAATTGGTTAAAAAAGTAATTAAAATACATACAATATGAATAAAATAAACTCCTCGTAAGTTTTTAAAAGTTATACAAACATAAATCATACAAAGTGGCTCCTTGTAAACAGTGACGTTCCGAAGAAAGTTTTTTGGCGAGGTGAAATGTAAAAAAAATAATAATACTTTTCTTCAAAACTTAAGTAATCAACTTCTTTCCCTTTATGCCAACTAAAATCATAATAATTAATAGTATGCAGACTTAAAAATCTGAAAAATACTTAATAGCTGCATAATTTTCTGACAGAATTCCAAAATACTTTTTCTACTATTTGCCGACTGCTTTCCAAAGTAGGGGGAAGAACGCCCCTCCTTGGGACGGCCCTGCTTGTAAATGATAGTAGACAGAAATAATAATAAATAACGGTAACATACCATTCTCAGTATAATACAAAATTATATACAACAAATAATTAAATTCATAATAAATTGTGACATTACAAGGATAAAAAAAAAAAAAAAAAAAAAATTTAGGATTTAATAAACAAACTGCGCTACTACTCAATTTATTAGTTTCAATAATTTAATTCATCATAAGTTATTAACTATTAAACATTTTTTTAATCTGATGGATATAATATTTACATTCTATCAATTATTGATGTACATACTTGATCATTCTTCTTTGAATCTTTTCTTTCACTTTTCACCAATTGATTCAAATTACGTTTTGGTTCGTTGGTTAATTCACAAGCTTCAAGTTTTTCTTGAGTTATAGGACCAGGTATATATTTTTTACCCTAAAATTAAATGAATGTAAACAATATTTTATTTCAATTTAGTAATAAATATACTTACATATTGGCTTGATGAATTCACATCATCCTTATAGAAATCTTTACCAAGAGATTTTTGTCCCCAAGAATAAGATTCGTCATCAACTTGCCTATATAAAATAAAAAAAGTTATATAATAATATGCACATTTAACCCTTTCACTGCTATATAGTTTTTTGCATTGTTACCCTCCAGGACTGCATAAAATTGAAATTATTTTTTATTTCCAATTTTTAAATATTCACATTTTCAAAATCATTCAGTCATTAATTGAAGACAGAAATTTAAAAGTCAATATTGACCGAGATACTTAATTTTTGAGGTCAATGGTTCCCAAAATGTCAAGATTATCGGATAAGAGGTAAATGGAATGAAATAACGTATCTTATTGGAATATAATTGGTTAAACATATTTTATTATAAATAATAATTTTAAACTCGAATCATGAAACGTAAAATATGCGCGCAATTCTTATATTACCAATAATGAGATAACCTATTGAGAACCTCTGATAAAAGCAAAAATGAAAATATTAATTTACATCATGGAACAAATCGTAATTAAATTAAAATTTTTTTTTTTCAAAAAATTTGAAAATTTATTGCCCATTGATTAAATAGATTTCACATATATAGAACGAATAGATAAAGATTTATATGCTTTGACGAGTATACTCGTCCACAGCACTCAAAGGAATAATAAAACCAAACCACTGTTAGTTAACTTACACATTATCCTTTTCAATTTCTTCTGCAGGTTCTAAGGAATCTCGAGAATGGTATTTTGATACTTTTGAAAATGTTTCTTTTTTATCATTTCTATCAGTTTCATAATTATCATCACCTGATTTTTTTAAAATGCTTCCAGAATCCTTATAAAAATTTAAAAATTAAAATTGAATTTTATACAATTTTTAACTAAAATACCAACATTTCTTTTAAAATCACGTTTGTGATCGTAATTTTTTCTGTTATCATCAATTCTTGAGGAGTAATCATTATGTGTATATTTATCATTTTTATCTTTGGGATCAGAACGAGTTTTTTCTCTTCTATATCTATTTAAAAAAAAATCATATTAAAAAGAATAAAACTAAATCATTTATTAATATAAAACAATTATTATTTATATATTTTAGCAGCATATCCACCAACTATTCTTTTGTATAAAATATAAATGAAAGTAGGATTATATATTATATAAATAAAACATACCTATCAAATTCTGATCGTTTATCACGTTTCAAGCTTGATGATTTATTTGTATGATCATCATCAATCCATGAATCACTTCTATACTCCGAATATCCACTACTACTCATATCACTGTCAGTGCGACAAAGTGGTTTTATACCTTCTATAAAATATTATTAAAATTGTAAAATAGTCAAATTTACATCTTGAATTATTTAAATTTACTTGTAGAAGAAACATTTTGAACTTTATTTGTTGAGTCACTACTTTGTTCAAATTGTTTTTGCAGTCTTGGAGGTAAATACTTGTTATTCATTTCTTTAGTGTCATTAGTTTCATCATTTTTATCTTTTGAGAATTCAGATCGGGATTTTGATGAATCATCAATGTTATCCTATAACATATAAAATATCGTAGTTCTTCAATCTATTATAAAAAAAACTATTAATTATCAAAACTTTTAAAAATACTGGTTAATTGGGAGGGAGACAAATGATAAATCATTGCTATTCATAAAAATTCTAATGCTTTGTAATATATATATATATATATATATTTATTACTGTCAAATACACTATCAATATATTTAACAAACAATCCAGTGCAAAAATAAATTTTGAATAAACTGAAAGTATGAATATTTAGGTCTTATTGGTCCTTAAAATCCATCAATTATTTATATAATAGTCCAAAATTGAGAAAACCCAATTATAAAATTTTTACATAATTATAGTAATATAGTTATATCATTTTTATACTATTCATTTTTTGTGAATTATGTTAAATGAAAACAGTTATCAAATCCATTATGCATAACTGTCAATCCATTTGGTTTAACATATTATAAATTGTAGTTGTTGTGGTATTATTCACAAAAGATAATGGGTAAATACTAATTTAAAATAAAGTATTTTAGTATCATCCGATTAGTTAGAAAAACATAGCATGGAACTGACCTTAGAACAAAGTATAACTAACCTTACATTCTATTTTCAGATCTAAAATTAAGACTCTGACTAATATCTCAAAATGTAAAAAAATATATAAATAGCCCAAAATTGAGAAATATTATCTTGAAATTGCTATATGTTGTTTTTTCTAATATACACAATATAGTACGGCAAACGAAATTAGAGCCACGATTGTCATGAAAACAGTGAAGAAATTTTGTCAGGTTTTTATAAACTGTTTCATGCCAAAAGTAATATTTAAATTGTTGTTTATATGAAATACAGAATAAACACAATTATGTATTTATATTTAAAAAATAAAAATCGTATTAATAATAATAATACGAATGTTAGACTAACATGCATTATGCACAATATTTAAATTTGAAAAATGTAGAATCCCCGATTCCATAAAATTCCTTTACTGATCATTTTGCTGGCCGCACTTTAGTGTCCATTTTAAGTCTTTAGGATTATTGTTTATAGAATTACTAAAATATTAAAACTAATCTAATTTGAGGAAATTATGTTGGTAAAAGGTATTTCGGAAAATTGAAAAATGACTAGGTGTTTTGGGTAGACATAAAAAAAAAAAAAAACAACATTGTAAAATCAAAATTAAGAGATGGAATTCTCTTTACACCAATTTAAATGCTCATACACCACACATAAGGTTGGAATAATATAATAAGAAATATTATTCTATATAAAATACAGAACATTTTAAGTAATCATTAATACATATATAAAATCTTTACTTTATTATCATTATTTTCTCCATCAAAACGTTTTAATTTAGTTGCTTCTTGTTGTTGCATCTCAAAACGTTTCATTTCTTCTAATTTTCTATCTTTTGCACGTTGTAAGACAGCATTTAATTCTTCATTTACACGTGCTCTTCCTAGAGACTCATCATCATAATCATCATCAATTTGTCGTTCTTCCTAAATTGTATATTTCATTTAATTTAACATACATCACAATACTAAAACTATTTTAATAATAAAAATCTAACTTGATGCGATGGTGGCCTATAATATTGCATATAATCTGCAGTATAGGGAATACCATTAATGTTCATTGGCACAAATATACCATCCTACAAAATAATAATAATAATAATAATAATGTTTTTCATTTGACATTCAATTTTTTTTTTAATACCTTTAAATTTTGAACCAAACTAGGATCACAATTAACGATTTTGTTGTTGAAGTAACCTTTTGCATTATCAGATTTAATTCTAATATCTCCATTTAATGTTTGTTTATTTGATTTTTCATTTAATTGGTCTTCATCATCACTAAAGTCTAATTTTTTACTAAGTAAAAAAAAGAATAACAATTACACATGAATATAGGTATAGTAATAATATTAAAAAATGTAATTTGTTAAAATAGTTAAAGATAATTACTTATAGTCGATTTCTCCTTGAATAGACCACCCAGCTTCTTTTGAGAGTTCATTCATTCTTTTTAAATCTTCTTCGCGTATAATTGGAGGAGGTATAAGTTCCTTGATATCTGCTGAAGGTTTACTCAAAACACCATCATTGGCCATCGATGAAGATGAAATATGGTGTAACATCTTTTCTGATGGATAAATATGCTGTTTAGGATGATGTGGTACAACATTGTCAGATTGATTTGAAACCATCTAGTGATTTATAAACATAAGCAATAATTAATATATTTATAATTTATTTAGAAAAAATGTATTTAAAATCTTACAAAAGTGGGCAACATGTTTCTCATAACTGGATTTTTAGTCATATTATATTGCATTTGATAAGGATTTAGGCCGACCTGGGCCCCGGCCACCCCATTTTGGACCGAATTGCTCCGTACGCCATTCACATTTTCTGTGCCTTCAAATTAAAACATTAATTTTAGATATAAGTGAAGTAATTTATCAATTTATTTGCAGAGAATAATATTATTTAATATTCTAACATATTTGAAAATAGATTTTACAAGGGTAATTCACATGTCAAATAAATGTATACCAGATTTCTAGACTCCTAAAACATTTCTTAAACATTTCTAGATTTTTTCAAAAGTTCACATATATTTTCAAGCCTTTTTAAAGTGTTCCGAGACTGATGTTATTATTTTATTTGGATTTACCAGGTTCAACAATTTATTTATCCTGTCTTTATAAATACATAACACATTAATGTATTATTATACATTATATAATTTAAACCATAAGTCATCATTAGGTTATAAATAAATAATAAAAATATATGTAAATTAATATTTAATAATATGCTCTAGATAGAACTTGAGATTAGACAAAATATTATAAAAGTTTTTTTAGATTAAGGTAGGTATGTATTATTCAAGTATTTTGTGATAATATTTAGAATTTAAATTTAAAGTCGTGTACTTTCAATTATATTTATATTATAAATAAGTAATAAAATAACACATTGGTAATGAATATTATAAACAAAAATATAAAAATAATAATGTAATATCTGATGTAATATAATATAAGAGTAGTATGAAATAAGTAATAAATAAGTAACCCTAGCCATAACTAATAATGTATATAATTTTATTATAAAATTGTTTAATTCAAATTATTTATTATTTTATAATAATTTAAATTACCATGTTTTATAAATAAATAAAATTCATTTTAAGAAATTTCACAAGTAAATTAATTTTGATCTCTAAACAAATTTTAATAATCTATTATATAGTATTCTTTTTATTCTATAAATTCACTTATTAAATATTTATTTTTAACTAGTACTACTAAATTATAAAAATAGTAATAAAGTAAAAGTCATACTTGTATGGGTATTTTTATTTAGTTAGAGCAACATTAAGGTTAAATACATTGAAAATATTTTTAAATAAAACAAACTATACCTGTAAAAAAAATATTTTCTATCATATATAATATAAATAGGTACTTACTAACATACAGGTAATATAAAATGCTAAAACTTATTATTTTATCTTAATTATGTACTTAACTATTTTCTCCAATTTTTTTTTTTTAATTTTATAAGCAATTTTTATGTTCAATCTATCAGAACGTTTTAATGTAAATGGTCCACATCCTATTCAGTGAATTCCGGGCATTCAAAATTGTCCAAATTAGATAGAATTTTACATTCCATTTTCCATCTTCATATTTAAGAGTACAAACTATATCAGTTTAGAACGTATATATAGTATTTCTCTTTTTTTTTTTTATTTGCAAATTATAATCATCAATGTTTTTCCAGTGTTATTCCCAAATACAAAAAATATATTAATATATTAATAATTTACTATATTAATATAGTATGTATAAATTTATATCCACGGACAGACAAATAAATCACCAAGATTTCCACGATTTCCTTAAGAATTCCAGCACTTTGTATGCTTATTTCCCGCCGCGGATTACCCTTCAAAATTTTATATTAGAAAAACTAGTAAGTTTCAAAATTCCATATCGAAAATAATATAATACACAAATATAATTTAAAAAATCTTCTCCCAAATCTAATTTTGCTAAGCACGTCTTAGAATGAAATCATAGTAGGTATAAGTTTTAATATAGAAAAATATTTAATAATAAATAACCAAAAAAATATATACATACATTCAGTATTAGAAGAATTACTTATATATTAGATATTAATACTAGAATTAATAATAATGAATTATTCTGTTTGTAGTTATAAGGGTTCCAAAATAGAACTAAGTACCTACCATTAGATATAAATAAAAACCCGATTTCTACAAAATAATTTGTTTTCATTTAATAAATATGTATTTTGAAAACAATGTTTTCATCTTAAGTGTTAAACAACTACTAGTCGTTATATTACTACTTAACGAGTAGTTTTTTAACACTGATGATGAAAAGATTGTTTCCGAAATACTTAATTTGTTTAAAAAAAAAAATAAATTATTTTGTAGAAATTGGGTTTTTATTTATGTTTATAAATAATTCTACAAGTAACTCAACACCAAAATAAGTACCATTTAATAAATATAAAAAATTTTAACATTATTTACATACCGGATGATATTTGTGAATGCATTATTTGACCTGAACCTCCAGTACCACTGACAGCACCTTGAGGCATTTGGGGACGACTGCCACCTTGCATCCAACTTGTTTCGGCTAATAATAATAATAATAATAAATAAATATTGAAACTCTAGAGACTTAATACTAATCAATAATAATATATAATATATTATATTTTTACTTTGCGGACGAAGAGAAGGTCTCTGTTCTGTGTTGGCCTGTACAGGTGCAGTTGTATTGATTACGTTTTTGTGTTCTCCACTTGAAGTAAGACTTGGAAATTCTTGTTGAAATTGCATCGTACGATGTGCTAAATAAGTGGGAGCAACTGGAACATCCACAATTTTCTTTGCCCATGTTTTGCCATCGGCATGCAAAGGCTAATAAATAATACAAATATTGTAATATTATAAATTTTATAATAAAGTTAATTATGATATACACAAATACATACTCTTGTTGTGGTGGTAGTCACTTGCACGGAAGTAGGATGGGACGAAACATGTTGTTGTCCCGGTACAGGCCCACTTTGGGACAGTTGAGATGTGGTTGTGGCAGTTGATGTTGGCAGTGTATCTTTGCTCGCCCCCTAAAAAATATTTAATAAAATTAATTTTTACGGCTATAAAAATATTAAATTTGTTAAAATACCAATGCATAAGTTATACTTAATATTTAAACATGGATATTAAAATAGTTTAAAAACTTACCACAAGTGATTTCTCTGTGGTTTGTTTGTTTCCCCATCCTGCACCACCAATAGGGACTAGATTAATTGTAGACTCATGGCTAGATTCGGACTTTTCACTTGGCAAATTAACAGGATTACGGACATTACGGATAACCTTTCCAAGAGGTTGCAACCCATTTTTACGTGGTACTATGCTTTTATGTTGATTACCTTCAGTAGATTCACCCTATAATACAAATTTAGATTAGGTTTACTTCAAAATATACAAAAGTACAAAATTTCAACACTTAAAAAAAAACTTTTTTCTTTACCTTATATAAACTATTTATTTTCAATGATTGAAATGAGCTCTTTCCTTTGCTTTTCTCCCCCTTCGAACTGACCCCTGACAATGTAGACATACTGTCTGCAAGGCACCATTTAGATTATACACTTGCCCGTAGAACGTACCTTTGATCTGCAATACAAATTAATTTTTTTTCATTAATATAAAAAAAAAACCCCCCATAAGATGCCTATTTGTTTTTAGTAAAAAATACATTGTGGCGGCTAATATATTTAGGTACAATGTTTTATTGAACCCGAAAAATCAACATAATTATCAAACAGCTATTGTACAATTACTCTAAAAAGTAATAATTATTAATTACCAAGGAATCTAAGGATATAGGTAGTTGATTTTAATTTAAGTATATTATAGTAGGTACTTATTATTTACATACATGAATATAAGTATTTTTTTCTTAATTGTAAAAAAAATATTTCAATATGCCTAATAATAAATGATATTTAAATGTTAAATTGGTAAAGTAAAATCTAATATTTAAAAAATAAAGCTTTTTATATAAACTAAACTATAAATCATAGACTTGCATAGCTACTAACTTATATATCCATATGAGCGCCATACATAGTGGTAGTTTCCAAAAGCATATTTTCATCAATACTGGTTAAGAAACTATTTTATAAGCCCTATTAAATTATTATACCGTTATAAAAATGATTTTCATTAAAACTTAGGATTGTAAACGTAGGTATACCTAATACTATTTTTATATAAAATTTATGTTAGGTAGGTAAACATTTTTAATTTTCATGCTATATAATACCAAATAATATTTAATATGCCTACCAACCAACCTAATTTACTTCGTTTTTCCAAAGACTTTTATTTTTAATTGATACATATAAATTATTTTCTATTTAATAGGAAGAAAAATACAATTGAAAATTGTAAATACATAAATTTATATTTATATTTTATACCTATACTCCGGCCCATGAGAGAAAGACCGGATTCGCTTATTGATAGTGATGGTCGCGAGTTCAGCAAAGCTCGTTTTCTCCCACTACTGCTATTCAACGGCATGTATACAGCGTGCACATACATTATAAATTAAGCGACAGTGTATGATATACATAAAATGTAAATATACTAATATCATTCTGTGTACAAGACTCTACACCAACATTTCACAATCAATTATGGCGTGGTATAAGGCGGTTTCAACTTATGTGCAGCGACGGACAAAGTTCTCTGGTTGTTCTCTCCTGGCCCAGAGTATACATTCTATTTTAATTTTTAACTTCAGAGAAAAATATCGTTAAAACTGTATTTAAAGTGAATATGTAATATAAAAAATTATAGATGTAAGTTCTATATACATATATACATACATGCCTATATATATTTAATGCTGATACTGCTATTTTAGGGGGAATAAATATAATAGTAGAAAATATACAAAGTAATAAGAGTGTGTTTTCGAATGGTTGTATATGTTTTATATGCATGTATATATTTTATATCTAGATATATTTTTTGTCTGACTGCTTTTGTTCTACATATCCAATGTCCTTCTCACGACTACTCTACCAGCCGACATGCACTTTCTGATTACAGGATTTTGGTGAACCTTTCTTTCTTATCCAATATTTTATCTGAACATATTGAATGACCATTATTACTATCCTTCATTACGTTCAAAATACCCACTCTTCGTCCATTTTTTCACATAAAACTACCAATCAAACTCGCTGTTAATCCGCTTTATACGCACCGCTAAGAGTCACCTCAATTCTTAATTGCGCCTTGTTTCAGCTTAAGACAAATCTGTTTAATTCTCGGTAAACTTTCTCTTTATTGTTATTTTGAGCCTGTCCTACTTATTTTAATAAATATAATTTTTCTATATTAATATATTGCTAAAAATATACTGTTAACACACGTCAATATTTCTTTCTTATATATGTACCTATATGTTTGTTATTAATATTTTTTTGTAATGTAGGTACCTACCTATATAATATTTTTAATTGTACCTTTGTTGTAAATTGTAAAAAACTGGCGTTAATTATAAAAATAGGTAAAACAAAATAAACATGCATATATTATCATCTATGTTAAATATAGTGATCAGTTATCAAACATTATCAAAATAGGTGTATTGGTGTATAGGTAAATGAATGTCTACTTCAATTGGTATTTAAAAGGATGCTACACTACTGTGTTCCCACGCATGAAACATGCTTCTAGAAAAATGAATTATTTTGGCATACAACCTTTATAAAAAAATTAAAGATCATAAAATGATTAAAAGTTTTACATGGGGGATTTTCAATAAAGTTATTTCTAGTCAAGTTACAAGAATTATAAAAATAAAAAAATTCTGAGAAATTCAGTCTTATATGTTCATTTCTAATTTTATTGAAAATCACCCATGTAAAAATTTAGATTATTTTAAGATGTTCAAATTTGTATAGAGGTCATCAAATATTTAAAATCACTCGGTTTCTAAAAAAATTGGTATCTCCCGAAACACGTTTTGCCTATATTTAATAATTATTTATTAATAGGTACTTCACAATAAAAATATGTTTATGGTGTAGGACTATTTTTTAATTACATCTGAAATGTATTTAAATATTTTTCAATCATGAGATTTTAATTTAATCTATATATTTTAATATAATCTTTAAAATTGCCTATACAAAACAGGTATGTGGCGTCTTCTTAAGTACTTAATTTGATATAAATAAATTAAAAGCTTTTTAAACTGCCAACTAATACATTATTTTTTTATCTTATAATCCTAATTATTTTCTAAAAATGTAAGTATATCTAACTGAAAATACAAAAATATATTTACCCATTTTAAAAATAGGTACTATCTACTTATCAAAAAATAAATGTAACCAGTGTTTAATTTATTAAATAAAGTAAGGGAATTTTTAAACTTATTATCACCAATAAATAAATATCAAACCCCTTTTTTTATTTCTTTAAACCTATCAATTAAAATCGCAAAATATGTAGGTACCCAATAATGTATTGTCATCTAAAAATTACAATACAATATCAATATATTAAATTAATTTTGAAAGTAATATAATAAAAGGACATAGATATGAAATTTTATTTCAATTGTGTTGATATACACAATATAGTGTATATTAAATACCTATACAAATTAATACAATATAAAAATAAAATTATGGTCTTATTAAATTCTATAAGGTAAATAAATAAAAAACGACCCTAGACAATGTCATTAACACATTTTTTAAGTCCTTGACCTTTTAATTTTTTTATTAAGCATTTAAAATAATGGAATACATTCCAGAAAAAAGATGAATAATAAGATATCTTGAAAAATAACAATGTTAATATCTAGTTACTTATGTTGTATAGGCGTAATTACATTTATTACCGTTAACTAACGGTAGATTTGTTGATTATTTCTATTAAATAAGTACTTATATAAACAATTTCATTATGTAATTTATATATTATTAGTTATGTATGAATAGGTACTAGATACCTATTTATACATACCTTTATACCTACATATTAAAATGTTTATAGGCACTTAAGTATAATACAGCTTACTAAAATTAAAATATAATATATAAGAAGTAGGTACTTACATACCTATATATTATATTGCATATTTGTTTGCAATAATTATTTTATTTAAATCAAATGGTAAAATATAGGTACCAAATATAATATATTTAGACTTGACAAAATATAATAGGTACCTACCTACTCGGGTATCTATAATACAAGGTATTTGTACCTACCTATACTTATTTTATTTCATTATAATTTACCTAGGTACCTATCTCATTTCTTTCTATTTTTGAAGTAGGTAATTAATTTTTACTTTTAGCCTTTAAGCAGATACCTAATGGTAAACCAATATTCAAAATATTTGTCAAAAATGTAAATAGGTATACCTATAATGGTATTTAAGGATTATAGTGCATAAGTCACGAGGGCCAACTGTAGGTACATACACTTTATTACCTATATTAATACAAAATTATATAAAATGTACCTAAATAAACAATGAAAAAAAACTTAATTTATGATGAAAATCAATGAAATGCAAGTTTATTTATATATTAAATATACTAAAATAGGTTAGGGTAAATAGTATGGCAATTTGTGATCTACTCAAGTTTGATAAAACTTATCTATTGACTAAATATGTACTGGTACATAAATGATTAATAATACATAATTATTATCCACATGCATGATTTGAAATAGATAAATACTTAATAATGGTCCGACTCTTGCTACGTTATATAGATATTGAATAAAAATATTTCAAGTGGGTACATCGTAAAATACCAGATTCACAACTATTAACGAGTGCCTAAGCGAAAATTTTTAATGTAAGCACACGAAAATACATGGAAGTCGAACATTGAGCACAATCCGTCGTTCGGAAATATCAAAAGTGGCGAATAATGGGCACCGACCGAATTGACGAATGTGTCTGCAAACAGCGAGGCTTGAATTTCATCGTTCGTGTTTGCAAACAAAATTACTATTGTAGTGTTGTACATTTGTACACAATCAGTGACGGGCGAGCACTATCGACTTCCACGGGGTTACTATTGTGGTACTGCACATAGAGGATACACCTAACCGGTGGAATGTGTAGGAAACACAGGACGGATGAACGAGCCGCAGAAGATGGAAAAACGATTTTCCCGGGGGGTGTGGAAGACAAAGGGTGTAGGTGGTCGAGCCAAGGAGGCAGATTGTGCGGCCCCGAGCTCGGGTCGGTGTGGCGATTTTGTCCCGGGGACATTTCCACCGACCGATCGGACGGCCGCGCCAACGATGGCTCGAGACAATGGCATGTCGGTGGCGGAATCGCGACAGGTTACAAAAACATGTCCGTCTCGGTAGGGCCAGAAAACAACGTAGACTGTACTCACTTAGGTCCGTCCAAATGGGTGCACACGTGACAATTTAATAAAATCACTTGAAAAATTTATTTACAATTAACTGTTGCGAACGAAAAAAACTAACACGACGCGAAAACTGAAGCGGAATCGTCAATTTTTTATCAAACATCACATCGGAAACACAAAATGGCGTCTTTAGGTATTGGAAACCTTCATCCAACACATTTTTGCGTTGTGCCGCTCGCCCGCCACGCCTACAATCTCGGTACAAACGCAGTGCCGGCGCGGCCGGGGATTTCGTCACCGCTGGGAATTTTCATGCCAACAAAACCAAGAGCGCTTTTTGTTCTTGTTTGTTTCGTTATTATTCGATTTTTGGATTTACCTGCTATAACTACTGCGGTAAATGTTATTATAAAATACGTCCGGTGCGCACGGGGGATTATTATTATTACATGATACTGGAAGTCCCACAGAAAACAATAAAAATATGTTGTACTTTTACGATAGCGTAGTTTACCGGCGGCACGCGGCACATTACCCCGTTGCCGGAAGTGTGGCACGGTCGGGCGCGCGGCTTGTGTAAGATGGTGCTATAGCATACACGTACTCGTATATATACGTCAAAACAAAAAAAATTACGTCTTTGTTCTATTTTGTTTTTCCTATTTTCCGTCGACTTTTCCAAAGTCCGCGAAAGGGAAACGCGCCATTATTGAACGATGATACTCGATTTTATTACGCGGAAAGAAATTCGAACGAGTGGGGTGGTTGAGACTCGTGCGCGCTTAGACGAGGGGGTGGTGAAAATGTCGACGACGGCGTTGACCCGAGGCCGGCGGCTTCCACCGCGCCGTCCGCACGTCCACTACACGTCCTCCCCACACTAAACTAGTGCTATTCGCTCCCCAAACGCCGCTCTGGGTGAACGACCTCCGGGCACCGTATAAACGCATACACATGCGTATAATATAGCGTATATTATACTATAATAATATAGTGTATACCAAATACATGCAGACATATTGCCAATACGGCGTACAATATATTATATAATAATAATATGTACCGTAATGATAACAATGATGATAAATGATAAGATGTAATGAAACAGTAAAAACGCATCATCTAACCCAGCGGTGGCTTTAGGGGCCATCCTCCCCCCAAATTCCTAAAAATGTAAATATGTGTAATTTTTTGTATAATATACATTAATATATTACAATATTATCACACCAACGTACTCAGAGTGCCGTTATCTATGGCATCTAATAACCTCTTCCCCCCTCCCAAAAAAAAAAAAACAATTTAATAGGTGTTAGGTGTATGGTGAATCTACCCTCAAGGTCGAATGGAACTTGGGATGCCACGACGCATATAACATAGGTACCTAATAATAATGTGGTTCGGAAAAAACGGTATGGTGTACGGTTAGGTATCTATAAATAGTTAGAGTACTTACACAATCTATACCCAGTATCCATTGTTCGAATTGAGTGTGAGAAGCATGCACGGGGGCGGCTGTTCAACAGTCCACTTTCAAAAATATTTTGAGTAGAGCACTCGCTCACTACCTATTTGTTACTGTATACGCGATATAGTCAAATAGTTTGAGGGAACGGTCATGTTTTGAAATCCCAAGAGCATATCGGCGCAATCTGAGGGACGCCGGACAACTGCCACCTCAGATATTATATATTGTGAGCAGTGATTGAATTGTGGGGAAGAAGGTGTATCACCGTACCCCTTCTTTTTTTTTTAAATATAGTACAGCGTACTTCTTCCAAACATTCAAAATGGGGTGTTAAGAACTGGAATAATAATTGTTTTTTTTTAAATATTAATAACATCATGTACGAATTTCAAATGTTACTCTCAAAAATATCGACCTGAAACATATCGATATTCATTTTTAAAAAGAATTAATACATTGGGAGTTGGGACGCATCGTAAAGGGAAAAGGAAAGACAAAATCAGAGATATATTAGGTATACATTTTATCGACAATAAACATCTGTAAAACATTTTCAAAAATTCAATTATTTTGAATGTATTTTGAAATAAACTGACATATAATAATATAACACACATATATATATATATCAATATACATATATGTTTATATGTATTTTACATTTTTTTTTTTTTTACACTTTACATTTATATATATTACAATAAATTTGTGTGTATTTTAAAATGATTTAACAATATAGATTTATTGCTATATTGGTGGATTGGATTTCTACAATTTAGGTTGTATACTTAAAAAATTAACCTAATGTTTAATTTATAATAATAAGTAAGGATAAATTTTGAAGGTTTGTGAAGGAAAAAGAAATGAAAAATTCGACAATTTTCGAATTTATATCAGATAATAAAACATTTAAAGTAAAATATCTTTTAAAAAAATGAGTAGGTATTTTATGTGGTGGTAGAGTTGTACGCGATTTATTTTATATTTAATTATATGTAGGTAATATGGATATAGGTAATATATTACCTATATAATTTATATACCTATATTGAGTTTTTCAATAAAAAGTAAATAAATGTTTATTTTAATATTTTGATGTTGAGTTACTTGTAGAATTATTTATATATATAAATAAATACCCAGTTTCTACAAAATAATTTGTTTTTATTTAACAAATACGTATTTCGAAAACAATGTTCTCATCTTCAGTATTTCAACAACAGTAGTTGTTTAACACTGAAGATGAGAACATTGTTTTCGAAATACGTATTTGTTAAATAAAAACAAATTATTTTTTAGAAACTAGGTATTTATTTATATATATAAATGTTTATTTTATTAAATATTTTTATTTTATGAATTATCGGGTGTTTAAAAAATTGGAAAATTTATATAAATCGAAAGAGAATATTATACCTACAGAACTTCACTCAGAATTGTTTTTCGTATGAAATAAATGATTTATCTATTTGCTTTCAAATCTAAAGTAATAATAATGCTCTATTCTTTCAAGGATCGAAGGGACGATGAACCAACTTCTTACCTGTATCTAGTCGGTTTTAGGTTTCTAAACACAAGTTTAAACCCGTTGTATCCGTCTGTCTGTAGTTACTAGTATGTATATAGTTATGATTGTTAGATATTATTCGTTGTTTTATATTTTTAGATTTTTGTTTAAAATACGTTTAGAAACCGGGAATTTACACGCTCACAGTAGCAAAATGGGCTTTCCTAACTTGTTTTTTTTTTATTGCAGTTGTTTATTATATATTAATATATTAATATATATATATATATATAAATATTTATATATATATTTATAAATATTTATATTTATACTCATATATATTTGTATTTATATGCAATTAATACAATTATATTTAAAACAATTTAAAACCAAGGTAGGTATAGGTACTTACTATTTAAAAATCAACATTATCTATTATCTATAGTGCCTTACGTAACTAATTTTTGATATGTGCCTCAATTCGTACCTAAGAGTTGATAAAAAACCAATTTAAACAAAAACTATAAATTTTTTAAAAAAAATTAATATAGGCAGAGTTGGAATTAGGATAAGAAACTATAGGAACTAGGACGCCCGAGAAAATGGTAAAATTACGCCTTATATCAGATAATTCGTATAAATTGCGGGCATTGCAAATATTTTCAGAAAAATACATTCTTCGCAACAATTCGTATCTCAAGATTTTATAAAATGATATTGTCGTCAATATTAATGAAACAAGTGTTACCGAAACCGTTTTGTTCTATAATTTTTTTTTTTTTTATTGTTAGACATACCTACACCTACGGTTATACTGTTGTTTTAAAATAATGTATCAAATTGATCACGTGATATTTTTTGAGATAGGTAATGTTGTCAAAACAAAATGTATGAGATAAGCTGTTTTGTTAAATTGTTTCTCTTGTACAATTTCAAAATATGAAATATGTTGCAGTGTAAGCGATGATATTGCGATGCATGGTACAAGCCCCCCCCCCCACACACAACGACACTGATTACAATATTTAGGTAGATATATATTAAGCGTGTTTTCGCGATTAACCAAATGTAATTTGGTTTTCAAAATGGAATTTTATAAACAATCAGTTTTAGTTATAATAATTTATAACCGATCAAATGGAACGGTCATTATATTTGGTTATTGATAAGATAAAAAAAAAACATAACCAGGTTGATAGCGAAAACACGCCTATTGTAAAAATGATATTTGGCCTTCAAATATTTTAAGCCCAGAGATTAATCCCTCATCCTATTGTCTACTCCTAGTTCCACCACTGGGTATATAGGTGCCGAAAACAGCTATGTAGGACATAATAGCACTATACATTTTAAATAGCTCGTTCATATTATATAATAATAATTAGGGAACGGATTTATATACCCTAAAAAACAATGAAATATGCTCTTAAAAATATGTAAGTATGCATTAAATATAATAATATAAATATGCTCAAAAATACGCACTTAAAAAAAAAGTTTATATAATATGCATTTGTTTTTTAAAAAAAATCATAAAATATGCATTTATAACACAAATGTGCTTTAAAATTTATATAGGTACTTAGTTATATTTATAACGTATTATTTATTTAATATACGAAAATTAAAAAAAATAGGTAATTAAAAATGAAATATGTACATACATATATACATTTTTTTCGTGGCTGTAATGGGCTGAGAATATATAAAAATATTTAATTATATTGTTACATTTGCGATTTTTGTTAAATTTAATCAAAAATATGATCTATAAAATATAAAAATATAAAAATATGCATTTATTAATGTAAATGTCCAAATATGCAAAACTATGCAAAATAAAAATAGTATATTTTTAATTTTCGGTAAGTGAAATCATGGGGGGGAGGGATATGGGGGAATGAATCCCTTTCCAGGGCCTTTTTTTCTTAATTCAGTACATATCTGTACAACCTCATTTCAGTACACATTCAATCTTCATGTCTAAAATAATGATAGTACGTATATATTGTAATATAATAACACAGCAGGTGAGTGGTAATACCATGATAGTGCAACTCTATATTATAATTGTAAATATTAATACCCAATGCCCATGCCCATTTTGCTGCAAAAATGAGGCATAATTCGGATCAAGTGTAGTGCTGTGTTCCAGTGGCTATAAGTGCCTTAATAAACATTTTCATTTGATTTGATAATATCAGAGAAATAATATAAACGTATATTTATCATAAAACATTTTAATGATGAATTGATTACTATTAGTAATTGGCATGCAGCACTGCGTCTGATCCGATTTTCAGCAGCATTAAAAGCGCATGCATATGAAATGATTTGCCAGACCTAATATTTTTAAGACCGTGAGGCGTGAGTAGTAGAGATAAAATATGATCAATAACCGTGGTCATAACTTAATAACATTTTTCGACTGGTGGTTTTTATTTTTTATTATTAAAGACCAGGTGGATTGATAAGGAGCACGATTTAAAATATCTTAAATAGTGATAAGGGGTTTCCCCCGCCCGCCTAAGATGTTATAATTATTATGATTACACATGTTCAAAATTTCGGTCGGGGGCAGTTGACCGAAAGAAAATAAGCGCATCGGCTAAAAAATGGTCACGTCGAAACTGTTGCCAACTTGGAAATATTTAAAAACAATATAAAAATAATTTTTATTTGTTTGATAGGTAACACTATATCACAGAATAATATATATATATATATATGAAATGTGAATATGGTGAACATAAAACCAGCAGAAAACATAAATAATACATTATATCCTTATTCTATGAATTGGAATTCGTACTTTATTTTATTGTCGATGTATGTATTGATTTATTATATAATATCTCTGATAACAGTATACATATGTATACTAATCACATAATACTCTGTGTGCTAATGTTGAATCCATGGTTTACGAATTACGATGTCATTTGATATAATTTATTAGCATATTAGAATGTCCCGTGGAGACAAACTATTAAAGGTGTTGTTTCATTACGCTTAGGTTATAATAAAAATAAAAATAACAATAAAAATACGAGTAATTGCACATAAGTAATACGAAAAATTAAAAAAAAAAAAACTGATGTCCCATATAACTCGTTAAAATATTGGATAAAAACCAACACCACTATATTACTAATATTATATAGTAATACGAATAGGATTTTTGTTGGCAATGGTTGGCAGTACTTCTTCGAACTTCAATCTTTATCACTCTTCGATTCCTTATCATATTTCGGTCAACAATACTGCCATCCACGGGAAAATTTCGCTGTACCTAAGCACCGCCTACTGGACAGAGGAACTAAATTCTATGATTTTGTCATGGATTTTATATAATATTGTTTAATTGGGATTTTGTGAAACTTTGAACTTTTTCGAGGAAACTGTGTAACGAGTAATATAAATTATAAACAAATACATGTATTTTTTATTATTATGCATAATACATAGGTAGGTATTACTAAGTAGTTATAATTATTATTAATTAATCAATATAATATAATATGATGTATGTTATTAATTATTATTTAATTAATTTATATTATTACCTACATTTAATAGTATTATGTTAATAAGGCATAAGCGGCTATGTTATAATTTAAACATTTTTTTAAAACATTTTTCATTTTGTTTTCTTTTTGTACTTAGAAAATTAATAAATATAGTTACATCATTTTGTAATTTGTTGATGTTTAGAAATATTACATTTCAAAAAGTCGTCCACATACAGATGGTGTATCATTATTATTTTAAAATTGAAAGAAAAGATATATCGTTGCATTTAAAAAATGATTCTGAGCGACGTCAAGTATAATAGTATAATTAAAAAAAAATGTATATATATAAAGGCAATCGTGACAATTTTATTTGTTATTTTGTTATTTCCTCTACATTTGTAAAATATTGCCGTTATAAAAGGTAGTTTTTCAACAATAAATACAATTTGGCTATACATTGTAATAACGGCTCTAAATTGCTTATTATTTTTCCTAATTTAACGTCATTTTTAAGGACCGTTAACATTGTTGGGCATCCAAAGAAAAATACATATTGATCCCAAAGTAGATCTTGATGTCTTGGCTCAAAAGTCAATAAAATTAAAAATAGTATTGTAGGTTTATTAATGATATTAAAAAGTTATTTAAATATGTAATGATTCGATGTATATTCTATTGAAATGAGGGGGAAACGTAACCACTACGACTAATTTTGCAATTCATTTTTTTATATCCCTCTCCATTGAAAATCCTGAGAACGCCACTGAGTGAAACGGATTTCTATCTCGCTTAGCTAAATTTTGAACTAACCAAAAAAGTAGGTACGCGAAATGCTATAAAATCCGTTCCCTATAATAAAATATTATATATTTGCATTTATTTATTTGTAATATTTTATGCTTGCACTACACATATTGTATTATAATAGTTATACATAATGGTTGGTGAATAATTGTTTTAGAAAATATGTGTTTACACAGGATAATTGGGTTTCGTGCAACTTAAAATTATTTTACACCCCACTGTCGGGACCGACAGTAGTAGACGATATAATATATTAAAATTATTATATAGTTGTCCGCAGTCGTACAAGGGATGTGTGTAAAATGTGCGTCTTTTAGTGTTTACGCGATGTACCTACTTACTTATGGATCGTATTATTATATAGTAACCAGTCGTTGGCTGCAGTGCGGTTTATTTATTTACAGATTATTTTACCCATTTATCGTTGACACATGACATTTACATCGTGCTATGGTTAATTTAAACTTCCGAAAAGAAAAACTGTTACTGTCACAGTAATACTGTGTAATTATAAACGATAAAATTGTTTTAATACATAAGTAAAATAGTACCTATCGATAGATACCTACTCTGTACAATCAACGGTGTAGTTTGGACATGCATTTACACTAACCAAAACTAGCCAAAAATAAACTCCAATATAAAGTATCAAAATACGATGCTGTACATACATTAAAGTTTATTTACTCGTTCTTTTTCATAAAATGAATATATGAGTGTATACTGTAGAGTAAAAAAAAAATAATAATAATAATAATAATACCGCCTTTTACCTTGTATAAATCGCGTTTACCAATGATTACCCATAATACGACGTATAGTGGCCGAGTGGTTATAGGTTCATGGTTAAACACTATAGCTAGATATTATATTAAATATTGTAAGGACAAGGATGAAGGGGATTGATCGATCACGGTCGCTCGAAAAATGTGCTCCGAAAATCAAGCCCAACCGTAAATTACTATAAATATGGTAGGTGTAGGAATCTATACATCTAAATATACATAATATAACCTCCGTATACTGCCATAAATCTGTTCAAAATGACATCAATCGAATACAACTTATTATTTACTACCAAAATTAATTCATCGGTAGAATTTCGAGATGATTTTAAAAATATTTAAAAAAATAAAATAAAATAAAATACGTTGAAAATGTTATGTAATATATTATTATATTTTTACGTTAAAATCTGATTAATTTGTATTTGGCTTCTATTATTCATTTAACGTTTATAATTTACACACGTCACATAATATACATATTATACACACACACACACATACACACTAACATGTTAAAAATACGCCGTAAGGACGTAGGCATTGTATTTTTGAACTTGGCTACTGTTTACTTTAAGTCGACCAATTTACTATAATAATATTTCGGGTAGAGTAAGCCTTGAACATTATTTAAGGGGATCCATCCTATTCCTATATTATATGGTACACGCGAGCACATGAAATGACGGCTCCTCTCACAAAATAATATATGACATTTTCGGCTGTATAATGTACAAAGAAGAAAGCGTAAAATTATTTATTTTTTTTTATGCGATAAAATTAATTATACGTTTGTATATACAAATATACAATATTATATATACTATAAATACCTACTTATATATATATAGGTATATCGTTTTAATTTTGAATTGATGAATTTAAAATTTAAATTGTTCAATAATGAAATAATTGAATCTAATCTGCATACGATTTTTTTATTCTTATAATTTGGCTATATTTAGATTGTAAAATGAAGCGAGTTACTGAATTGCATAGTGATAATAATTTTTATAATTTTGTTATACAGCCAAATAAATAAAATGAATTCTAAACATTAGAGTTAAATGTATACTATTTTGCAGCTATTAAAAAATATCGGGCGCATTATTAGTATTTTGATACATATAATATTATTATTACGATTTAAGGTATCTTAAAGTGGTCAAAAATGACGAAGGGAAACACGTAGAGTATTTTGCTCATTTCTAAAAAGGCTACAATCATCCAATATTATGTTATTATAATCTTACAGATTTCGAAAATGTTTCGATCTTTTACATTTCTTCATCATCATTGATGAGGATCGATATTTTTAATATCAAATACAAATTGCTGGTCTTAAACTTAAAAATTAACCTACAGAAATTGATTTTTTTTTGAGGATCATGAATGAGAAGGAAATTAAAAAATTTCAAATGTGAAATTTGTTTTAACTTGTGCTTAAAAAAAATCCAAAATTGATTCATGTATTTTCAAAAGGGGTTAATGGACTGTAAAATGACTTATATTTTATCATAAAATAGTATTTAATAATATAATAATATTATGTATAATCTTGACTTTATGAATCTTAGAAATCTTGACCACTTATTTTTAATTTATTTGAAAAATAATAGTAATTTCTCATTATATCAGTTATTACTTATCAACAACATTATGTTTGTATATAATATACAGAAAAATAGCACTTTTCTTAAATCTATCTATTGCAGCGTTCAAGATCTAAGTAATATATTTTGATAAAACTACAACTATTAAAATATGTCAAAAATAAATAATTATTCTTAATAAAAACATTTTTTGATTTTGGAGAAAATGTTAATGATGATAATGGGCCCTCCTCCACTTTAATTCTTAAAAGTGGGCGTATGACACATACAATTACTACTGATTATTTACAGTGCATCACACATTAATAATAGGTATATTATAAATACAGTATATTATAAATTATAATATTAATATATTATCAAATAATTTATAAAATTTATAAATACTTACACACTAAATTATCTAAATTTTAAAAATTGCATGTATTCATTTCGAAATAATAATGTACACTTGTACATAACTAATCATAATTTTATTTATCATATATATTTTTGTTTTCCAAAGAAAGTAATTATACAAACAATAACGAGAATACGTCATATTCAGTTAGAATTTACATATTTAGAAGATATGAATTTCATTTAGATTAAATATAAGACATAATGTAAAGGTATCTACTTATAAAGTATTATTTTAGGGGGGATCCATGGGGTCCAACCCCCCCCCCTTCAAAATTTTTTCAAAATTTGATCATTTTTTTATGAAAACTAGTGGTTTTAAGCATCAATGTTAATATTTTTAATCATTAAAACACTTTAAAAAAACATATACTGACCTACGTAGATTGTGATTTAAATGCAACAGTAAAACTTGTCAAAACAAGCATATATGCAAAATAATGGATATGCAGAAATACATTGATACAGTTATAAAAAGTATCGCCAAAGATAATATTATGAAACATTTTTTCAAAAATAATTAACGTCTGAGTTTGCCAAAACTAAGTAATCATAATTTTGTTAAAAAAAACTGTATTTATACGTAACTATAGTTTAATATAATTTTTAGTGTGGTTCTCTGAGACGAGTTTTATACATAGACAAAAACACCTATTTTTATCCATCGTCGATTGAGTTGTCCGTAAATATTTTGAACATTTCAAGTTGTAAAACTCCCTATTTTTGATCTAAGTTTTACTTTTTTAATATTTATTCCTTAAAATAGTTTTATTAAATCAAAAATTACTATAGCTCATTAAATATTAAAATATTGGGTATAAAAATTTAAAAATGTAGAAAAATTTGATTATAAGTTAATTTGTTGATAAATTCAAATCTGTTTTCAAAAATCCATAAATCCGATAAATCGCTACATAAATGGTGAACAAAACGTAAATTCAATATGTACTGAAATTGTAAAATATATTTTGAACCCTTCCGAAAGTAAAATCTAAATATGGCCTTGCCAGCTACTTATAAGTTATATACTTGGTTGCATAGCAATAAAATCGTGCGTGGCGAATTTTTAAAAACTACAATAAGTACCTACTTTAAAAACAGCCGAACCGTATGAATTAAATGCGAAATTATGTAACGAGAAAAAAGTGGAAGTTTATTGTTACCTATTGATTTTTTTGTATTTTATTTCTACATATTATACTGTTGTTATTTTTATTTTTAGCTTAATGTTTGATTAAAAATTAGCATACATTTTAAATTACTGCGCGTGTATAATAATATATTCATAATATAGCGCACGTAATTTAATTACGTTGAATAATAAACATAAAAAAACGACGAAATCGTTAAAATATATTATATTGATCAATTAAAATTAACGTATTTTAATAGATCAATTACATTAATAATAATAAAAAAAATGTTAATTAAAAGTAATTGCCGCAGTTTGTAAAGAAAAATGTATTATATGTATTACGCATTGCAAATAAAACTACGCCTTATGTAATATAAAGTGTAAGTACGACTAATATAATATGATTATACCTACATACCGAGTCAAGACAATCGACCATTTACAATATTCCGGAACATGATAAGAGCACGTATCTATTATAAAATAGATAATTCCATAGATGAATAACCTCGGCTTGTAAACGAGTGGGAGAGTATCGAAATACAGTTACAAAAATATTATTTACCCTAGATATGGGATTAGAATCTATATATGTGTATAAGCAGTGGCGTATTTTCAACAATTTTCTGGGGGAGGGGAGGGTTTGGAATATATTGAAAACCAATCAATTATATAACCTTTATATATTTTTTATACAATCTTTAAGGGCAAAATCACTTAGTTGAGAGACAAATGTCTGTTGTTAGACTGTAGGTAAAGGTTGGGGGGGGGGTTCGGGATCCATGCACTATATTGGTAAATAATACTTATTCGAAATATTTAATTTGAATTTTGAACTTTTCGCGAAATTTATGGTATACCGACAAAATATCGCCGGTAAAATATCGCATAACAAAAATATCGTGAAACCAAAATATGGCCAATAAAATTATATAAATTAATAAAATAGCGTATGAAAAGATATATTTATTTAATATTATGTTATTAATATTTATTTTATAATTTTAACTACATATTTCATATTTTAGTACATATTTAGATGTTTTATAGAAATTTAAAAAATAAGCAAAAAAGTAAACATCAATTATTTCCATCAGTATACAGTTTAATGACACTCACAATAGAACATGCTTATGATATTTTGTTTAATATTCTCGCAGATGAACTTAGAGAGTTCGAACCAGAGTCAGTCCTGACAGATTTTGAAATGGCCTCTAGAAAATCATATTCTAAGAAATTTCCGAATACTAAACAACATGGATGCTATTTTCATCTAATGAAAGCTATTTGGAAAAAAATACAAACAATTTCAGAAATTCAAAATATGTACAAAGAAAATAGGTACTTCTCTTCAAAATTAAAAATATCAAATTCGATATTTTGCTTCTCTGGCTTTTGTACCACCATCAGATGTTAGTGACGTCTATGGAGAAATATTAAAATTAGATTTTTTTGTTGAAAATAATCAGATTCTCTCGCCTTTCCTAACATACTTTGAGGAAATATGGATTGTAACTAAAAACGAGGACGAAGATATCCTCCATTGTTTCTCATACCTTTATGGAATGTATACGAGGCAATAAAAAGTGACTGGGATAAAACCAACAACATTTATGAAGGATTTAACAGTGCATTTGCTCATTTACTTTCTGCCCAACATTCTTCCATTTATAAATTTATAAATGGTTTGAGACGCCAACAAAACTTGACTGAAGTTAAAATAGCCCATCGTGTGTTCGAAGATTATCTTCAAGGTATTTCTTTCAATATTTATTTAAATTAATTATTATTTTTCATTATTTTGCTTAGATTAATCATTATATACTTTTTATCATTACCTATACCTATTTTTTAATTTTTAATTTATATATTTTTTTGTCATTTCATACTATATACTAATATACTACCTTATTTGCTTTAATATGTTTATTTTATTTTTATATTATATAACTCTTAAATAATAATTATATTCAAACATAGTTATATATAACTGTATTATTTTAATTATATTCTAATATGGTAACACATAACATATATTGTTATATTATAATATTAGAGTGATGCTATATAGGAAAGTACTAGTGATATTTTAGTTTCACGATATTTTGGTTTCGCGATATTTTAGTAGCGATATTTTTGTTACGCGATATATACCGGCGATATTTTGTCGGTAATTCGAAATTTATTATCCTTACGTGCACTTAATTTTGATATTATTAGAATATTTTTGTAAAATATTTTGCATCACATGGAAAAACGTGATTATGAACATATTTAATTATGAATTAAAAATAGTGACAAAATAATTTTTTAACATTACATACTTTTATATTCGAACATTTTTCCTAATTTTTGTAATAGCGATACCTATATATAAAATAATAACTGTTTAGTAATGTTGGTTTTTATTTTTGAATTATTTGAAGTATAATATTTAGACATAAGTACAATTGACAAAAAGGTTTACTGCAGTCTTTGACAGAAATACTACATAAAAGCAGACTACAGGATAGATCATGAGAGTTGTAAAATCTAATATTAAAACATTAATTTGGTATACTTTTAATCAAAGCATAAATTTTTCTTTAAATTTTAAAGCTGATTATTTCTTATAGTTTGATAATAAATGATAAAAGTAGCCAGTAGGTACCCGAGAACCATAATCTAGTAACAATAATATAGTTAATTGAATTTTGATTACCAAAAAACTACAACCACATTCATAAAATCATTTTAAATAGTAAATTCACTAATTGGAGACTCAAGTATATGTAACATTTTCCATACAAAAATTATAAATAAATATATTAATTATTATTAAAATCCTTTTTTTTTATTTTATTCAACCATGAATAAAATACATACTTTGTGAAATGTTCAAGTGTTTAGAACCAAATTTACGGTTTTATGGGGAAATAATCATTATTTTAACCCATTTTTTTGTCATTTTTGATAGTTTTTTCTGATGTGTTTTTCAAAAATAAATCGACAAATTATCTCTTCAAAGTACAATGTCGATAAAATTTTATACCAAAAAATGAGTACGCATGAAAAATTAGATCATGATGTTAAGTTTTCTTGGTCGATAAATTGCTTATACAGAAAAATTAAAAATAAATAACATTTAAAACAAAAAAGCTGGTCAGTTGGGGATGGAAGCATTTCACTCGATGGGTAGTCTTCATTGTGGATATATGAATTTGAAATAATGATAAATCATTTATTTCTAAAAAAATAAAACGATTCTGAGCGAAGCCTTGGCGAATATACTTGATAACTACTGCAAATTATACTAATATATATATTATATGATAATATTATATAATATAATGAACAAAAAAAGTTGAAAAAGTGCAAAAAATTTTTTTGTTCTAAAGGGATTTGAACCGAGGACCCCGCACACTACATCGGCTCCCACTAGACTACGTAAACCACTGTTGTAAAATATAAAAAATATACCCCTTAAACGATTAGGATAAAATCGTTAAATTTTAATTTGATATAACTAGACCAAGTCTAACCGCCAAATCCTGACTTCACCATTACTTTTTTGATAAAAAAAATACATAATTAAAAAAAAAAATGCCAAAAATCAAATTTTCCTGTAAAATAGAAAAGTTTTACCTATTATGAATTAAATGCCTTCATAATGACTTGCATACGTTTTTGGTGAAAATTTCAAATGTATAGATCTATTATTTCCCCGAATTCGAACATTTTTCATACCAAAATAATACATATTTTTAGAAAAACTGAAATCGTTATTAAAAAAATATTGTACCTATCGATTTTTAATTTTTTTGTATGTAGCTAGAATGACGTAATTTTAATAGGTACTGTATTAAATTTTAAGGTCTTAAAAACTAAAATAAAGCCTATTATGAATTAAATGTCTTAAATATTAGGCTATTTACAGCAATTATAGATTTCGTGGTTTTCAAGTCATAAAAGAGGTAATTTTAGGTAAATATATATATGAATGGAGCAGGACTTTTGCTGCAGTCTGCAGGAATTCTTCGAGTCCACTAAATGTTTAGGCTCGTGTGCCGCTGTATAGCACACTCTTTGATCCATACACTCTTCAAGTCCTATAGTCACGTTACTGCCTATATTGTATGATTTATTTATATAATTTTATTTGTATACTTTATTTTTTATTTGTATATATTAACCAATCGAAAAAAATGGCTTGTAATATTGTACTTACCATGGTTTTGCAATGGAATTCAAGTACCTACGATAATTAATAATATATCATCAAACAATCACAATTTTTAAATTATATATATCATTATTTTAATATTAAGAGTTTACATTTATGTAATATGAATATGATAAAAATTATACCGATTTTATTTTGTTTTATAAATTATTTTTTTAATTGAATACCTATTTAGGTAACCATTTATATTAAACTGAAAAATTATACGTAATATGTGCAGTACCGGGACCTATCTATAGACTCTATAGTAATATTCTTCTTGATGCATTTTAAAACTAATAGATAACAGATAATATTTACTGTGCACTTTATCGTTTTTATATATAGGTAGTATTATATTATATTTTATTGCTACAATTCACTTTTTTCTGACTTTTATTTTTTATCATAGCGTTACATTCATTTAATATAATATACTACCTAAGTACTACTAAATAATAGGTATTAAATACGTTTATACACTATAGCTATATAACTATATATTGTACATATAATTTTATTTTGGTATTTTTATAAATCCTGAAGTATCGTGACTACAATATCTATAGTGAAATATTAATATATACACATATTTAGGTTCCTAAACCAGATTAATCTATTGCAATTGTAACTTTAGTTTAACCAACGTTTATTTTAACTTGATGAAAAAAAAAAAAAAAAAAAAAACACTTTCAATAAATTTAAAGCAATATTCTATTTGCAGGTATAATAAAAATAAACAATTATGTAAGATTTAACGTAAAATATAAATTGTATTTGTTATTCGATAAAAAAAAAAAAAAAAAAAAAAAAAAGAAAAAAAAACGTAAAAAGACAGATACAGTCAAAAGGTCGTGTTAATTTCACAAACTATAGCTATAATAATAATAATAATAGTAATATATATATTATAGAGTATATAGGTAAATTATGTACAGTTTCTCCCGTGTCGTAATCACTGTTTTAAACACACGACTAACGTTTACGAACGTCGAAAATTGTCACAAAAAATATGCACATATACCTACAGGTATAACGGGACACCGCGTTTTTATTATCATGTATATATATATATATATATATATAATTCATGTGTATATCACTCGAAACGGCTCCGTAAGTATACTACTATATAATAGGTACCTAAACATTAAAAGTACAGTTTTGGCGTAAACTTTATAGTTTTTGATTATAACGAGTGAGATTTATATATTCGCGTGCTGAATGAACGTGCAGTCTCTTTTAAGGATTTCTCGAGTGGCGGCAACGGTCCGAGTGTATTTCATTATAATTATACTAATATGACCACTGCGGTTTTAAAAATAACTGAGCAAAACGTTTATACTACGTATATCTAATTTATTATAATATGTATTATATTATAGGATTTGTCGCGGTGTCTCACGATCTGCAAGGATATAACTACGTCGTATATACCGAATTATGCGTAAATATCTATTATACGTGAGAACAGTAATAATATGTATGTATACGAGTGTTTAAACTTTTTATTTTTTTTTATTTTAAAAAAAAGTTTTCCAATAGCCCGCAAACGTTAATACGTATATCGAGAGAGTGTCGCTTAAACACACACACACACACATATATATATATATATTATTAATAACAGTATACACGATGATTAATACACGCGGTGTTAACAAATAAAAAACAATATTCGTATAAGAAATAATATGAGAAAAGAAAAGAAAAAAAAAAAACAACAGACATTATACGATATATCGTCATATCGTATGATATAATATATATAAATATATTGGTACAATATTTTTTTTATAACTGTATAATATTTTATGGGTCGATGCCGATCAAATCGAACGCGGTTTTCCGTAACTCCGGATGACGTGTTAATATTGCGTTTTAATTTAAATTAATTACAAAAAATTCAACGTATTATATCAGGCGTGTTTTCGCGATTAACCAAATGTAATTTGATTATACTGAATTCTATAAACAATCAGTTTTGGCTATAATAATAATTTATAACCGATCAAATGGAATGGTTATCGCGTTTGGTTATATAGATAAGACGAAATAATATAACCGGGTCAATCGCGAAAACACGCCTCCTATTGTTATCGTGCGATCCGACGATAACGGCTATATATAGTTCGTCCGCACATCGATACATCCATGTCGTTAATCGCGTTGATACAATGTTGTATATTATATACGCGTCGTGTCAGTAAGGATGTATCGCCGCGATCCCAATGCGGCCGGACGACTGTAACGAACCGTTGTGACGGTACACCGGATCTTGCGGTGGCGGCGATTGCCGTTGCTGGTGATGGTGGCCGTTGTGGTGTCTGCTGTGGTGATAGGCCTCCGCGTAACTGTGCCTGTACCTGGGCGAAACGGGCGAGGTCGGGTAAACGGCGCTGTCATCCGCCTGCACCCGTTTGTCGCCGACCGTTTCCCGCCTGCCGTAACCGCCGTGGTCCGGCACCTGGTGGTGGTGTTGCTGATGGTGATCGTCGTAAGACGCGTACGCCGCGGACCGTCGCTTGTACTCCCGGCCGGGCATCGACGCCGGCGGCAACCCGTCGTCGTCCACCGCCGCCGCACAGTAACCGCCGCCGCCGTTGTCGTCGTAAGCGTACGCGGCCGACCGTCGCTTGTAGTCGTTGGCGCGCGACGACGACACCGGCGGCGGAACGTCTCGGTCGTTGAAGTGATTCCGCCTGGGCGCGGCTCTGGGCGGTTCCGCAGCCGCCCGGCGCTGCGGGCTTTTGTACCGGTCGTCCGACGGCGGCCTGAAATTGTGCTCCAGGTAGTCGTCGGCCGAGTAGCTCCGTGGCGCCGGTCTGGGTTCGTCGTGATCTTGCTGCGAAAGTGAAAAAAAAAAAAAAATCAATTACATCAATATTATAATCGATCATCGTAATAGCAGTTGATTATGTATTACACGAGGGACCGGAAACAATTAAAAGGAAACGAAATATGCGTGAATATTTTCATTTACGCATGTTATTATAATCTGCAGTGCGTATTATATATTCTAGTACGGCAACAAGTAAACGATTACATATGTAAAAATATCTCCGGTAAAATATATATCGGTGAAAAAAAATATATTTTAAGAGACCCGCCGGTGTCAATATAATTTGATGTACTACTTCTTGTAAAACTAACCGATTCAAATTGTTTTTTTATTTTACTGAAATACGAATTAAATCTACAGGTATTTAATAATTATTTATTTTTAATTATGTATTTTTATTTAAGTTCGCAGTAACGCTCCTGGCGAGATGGACATTTCGCGTCCCCCTTCCCAAATAATTTTGTCCATCAAGCGTCCTGGGACGGCCCGAAGAATTATTATTTATTTGGGGGGGGGGAGGTTCTAATTTTGCCGACTAAATAATAGAACAATTTTAATGTTTGCCGGCTAAAATCTTAAATACTCCTTCAAAGCGTGTAAATAGGTAAAAAAAAAAGTCATTTGCATAAATTATCCTTAAAAACCATTGAAATGAATTGCGTCTTTGGTATTATTGGTATAATAATATAATATTTATTATAAAATAATCATTTTTAAATTACACTATTTGAAATACTAATTTCATTCTTTAAAATTAACATTTTTATAAAAGTTCAACATATGAACACAGATGATATTCTCTTTTGTAAATTTGATCATTTAGGCGTTTAAAGCTTCATCACATTTCAAATTCTATTATTATTTATACGTTACTTCAGTCAGTCATTGTTTTATTAAGTATGATTTAAGTTTATTTTTTAAAACAAAAACTTCATTTTAGAGGTTGGATGTATAATATATAGATACTGCAGTAAAAATACATAATATTTTTAACAAATGATAAATGTTAAAAAAAATCTTGGTAAGAATTAGGTCAAGAGGGATATATTCCTCAAATCCCCCCCGTGTACACGCCTTTAGGTGAATATATTGAATATTATTAAAACAATTCTCAGAGAAATTCGGTGTAACTATATTACTGTCAAGAAAAAAAGATTTGAAGACATTTTCGACATAATTTATATGTAAACAATTTAAAAAATTTTTGGCAAAATAAAGTCTTGAATTTTTTCTGATATATACTCGACATTAAAATAATACCTAAAATAATTTTTAAGAAAAGGTAATTTATTCTAATTCATACCGACTTATCAGGACTATATCACGTATTCAGTGAAAAAAATGTATAAACTAATATACCATTATATCATAATGATATATTAATTATATACACAAAATGTATCGAAATTGATATCGATTCCGATACTCGATACCGGGCTTGAGTATTTTAGGGTATCGAGGAATTGAATAACAAGATATTGTCCATCTTAATATACACGTATTATTCCTTATATTTTGTAAAAATATAATGTTTCTTTTCCGTTTATTTATACCGCGACTCACTTTCAAGTGCTAAGGTTTTAAAGATTTTAGCTCTAAAACATTTAACCGATATGCTATAACAGAAATATTCATTATATATATGTCAAAAAATTACAAAATATGTAAACATTGTATAATAGGTACTAGTTACTATATAATCGAAATTTGTTGCTAATGTAGTTTTTTAATCATTCGTGTAGTAAAAACAATAGGAATTTTGTATACTTCCGGATCCTATAATAAATGTTATAATAATATAATTATCATCACAATCATCATCATCATTTTATAGCAGTACCTACACGTTTCCTCTTGTCAAATTTTTTTAACAAATTTCCCAACGTAAACGAATATTAGGTACTGAATATAATATAATGAATTATCTTATATAGGTATATTATTATATAACTATATATAGGTAGGCGGTATTATTGTTGTGGATGAAATAAATCAAACGAAATACATATAAAATCTTGCGGTCTATGATATGTATTCGAATGTTTCAGTTTTTACATAGGTATATAGGTATAGGTACCGTAAGTATTGTTTTTTTTTTTTATCATTATATGCAATTCGATTATCGAAAATATTACGTTCTTTGCAAAACTAATCACAATACATAGACTAACGGTACGAGTAATTCTGCAACCACGGTTTTATAATTCAATAAACTCGTTTATTTACCGACAGGTCGGAGGATATATCGCGGTATATGGACGTAGTATATACCTAAGTAATCGATTCGTGAAAAACGAACTACCGACTGATTTTCTTTTGGTACAATAAAAAACAAAAGTCTGCAGTAGATAGATAGTACGAGATGTGCGTGTTTTTAATAATGTGAAATTTTTGTAAAAAAAAAAAAAAAAACACAACATGGCAGTTACTTATTTTTTCACGGAAACATTCACACGTTTAAGAGAAAATGCATTTCAACATTCTAGAAACGCATAATATAGATATTATATTATTATAAATCTGTTCGTATGGTTATAGGTTTATCATGCTAATAGAGACCATATTAATATAAACATTGTGTGATCGTTACTTGTGTTGCGTAGGTACATATAATAATATAATATATATACATAGGCTATATACTTATACCTATATATATTAAATAATTTATTAATAATTAATGTTTTTCGGATTAAAATCAAAATTACCTTCAAATCATATACCGCCTACAATTGAATCGATTATGTATTCATATTATTCATTAATATAAAATTGAAAATGTATGAAGTAGGTACCTATACCTATATATATAATATATATTATATACTACATTATATACAATCACTTTCAACAGGTGAATATGTAATCAAATTGTTTAAATATATACATATAATAGGTATATATTATGATGAAAATAATAACGGGAGTGAAAAGAAAAGTATTGCGACATTTTTTTTAATAATGTGTGGTGGTCAGTATACGTTATACGAATAGTTCTGATTTTTTTTTTTCACACTAATTATTATTATTATATATATAGGTATACCCTACAATATGTATTTATTGTTATATATATGTGTGTGTGTGTGTGTTACCAGCAAAGTTGGAAATTCGGACAGTGTACACACAATTTCCGAACATTTAGGGCAATGTAAAAATGATCGTTTTAATAGGTACTCTAATTTAGTCTTATTAAAGTACGAAAATTTCGTTAATCCAAAACAGTTATGAAGTCGGCGGCGTCAAGAAAACGTCGAGTAAGGTTCACAATAGCCGATTTCAGAAGTTCGGGGAGATAAAACGAAATCGCGGGAAAATGTCTAGTAATAACAACTAACGGTCGGCGAGTTGGGAAACGCGTTTTTTCTTCCCGGCCGGCGTCGAAAGCTCTGAGAAAAAGCGAGTGCGCGGACGAACGAAACGCGTAAAAATCTCATAACGACGCCCGGATAATTGTTTGAAAACGACAAATGAATACGCTGCGAGCGGTCTCGAAAACGGTTTTTGGAAATTTAATAAAAGTATAAGAAGAGGATAGGTATTATAATAATTGAATCGTACTAGTAGTCACCGAGTCACAGTGCTCGATTTCTCACTTTTCCCGCAATACATATAATATTTATTTATAACAATCTATATTAAATTTACCTGTATGTTCCTAGATCGCCGGCTGCTAGAAATGGGCTTTGAGTTGTTATAACCACCGCTATAATCGTTGTCCAGACTTTCCCTGGACCGGTTGCTTCTTCTGACGTTTTTCGGCCCTCTGTCGTCAAAATTGTCGCCGACGTCGTCGTCGTCGTCGCCGTCGTCGTCGTTGTTGTTGTTGTACCGGTTCCTATCCTGCATCATTTCGTCGTCGGAATCGCGACTCCTCGACCAATCGCAGGAGCCCTTGACGGCCGCCCGTATCGCGGGCATGCCGACGTTTTCTTTGCGCTGCCGTTCCATGCATTTTTTCAGGGCCGACCGTTGCTCGTCGATCCGTTCTTTTTCCAGCATGAGGAACTTTTCCTTGGCGTCCTTGAACCGCTCCCTCGGGGTCTCCTTGACCGGGGTAGAACGGTTCGGCGACGGTGTCCTCTGACGGACCTCCACGGGCTTTCGCCTGTACTCGGGCACCGGCGGTGCCGAAGTCACAGCCGCGTTCTTGACCTGCGCTTCGCTGTTTCTCGGCCTCGGCTGTACCAGCGCCACGTTACGGTCAGAATATTTTTCTCTCAGGTTTGGCGAAATTCCCTGGTTCTGCCGTTTGAAATTCGTCGGGTTTGAATTGTGCTGCTCTTGCTTACCGTAGTAATAGTCCTTTTCCGGCGATGTCACCGGACTACTGCTACTGTCCACGCCACTGTCCTGTCTCCTTATTCTGGGCAACGGGTGCTCGTTCGCGGGTTTCGTCGCGAACAACGGTTCTTCCAACGGACTTGCGTTCCAGTCTTCGTCTATACGATAAAATAAATAAAAAATACAATATTATTTAAACCATATGAATTCAAAACGAAACAAGACATGTACTTAGACCCCGGGGCCCGAAACATTTGGGGTCTTTAAATACTTAGATTATAATATGTATATATATTTTAACACATATAATATACTATATTAGCTAGGTATTAAAAATTATACCTTATTAATAAAAACTAAAATGTCAAATTTTATTAGAACCTCTGTTACTCGTATGTCTGGAGTTTCGACTGAACAGTAATCTCCGATAGATAGGCTGATAGGTAGGTATAGTGTATAGGTTGTTTGAAGAATGTCCCGAATTTAAGTCCGGTCTGATCGGAAATTGTTGTGTACAAAATTTGTCAGTTTTTTTTTATGGTTTTAACATTTATTATTTAATATTAATTAATAAATGTCGAGTAAATATATGATTTAGGTTCATTCAATATTTATTTAATGTTCAGCATATAATTATTGAAAAATGTACCCTTAAGCCATAAATAATATTTAATAAATATAGGTACATATTTTTCAATATTAATAAAAAAATAATAATTTGTTACTTGGGTTTATTGTTTATTATAATAATTTAAAAATGTATGATCATAAGATGTACTTCCCTATTAATTAAAATGAGTACCTACTTATCATTTATTTATAAATTAATACATAAATCAAAAAATAAAATAACCGTTATAAAAAAGTATATTTTGATATAAATTTATCATCTTTTAATACCTTAATCTTTATGTACTGTTTAATATTTTTCTTAAGTTTTTCGTTCGTAGTCTTCAATAAAATTTTCATGATATAAAATGTATAATAGTTCATGTTCGATACTCATTAAAAACAAGTAGCTTAACCGTTCCTGATCCATGGTACTTTTAAGCTATTTATCAGTTCTATACAGTTTCGAATTATGATTTTTATACATATAGCTAATTTTAAAATTTTTTTATCATTCGAAATTTATTTATATTTTCAAATATCCAAGTAAAAAAAAATATTAATATATGGTATTTTGTAAATTAATTTGGGGCCCCTTAAAAATTGGTGACTCTTCGGGACACTGCAGTATGTAAGTAACAATATGTATAATAATATAATAACGCATTGGTAACCGGCGCTACATTAATTTTAAATGCGTATTTTGAATTATTATAATAATTACGCGAATGTCATCACCATCACCGTGAACTCAACACGAAACAAATGCGATTGCTGTATAGTTTACGAAACTGTTTAAGGACGACCAGTGATGAGATTTATAAAATTTGTTATTATATAGCTATATTAATATAAGGACCGGTTTTTGGCAATTATTAGTTACCTAAAATATAAAATAAAATATTTAATATTTCTACGTAAATATAGGTTACGTTGACGAGAATATTTTACGAGGCTTAAATTATAATAAACGTCTATATATATACTGCAGTCGAGTAAAAGCCGCACCTGTTAATTGTTTTTCGACACAACTCAAATCATATACAAGCCAATTTCAATAATACATAAATATAAATATTACTTTAAAATTTAAATTAATTGTGGTGGGTATATCGAGTGCGTAATATAGCTGCAGGTATAAACAACAAATAAGGACGACTCGGGAATACAACCATATTTTTTATTATAAATAAGCAATATTATAATTGGTGTATATATATATATATATATTGTATATTATAATATTATATAAAAACGAAATCTTGATTCTACAAAATTTGAAACGGCGAATTCAAGGAGCTATATAGTATAATATATATAACTATATATAGGTACACGTCTGGACTATTGTATACTGATATACAATTGGTGCCGTTTTGATTAACCGGTTTTTATGGTATAGATTGCCTAGAAATCTAAAATCCTATATTTTGGCCTCAAGAATCCTTTCTCTTGATAACCGTCACCCGAAAAAAAAAAACGAACGAAATAAACAGGATTGTAGCACATATATACAAATATACAATACGCGTACGCCCAGAAGACAACCACTAATGAAAAATAAACTGTTAACGGATAAACATTCGTTAAACTTGAGTGGATATACTGTAGGGTACACCTATGATAATTGAAAATCAGTGCGGATCGATACTAAAGAAAAAAAAAATTGTTAACTCACTATACTTAGTGACAAAACAATGGTGGTTTTATTTTAATCGTCTATACGGCACAATTCGCACGGTTTTTATAAAGCGCCACGAGAGGGCATGAGAAAGAGGTCAATACGTACGAATTGGCGGTTCGCCACGAAATGTACAAATCGTACACCCAAAAACCACTGAACTGAGTAAAACCGCTTTTTTAATTTTTCTGGAGGAGGGATATTGGACGTGTGAAAATATTGGTGCATGTATAAGAATGGCTTCATAACCAAATTGTATATAACAATATAATAGGTTTGTATATTATGTTTAAATTGCAGAGAATATTTTCAAAGTCGAAAGCTGCACTTGAAACGCTGCTGCAGTTTTAATGAATAATGATTTTTTTTCTTTAGACTTTTCAACTTCCATAAAGTTTTCAATATTGAAGTATAATTTTTGTATTAAATTTCTTTTCCGTTTGAATAAATAACCGTATAAAAGAAATCGATGTTATAATTACTAAACATTTTTTTTTTACATAACGTTACTATTTTACATGCATTATTGCAGTTGTTCCGTAAACATGTTTTATTATATTTAGGTAATTATAATGAGTTTAAATTATTTTGTATTCGAGACACCTAAAAATTCGTACGGAGAAAGTGCACCAGATGAATTATACTCGAGTGCTTCGGGCCGTACACCGTTATCCAACTTGGCATGCAATAATGCGCTCGTGTTTATTTTTCCAATCGATAGGTGTGTATAATGTCCTTATAGTGTGATTATTTGGATGCATTATAGAGAAACGTAAAATATATTTATCCGTTGAAATAAAACGGAAATTAATTTTACGAGAATTATGATATGTGCTGCAGCAGGTGGAACTATTGTTCCATAATATTCAATACCGTGAACGGTATATATGTATAACCAGGAGACGAAATTTTTTTTTTTTTAAAACAATGTACGTATTATATTTCGTTCAGTCGACGATAGGGTATACACACCTAAGCAGGTGCGAATAATAGATAATATTATACGATGATAGAAAAATAAATAAATATATATATAGCTGGTATAGTGTTCATTTTTCGACCGTTGAATAGATGATTTTCTGCAACGAATCGACGACCTCTGACTCGGACTGATGTGTGTATGTATATGAAGGAAGAATCGTGCTGTGTGAAAGTCTCGTACTCTCGTATATAATAATAATATTATTATTTTTATTATTATTATTATTATTATTATTATCAGCTCTCTTTGCCAATAGACGTTCGAAATTAAAATAATATGTGTACGGTCGATCTGCAGAGAATATAATACACCTCCTGTTGAATACGCGTATATCCGAAAGAAAGCCTTTGAAATTGAAGACGCCCGGCCCAACTGATGAAAGACTTGTCCCGACTGCATGTTCAGTGTGAATTTATACTCAGAGTTGATTTATTAAATAGGTGGGTACTTTCTACAATTTTCAAATTGATCGTTATTTTAAACATAAAAATGCATCGTGTTTTTTTTTTTTTTAAATTTGTATTCGTTATTTTTCTTTCTAATGTTATTGTATATATATATATATATATGTATGATTACGTACTCGTATAATCCATATAGGTGTGCACGGTGCACTCGGGTGCGGCGCATTCGATCCTATATAATATATTATATGCTATTGCTATTATACCTGCAGCACAATGCGACTCTTATTATATCAATACATATTATGTCCTATAATTTGCATTAAAATATCAAAGTAGAAACGTTTAGTATATTTTTGTTTATAGTTAAATTATGGAAATAGTTAGGTAACTGAGAGGAAGAAAAAATAGATAGGTACTATTATTGTTTATTTTATTCATTATAGAAAAAAAGTTTTGACCATAATGATTGGAAAACTAATGATATAATATCATAATATAATCATAATGACTATGACCAAAAGAATAAACAAGTTTTATTGTCATCGTTTTATTCATATTAAAAATGATTTTAGTATACCGCTGACCATATTATGTATACCTATGCCTATATATATATATATATGTATATATATGATAAACAATATACTTAGTATATACTATAATATTTTATCGACATTCGAAGTTCTACGTTCTGTAGAAATATTCACGAGAAATTATAGTTATAGAGAGAAACGGCATGTATATATAACGTAGATACAATATATTATTATTATATTATATTATACCGTAGGAAGATATGGTTAATTTAAGATTTTCTAATTTCTAATGTTTATGTTCAAATAAAATATATGTATGCAAATTTTTACTTCGACGTCTTCGACCATCCTAAAATATACATCCCATATTAGTTACGCTCATTTTGATTATTTTTTGGTAAATACAATTATATAATAATATATGTATATATATATATTATAAATCGTATATAAAATTCAAAATTATAGCGATGTGAAATAAACATCAAATCCGGTCTACAATTTCATCACCAGCATATTTTTTGCAAAAACATATCTGACCTACACGGCTATTATACACGTGTATTATTATATATACCTATATAATATTGTATACTCGAGCTATAAGAAAGATTTTATTAGGTAGACCAATATAAAAATACATAAATACTTAAATATATACATAATATGTTATAAGTACGCGAATAATAAATAGGCCATATACGATATATACTCGTATGTATAATATATTAATACATATATATATACCTATATCATATATGTAGTAGTTATCTTGAACAGTAAAGTTATGACTTCTCGGTTTTCATCGTGTTGATAGGTAGATAGGTATATTCATGTTTTATTAGACACGAAAATGACCTATTGATACATATAACCTTCTTTCAAATGGTGAAATTTAAAAGTGCGGTATAATTTTCTATGTCAAGTATAAAAAAACAAGCCTATATCGTTGTATTATTATTTTTATTGCTCTAATAGTCATTGAATTCGAGACTTTAATGATGACATTATAATATATATATTATTCTAGGCCTCTATAGGGTCAATAAAACGTTTGTTTATAAATTAAGTAGCTGGTTTGAATGTGTGATTGTAATTCTATCGAGTAAGCCACTACTTAGAATTTAAATAAACATTATTTTTTGTCGAAATAGATATTATATAATAATACTGTTCAAAATAAAATTTTAAAGATAACTCATGTCTTATATAATAGGTATCTATGTGATAACTAGGGTTAAGGATGTTTATTACTTTATAAACTCTAAAATATGCATGCAAATATGACCAAAAAATATCAAAATATGCCCTTAAAACGAAAAAATAAGACGTAAAATGCATTAAAATTATTTTAAAATTTATTTTTTAAATATACATAGAAAAAATTTGTTTTTGTTTTAGGTAGGTACCTAATAAAAAATTTAATGTAGATTAAAACTATTTAAATGTTATTTTTAATTATGTTTACATACTCTCTGAATTGATTTAAATGATGAGAATTTTTTTGAGGTTTTCGAACAGGAACTTACGTCAATTGTTCGATAACAAATTTTTGTAAGACGAAAAATTACGTTCAACATCGACGGACGTAATGGGTGCATATCGAAAATGTACACAATCATCTGCTGTTGATTATTCATCTGGTAAACAGTATTTTGAACTTATATGTTCGTATTATTTCGTCTGAGTTTATATTTATTACCTATTTATTATAGTTTTAAGTCTTATTGAAAACTTGTTTGTTTATATGAAATATGCATTTGTTCCTAAAAACTCCTATAAATCCAAAAATATGCAAAATAAAAATTAATATAGGTTTATCAACTGTTTCTGTACATCATACGTAACGAATTTATAATTTGGTATGAAAAAGTCATAAAACGTCTTAACCGTATATAGTAATTACTATATAATCTAATGCGAAATATAATATTTTATAGATTTGTTTTGTATATATATAAAAAAAAAAAAAAAAAAATATAAATAATTATCACTGTTCGTATTGTACGAGTAAATATACATTATAATATGATAAGTATCAGAATCGTATTTGAATAGATACTATATATGTTTATGTTTTATAAATTAATTTTGTGCTTCGTGGAACATATATATATACCTACCTACTCGAAAGTCATTCAAGTATATATGTACTTATACATGTATTATAGATCTGATTCAGCAGAACTCATAGTAAATAATAATTATTTTCGTGGGCTTACAGTGCATCGACTATAGTAGTGTACATGGCTCATCTATAATATTATATTGTAAGTAAATATAATCTCACGTTGTCTTTTCCATTTCTTTGTTTCGACGATCACATTATTGTTATAGGACAGTGAAGCTTGCTTGCACCATATTACCTATATATAATCCAAAATGTATATAGCTAAAGAAATTTTAGCTGCAATATGAAATAAATTTATGTATTTTGTAGGAAAATCGTACTATACTATCGTTATTTAATAAAAAAATTCCTGTCACTATAGGTCATTGATTTTCAAGATTTGTACATCTTACGTAACTCAACCATTACTAATTCATTATCCTCGAGTTACGCGGAGTACGTATATACAAGCTATATTATACAGTATATACTTTGGAAATTTACCTCACGATCTAATAAATTACTACCTATCCGATTGTATAAAATTACGAAAACACGCGCATCGAGCGCTGTTGTTTATGGACGACGAAGTAAAAATCGAGAACGATATATTACCTATACCTATATATATATATATATATGTAGGTATAATATAATACACGTCATATTTAGCAGGCCACGGAGAGTTATTAAAACGTAAACAAATTAAATTTAATTAAATACGTTGCATGCTCATAGATATTGATAAAAAAAAAAAAATGTAGATATTATTAAACATATATGCTATTTTAATTATTCGCAATCAACGGTTATGTGATAAGGTGATTATTATTATTATTATTACGTACACGGTACGTTGTCGTATGGAGAGTATAATATGGCCGACTACGAATCACTCGATTAAATCGTACTTACATATTATTACATTATCACTGCGGTACAGGAATATTTTTCAATATTTAACGTCAAGAGTACGACCATATTACGTATGACATGTACGTTATTATATAATATTATATTATACGGTTGAATGGGAGCGATTGCGATGGCAACGATACAAATCGTCGAGTTTGAAAAACGCGGTGTACTCGAATTTTAAATACGTTTTGAAGAAAAGTGAGTTGAAGTTTATCCTACCTAGGGCATATCATATGGCAGCTGACGGATTATAAATCTCGGTTTTTTTTCGTTCCCCCCCCCTCGTTCATATACCCGGTCAAACGAAGTGTTTCCAAACGAACCAGGGTTGGCTTGAAAAAACCCAACCCAAAAAAACCCACCGGGTTTTATTGGGTTTAACCCACCTACAAAAACCCACCAAAAAATCCACCTAAAAAATACACCAACTTAGAAAAATTATAAAATTTTATACTATGGTTAAATAAAATATATTGAATTTTTTTTTAAAATTAAATTAAAATTAATTTCTTTCATATCCTGCTTTTCGGCCTGAACCAGACAACATGACTGTGGTCTAATTTATATACAAAATATAAATATTAACAAATAACAATAAACTAAAACACTTTACTCTAATTACACATCAACAGTCAACATACAATAAATTCTAACAATAAAAATTTGAAAATAATATTGCTAGTA